>JAJPUD010000479.1:21380-82938 GCA_023553655.1 Myrmecobius fasciatus
CACAGAAAAAGAGACAGGCAGAGAGAAGAAGGGGAGAGACAGAGAGACAGAGACAGAGAGAGAATTCTCTATTTAAGAGAAGTGAAAATTTTGTTCAAGGAGAGAGAGACAGACAGATTCAGACACAGAAAAGGAGACAGACAGAGAGAAGAAGGGGAGAGACAGAGAGACAGAAACAGAGAGAGAGAATTCTCTATTTAAGAGAAGTGGAAATTTTGTTCAAGGAGAGAAAGAGAGAGAGAGAAAGAGAGAGAAAGAGAGAGAGAGAAAGAGAGAGAAAGAGAGAGAGAGAGAAGGGGGAAAAGAGGGGGAAAAGATAGAGAGGAAAGGAGGAAGGAAGAGAGGGAGGAGAAAGAATTCTCTGTTTAAGAGAAGTGAAACTTTTGTCTAAGAATATGGCTAGACCTTATGGGATAGAGCTATTAAAGTCAAGGGAAAGACCAGTATTGAACTGCCACAAGCTAGCAAATAATCCAATATCAGGATTATCTTAGGTTTTTTTGTTGTTGTTGTTATTTTTTTAGTGAGCTAATAAAAACCCTTAATCTGGGAACAAGCCTAGGTAGACATTGTCATTTCTCTTGGAGGCACCCATTTGATGCACATGGCTTTAAAGAAAGTCTTCATCGTTATGAAGGGAGAGGGAATATATTGTTTGCAAAAGAAACTACTCCTAAAGGGTAGTGAGTTGCCAAAAAGTTACACCTACTTCGAGGAAGGTGACCGAGTAAACTCTCAGGGTAAACTCATGATAGGTTCCCTGATTTAGGAAATGACTGACCACTCAGTATGTCTTGCTTAATGATAAAATCCCTATTCCTAAGTGCTTAAAATTTAAAAAAAAAAAAAAACAGGAATACACAAATAATTGTAACTTAAGATAGGAGATAACTGTAATAGGACTATAAAGTAATCTGATAATAAAGAGGATGGAGAGATCACTTCTTAAAGGAAGGGATCAAGGAAGGCTTCATGGGGAAGTGCTATTTCTATTGAGAGACAGGTATGGTTTTGACAATTGATGATATTGAAGACATAAGGAATAGTGTGCACAGGTCCTAATGCAAAAGACATGCCTAAGAATCAATATATAGTCCAGTTGGACTAGGACATAAGGTTGGGGAGGAAGTAACATAGTATAAGCCTGAATTTGCTGGACCAAGAATTAATGTTTAAGTAGAAAGACCTAAAATCAGATGACTTTGGTTCAACTCTCACCTCTGATACTCATTATCTCTGTAACTTTAGACAAGTCATTTAAGCCCCACAGGTCTCAATTTCCTCATCTGTAAAATGAGGAAGTTGTCCCAGATGGCCTCTGAAGTCCTTTCCCATTCCACATCTATGATCCTATTATCCTTGAATGTCTGACTAAGTAAGAAGTCTGGACTTTATTCAACAGACAACAGAGGGGGCCACTGAGTGTTCTTAAGTAATGGAGTAACACAATTTGAGTCTTCCATTAGGAAGATTAGTCAGACATCTTCGTGCAAGATAGAGATAAGAGACAGAAATAAGTTAAGAAGCTCTTGGAATAGGCCAGGAAGGAGGAAATAAAAGTCTAATGTAAGGATGATGACATTGGAAATAGAAAGATTGTGACAGAAAGAAGAGATATTCTGGAGGTATGATCAATAGGACTTGGTGGCTGATGGGATGTAAAAGCTGAAGAAGAGGGAAAAGTTAAAGATGAACTGGAAAGTTGGGGTTAAGAATAGATGACACGTTTGTGTAGATAAGATTTTTCTTGCACACCAATGATAAGTTTGGAAATATGTATACATATATTCGATTTGCCAATATTTTAACATAATTAACATGTAGTGGATATCCTGCCATCTAGGGGAGGGGTGGGGAGTTGGGGGGAAAAATTTGTAACGGAAAGCTATGTAAGGGTTATTGTTGAAGAATTACCCACACATATGTTATGCAAATAAAATAAAAATTTAAAAAAAAAAAAGAATAGATGACAGAAGAATAGCTATAAGAGGAGCAGAAATGGAGAAGTCAAGGAAGTTAGATGAATTCAGTGTGGAAGTCACAACTCAAACATATCTTTCAGATTTATTTCCTATAACATTCTCAAAAATCCTCTATTTCTCACCTCCAAACCTTTGTGACCCCCATGTTTAGGAAGTTCTCTTGTCATTTAGGAATCTTGGAATCTCTAACTCCCTTAAAGTATCAGCTTAAATGCTACTTACACAAAGCTTCTCCTTATTTTCCTAGTTGTTATCACTCCTCATCACCCCAAATTACTACATTTACTTCATATAAATTTTTCACTTTTCTTCTCCTGTGTGCAAAATACTCCAGTAGAATATAAACTCTTTGAAGGCAGGAACTGTTTTCATTTTTGTCTTTGTATTTCCTGAGCTTGAAATAGTGCCAGGGACTTAAGAGATGTTTAATAAATGCTTGTTAAATTGAGTGCTAATATTAGGTGGAAAGCATTGTTATTAATTAATTAATCCAATTAGAACTGGAAAATATCTTAGGGGTCCATCTGTTCTAATCTTCTCATTTTAGAGAGGAGGAAACTGGAGATCATAAATTTAGTTTTGATAATAAGGAGGGCAATACTCTGTGGGTCTCTTGACACTTCCCCATTCCCATCTGTAAACAATCCAGGTTACAGACAAACAATTTTATTTAACTTGCCAGGACATAAAATAGATTATAAAGGATCAGCTTTGCAGTTATCACCTTTGCAAGAGGAACCCAAAGAGCTCAATCTAAACAAAGACTTACTAAAGAGAGACTTGATTTCAAATAGTAAGCTTACAGGCAGACAGCTAGGTGGTCCAGTGGCTTAGAGCACTGAGCCTAGAGTCTAGAAGCCCTCAGCTCAAATTCTATGTGATCAAGTCGCTTAAACTCTATCTTAGTTTCATCATATGTAAAATAGCACCTACCTCATGGAATTATTGTAAGGAATGATATTAGTAAAATGCTTTGTAAATGCTAGCTTTCACTACTTTTATCATAGTTTTAGTACTAGAAAGTGTTTCAGAAGTCATTTATTCAAATCTTCTCAGTTCACTGCTAGGGAAACTAAGACCCAGGGAGACTCTAAGTAATTTGGCCAATATCATTCAGTCTGTCCTTTGCTCTCAAAAAGGACCATGATATCAGGAATATGATGCTGTGATATGCAAGGGAACTCAATTTAAGTGAGGGAGAGCTGTACAAGGTCACCTGCCTCACTTTCCCCTCTAGAATCATATGGGTCCAGTGGCCAGATATAGATCAGGGAGACTAGAAATGGCCCTGGATGCAGTGGGAGACCTTGGCCTTTTAAGCTAAGTTCTTTAATACATACTAAGTATCAGAGACTGGACTTGAACCCCATTCCTCTTATTCCAGTGATAGCACTTTTTCCACTGAACTCTCCCTCACCCTAATCAAACTGTGACATTAACTCACTCTGATTAGATTGCCCTCTCCTATCCCTCGTTAGTGTATTCTCTAAATTGATTAGGTTTTTCTTCCAGCTCCTGTGGTACTACGGTCTAATCTGCTCATTTGGCACATATTTGTTATCTGATATTTATGAAAAACTTGTCATCTTCTCAACTAGATTGAAAACTCCTTTAAGAAAGGGACCATGTCTTCTATTTCTTTCTATATCTACAGACAAAAGCAAACGAACAACAATTTTTATTTAATTGAAAAAAAAAGTATGAGATTGATTCTAAATAGAGTGGTTTTAGTTCTTAGTCTTTGTACATATCTGCTATAGGCAATAGCAGGTAAATTAAACTTTATCTTCTATATATATTCCATGACTATTACTCACATTCTATTTCTGGGGTACTTGTAATATTCAACATTCTATTAGAACATGGGAAAAATTTTTCTCCTAGCATTTGTCACTCCTATGTTACTATTTTATTGTTCTTGGCCTACCACCAAGAGTTCAGTCAGCTAGCTCACCTGCTTTGCCCTAACAAAGATATTGTACAAGGGCGGGTGGAAGTGTGTCAACAAATGGGTAAACCAAAGTGTTTGAAAGGAACAACTGGGTGTTGCCCTGGTCTCCAGGAAAATGAAAAAAATTCTTGTCTCTACCCCTCAAGAGATCAGTGCTTTTCCTTGAGCCTCAATCTATTCAAGCTAGCCGAATCTCCCGAGACAGGTGAATGAAATATTATGCAATAAAAACATTTCAGCCCATTTTACTCACTGCTGCAAAGATATTATTCTTAATCACAAATATAACCATCAATGCCTTTATAGAGGTCAGCTTCAAAGCCCTTCATAACTTTCCCCCAATCTATCTTTCCAGCCTCATTGTATAAACTCTTATCCAGCCAAACAGGCTAGATTGCTGTTCCTCACATGACACTCTACTTCCTATCTGTGTTCCTTTATACCCTGAATCCATACAAGGATTTCCTTCTTTTCTCATCTTCATTTGACAGAATCTCTCTTATTTTTATTTATCTATTTTTACAATAATAGCTTTTTATTTTTCAAAATACGTGCAAAGATAGTTTTCAACATTCAACAAAACCTTTTGTTCCAAATTTTTCTCCCCCTTCTTCCTCCAAATAGCAAGTAATCCAATATAGGTTAAGCATGTACAATTCTTCTAAACATTTATCATGCTGCACAAGAAAAATCAGATTAAAGGTGGGGAAATGAGAAAGAAAAAAACAAACAAGAACAACAAAAAAGGTGAAATACAATGTTGTGACCTACATTCAGTCCCCATAGTTCTCTCTCTAGATGCAAATAGTTCTCTCCATCACAAGTCTATTGGACTTGACCTGAATCACCTCATTGTTGAAAAGAGTCAAGTCCATCAAACTTGATCATCACATAATTTTGTTATTGCTATATACAATGTTCTCTTGGTTCTACCCACTTCACTTAGCATCAGTTCATATAAGTCTCTCTAGGCTTTTCTGAAATCATTCTGCTGATTGATTCTTATGGAACAACCATTATATGCATATACCATAACTTATTCAGCCATTCCCCAAATGTTGGGCATCCATTCAGTTTCCAGTTTCTTGCCACTACAAAAAAGACTACTACAAACATTTTTGCACATGTGGGTCCTTTTCCCCTTTTCATGATCTCTTTAATCTCTCTCATTTTTAGATACAGCTCAAGCAATATCTTCTATAGAAGCTTTTCTAATCTTCTCAAATATATGCTCTTTTCAAAGTTCCTTGTATTAAATTACTTCATATTTATTTATTTTTATATTTATTCTGTATATACTTAGATCAATGTATCAGTTTGTTCTTATTGTTCTCCTGTTAAAAGAGCATCTTCTTGAGAACAAGGGTTGTTCTATTTATTATATTTCTATATCCAGTATCTAACAGGGTACCTGGCACACAAAAGGAAAGGTTTTAGATAAGTGCTTGTTGATTGAATGACTACTGTTCCTCTTCAGGGTTGCTATTGATTTTTATTTTATTCTTATTTTATTTTACCAGCAAAAAACAAAACAAAACAAAAAAAACATACAACAGATTTAGGGAGGGGCATACAATGTAATTTGTTCTCATTTCATACCTCCTCTGAAAAAATTTAGAGCACTACCTTTAAAGTCTGCTTTGTAATGGAATGGAGGTACTCTCATATAGACAAAGTTGAAATTATTTTTAAAGAATAACAGTCCTCTCAAGAGCAATGGTTAATATTTGATATGAGTATAGTCAGATTGTTAGTTTGTAATGTAATGAAATATTGAGATTGTAGAATATTTTAGACATTATAGAAAAGCATTTTTCAGCTTAATATGGGAAAGAACTGCCTAAATATTAGAGCTAAAATGGAACTAAAGTCCATTTAAGTGCTAAAATGGAATAGGCTAATGAGTAGTAAGCTTCTTTTCACTGAAGGTATTCAAGCAGAGGGAAATTGTTGTTCATTCTTCATTCTGGAAGAGGACCAATGGCATCTGGAGGGTGATGACTTGATTTGCTCATGAATTGGATTTAGGTGAGGCAAAGCTGCACAAAGTCCTCAGCTTGTTTCCTCCTCCAAAGTCATAGGAGTCTAGTGGAGAGCCTCAAGTAGAGAAAAAAATTATTTGTGGATGTTATAAATAAGATTTATGCATTATATATTGAGTTGTCCTAAGTCAGTTTTCCTCAATTAAACTATTTATTCAAACTGGTAAAATATCTCCATTTTATTTTCCCTCTACAGCAAAAACTCTTTAAGGTTCAGAGAACTGGGACCAGAAACCTGGAGGAAGAAAAAGGAATCCAGAATCAAGAAGAGTAGGAAAAAGCATGAAGAGGAAAAAGGAGTCAAGTTTTAAAGTTTTTAAATTTATAAATTGTAAAAAGTAGGAATTTTGATAGAAAAAGTTTGTGGATGAGTAAAAACAAAGATGGGTCAGATATTTAACCAAATGGTCTTTGATACCCTTCCAATTCTGATATTCTTTGGTTCTTTGATTGCATAAATTTAAAACATGTATCATTCAACAATAACTTATTACTACCCTATTATATTCAACACTTTGCTAGGCACTGTGGATATGAAGATGAAAGATAATCCCTGTCTTGTGGAACTTACATTTCTGAAAAAATAACTTGTACTAATGTCTTTTATTTTTATATTATTCATTTGTGAATATACTTTCCCCTTTCCAGTTGAACTTTTCCTTGAAATAAAGATAAGCAGTTAAACAAAAATAGCCCATACATTGACCAGTCTGTGTCTGTCTGCACATTGCCTTCCCCATTATACTGTGAATTCCTTGAAGGCAGGATGTCTTGTGCCATTCTTTGTATTCCCAGCACTTAGCACAGTATCTGATTTGTAGTTTTGTTGTTCAGTTATTTCAATCATGTCTCACTCTTCATGATTCCATTTGGAGTTTTCTTGAAAAAGATACTAGAGTGGTTTGACATTTCCTTCTCCAGCTCATTTTATAGTTGGGGAAACTGAGGCAAATCAAAGTTAAGTGATTTACCCAGAGTCACATGGGTAAATCTAGTTTGAGCACAGATCTTCCCAGTCTAGTGATCTCTCTATTGTACCACCTAGCTGCCCTGATATATAGGGCATTCACAGAACATTCCTAATGTGTGGAAATATTTTGGCAGTAGGTACAAATATACTGCCATTTGAATCAGAAACATGAGGGTAAATTGATATAAAGCAGGATGGACTGACTTTTGCTCCAAGCCTGTGAAGGTAATAGTTTCCATTCATATAGTTCTTTAAATTTGCCCAAGCACTATATATTTTATCTCATCAGTAATGCTGCCTTTTCTTTTAAAAAATTTTTTTTTTTTTTTTTTTTTTTTTTTTTTTTTTTTTTGCTATGACAGCCTTGACTTTAGGGAAATTATTTCTCATTAATATTAAAAAGATTCAGACAAATGTGAGAGGGAAAATGAGACCAAAGGAGAAAAGTTGTGCTTCCTGGAGGCTAGTCTGAATTTTGAAGGATGTAAATCTCCCCTAGCCATAAAGACTTCATTAACTTGTCACACTTTATACCTTTATAGAATAGAAAATCACATTCTTCCCATTATTTATGGCTCATCAATAATACATTAGCTTCCTGCTAATAAAGCTAACAGTGTTTTGTTTGATTTATTTGGCACCTGAAGATAAAGTTAATTTAATCTGTTTAGCATTTGGCTGAAAGGTTTATGCTCAAATCACTGCCAGTTACAGACCCCACCCTGTACACTCCACCCTAATTCAATTCTGTTCAGCTCAGTTTCACCCCCTCATTTGGCAAATTTACTAGATTGTATATTCAGTGGTGCCAGGGATGAAGTCTCATCTGAATTTTGTATCTTTCTTAACACTTTGCAAAGTCCTATGCACACAGTAGGTACTTAATATATTTTTATTAAATTAAATGAAATGAAGAAACAAGGGCCCCAAAACACAGTACTATTCACAGTTGGCATAATAATTCAGGGCTCTGATTTCTGGTTTGATTATTTTATCTACACAATGCTTATTGGTTCTCTTCATATCTCAGGCCTCCTAAGATTGTGAAGAGAGTGAATGAAAGGAGGTTATTGAAGTAATTTTTCTTTGGTTTGCTTTGAAAAAGCTGGGTTTGCAATATAGATCGGGCTTGGGCAATACAACTATATATCCTGGATTTTCATTTCCTATGTGGACAATTTTAACCTCTAAAATATGCTTCATAGATGTACTTTCTAGAAGCAGCTCCATGGCACAGTAGATAGAGCACCTGCCTGGGAATCATGAAGGACCTGAGTTCAAATCCCTCATCAGACACTTAACCCTTATAGCTATGTAACCTTGGACAAATCACTTAACCACAGCTGCCTTACAAAAAAGAAAACAACAACGAAAATCCAACATACATGCATTTATTCCTTACTAGTTCTGCTAAATTTTTCTACCTTACACTTTTGTTTCTAGCTTTCGCCCTTGCCTTCCCTTTTTTCCCCTCTCACTTTTACTTTCCTTGGCTTCTCCTTTCCAAAGTCCTTACACCTGTCTTATATTTCTCTTTCTCCTCAATTACCTCTCCTCCACCCCTGCTGCTCTGTCTCTTAAGGCATTGGACTTCAAATTAGAAGATTTGAGCAAGTTCTTCATGCTCTGTGGGACTCAGTTTCCTTATTTGCAAAATAAAGAGGCTGAATAAATTAATTTCTGGAGTCCTTTCCTAGTCGTTTCAATGGTTCCTGTCTCTGTCTCTCGTCCTCTCCTTTCTTTTCTTTCTCTTCTTTTTTTTTCGCTTCTCTTCTGTTTCCTCTCCTTATCCTGTGAGGAAGATAGGGAGTAGGTATTTCGATGAGTGACACATAAAGAAACTGAGGTGCAGACCATAGGGTGATTTGCCTAAAAATAAGAGAAGAAACATAGAGTTAGCTGGACGTGCTTGCTCAGTTTTCCAGACTCCCTTTTCTGATAAGTTTTTCTGGGCATCCAACTAAGGAAAAGGGAAAGGAGAAATGAGGGTTTTCATAAGATGCCGTATATACTGTAATGTCAGGGAAAGCATTGCTACTTATTGCCTCTGGAAAGTCACTTCGTTTTAGCACGACTTAATGTCCTCACTTGTACAAATGAGTAAAACGAAAGGTTTCAGACTAGCCTGTTCTCCAGTATCCCTTCTGGTTCTTATTCACTGCAACTTCTTCAAGATTTGGAGAGATATAGGGGCTGGCACAGCCTGTGCTTCGTACAGCTCCATTCCGCTAAGAGATTGATAGTCTTGCAGGAAAGACCTCCATCATTTCGCCCTCCGCGCTCCCTCCCTTCCTCCCAGGCTCCCCACAGTCTTGTTGATAGGTCGAGCCCGCCGTAGAGACTGGCCACTGATGTCTCTTGGCGGCGTTCCTTATCAGTGGGCCAAGAGACGTAACTGAACAGCGGCAGCTGGAGCCCGCGGCCCGCAGAGACCCAGAGCAGCAGCAGCGCTGCGGCTGGGAACCTCCCGGGGCTGGGGCAGGCTCAGCTGGTGGCCCAGGCATGCCGGCTAAGACAGAGTGGTCCTCTCTCAGCCAGGGAAAGTGCACTTATGTGAACAGCTAGGGGTCAGGTAGCATCTATCTGTGATCTCCTCCCGGGGATGAGACTGCCTGTGTGTGAAAGTCTGTGGTCACCACCATGCAGACCTGCAGCTTGTGGGTGATTGTCTTCTCGTGGGCTGCGCTAACCGTGAGTATCTTCATTTCTTTTCTCAGAGGAAAGTTTCTAGCCCTACACACACACTTTAAGATGGGGGTCTGTAGAGACTACGCAGTTGATCAACCCTAAACTTCTGTTTTAGCCCTGCAGACTTGACGAGAAAGCACCTACCTGTAAAGCTAGGAAACTGATTTCAGAAACTTTTAAAATCTAGAGTAGTTTTGAATTGGGGGGAGGGGGTGGCGGAGTAAAGCTTTCTAGAGCTTAAGAGTTTGAAATTAGTGCGGTATGACAGAAAGCTACAAGACTACGTTCTTTATCATGCTCTTATTCACTCCCTCTCCTTCCATTTTTCCCTCCCCCCAACTTTCTTTCTCTCTACCTCTTTTCCTCTTTCTCTGTTCTCCTTCCTAATACTCTCCATTCTTTTGTTATCCTTCCCTTTTTTCCTGTCTCTCTTTATCTCTTTGCTTCTTTCTCCCTTCCCTTTATTTTTACTAAATCCTTCTGTCGTACCGACTTGCAACCTGATTAACCTTCAGGGGAACATTCAGCCTCTACAAAGCTGGTCCAAGAAGCAGTAAGAAAGGATGAAAGAGCCCAGGGTAAAATGAAAGGATGCTTGTTTCCTCTTTAACAGGGTTTGCCTGCTTCACAACAATTTTGTGATTCAAAGTGATTAATCAATATCTATGGAGGCTAATCAATATAGTACACAGCTAAAAAACTTATTCCACCTAACTCTGGATAGCAGTGAAATCCAAATCATTTCCAAAATAAAGATTGCTTTCTATTCAGAGAAGTCTCAAAAAGTAGAATCCATACTTTAGCATCTCAGAACCCTAGCACCCAGGAAAGTTTTTCTTGATGTTTCAGGGATAGTCCTCTTACAGTGAATTATGACCTTGCCTCTTCTATGGATGAGTATGAGAGGACCCCACAGGGCCAACTCAATCAATAACTTCAATGTCAGTTTCTATGCTAGGAAAGTTTTTTTTTTTTTTAATCTGGCATGTCTGTGACATTCTTGCAGAAGTCAGTCATGCAAAGCTGTTCTGGTTAATGTTTTCAGCTCACCTGCAGCTTTGATTAAGCTCTCTGCTAAATGCCCACCACCTCCCATCCCCACTCTTCAGTGAAAATGGAGAGGCCACCAAAACACTTCTGATTCTCAAACCCAGCTGCTCTGGTGTACACACACACACACACACACACACACACACACACACACACACACATAAATAAAAAGGCAAACAACAACAAATAAAACTACCGCCATTAATAAAATACTATTATGGATGATTTGGGTGATTCAAAACAGCAAAACCTAGTTGAGAAGTAAAAAGTGAAAAATGCTTTGTCCAAATCAGTGTGACATTTGGTAAGGTAGGATCGTTAGTCTTGGTGCCTTCATATCTCCTTCTTGCCTATGTGTAGCAAGATTTCAATCATTGTAGGATTAGTTATCTCTAAGCAATCAGGTTTAGAAATTCAGGGCTAAAGGGATCTATGAATATGAAGAATTCAAAGAAATATGGGAAAACATGTCTGAAATAAAACACATTGAAAAAAGTTGAACCATTAAAGCTATTAATATAACAGACATTACTGCTAGATAAATGAAGACCACTTTAAATAGAAACAAAGATCAGCTAGATTTTTTTAAAAATACAAAAACATTAGATGACATTGGTAATAATTTTAAAAATGGGCACCCTTATTTTAACAAACAATAAATTACTAAAAATAGGGCTTTATTCTTACCTATCATGATATTCTTTTAGAATGTTTTGGGCAGTTGAAAGATGTTATTGAAAGCACATTGGGGACTATATCAATAAAAAGGAAAAAAATCAGAACTTATCTTTCAATGCAGAGGAGGTGAATAAGGTATGAGATAAGGCACAATTTTATTTTTATCCCAGGGTAAAAAACAAAATAAACCAAAACACCAACCGGTATTTTGTCAGGAATAACCTCCAGACCAAATTGTAAGATAATGTCTTTATTTTCATAGAGAATCAGAGCTGGAAGGGACATTCAAAATCATCTAAACAGACATCAACCAGCATGTTATATGTGAAAAAACCAAGACCAGAAAGCTGAAGTGCTCAGCCACTAATTGTGATCCTGGGCAAGTGCCAAAATACTACTACATTCCTTTTGGTTTCTATTTTAATGTCAATAAAATGAGAATGTTTAGCCTTATACATAGGATTAGAACTCAGATCTTTTGCTCCCAGTCCACTGCTTATTCCACTCTGCCACTTATTTTATTACAGATGCTTATCTACCTATGGGGGAATTTTACATTTATACATATAATATTTTATTGTTATTTAACGATTTCACATTTATTAAATAATTTACCCAGCTAGATTGTGAGCTCTTCCATGAAAAGGTCAGTACCTTATACTTATTTATATTTCCCACATTGCCTGACATAGAGATCATGCTCAATAAAGAATTACTGAATTGAATTAATTGAATGGAAAATCCCTTTGTTGTTTGTTGTTAAGTTGTTTCAGACTCTCTGTGACCCCATTTGGGGTTTTCTTGGCAAAGGTTTGTCATTTCCTTCTCCAGCTCATTTTACAGATGAGAAAAGCAAAGCAGAGTCAAGTGACTTGTCCAGCCAGGATCATACTGCTGGTAAGTGTCAGGCTGGATTTGAACTCAGGCCTTCCTGAGTCCAAGACTGGTTGTCTATTCACTGAAGCTGCCCCATAAAATGTCTTAGTCTTCACTATTTTATAGTGGTTTAGGGAGTTCCCACAATCTACTGTTTACTTACTTTTTTTCCCTTTTCCCCTATGGAAGAATAAGGCAGTGCTTATCGAGTTACGAGGAAATACATAAAAGTAATTATTAAAGGAAAACCACTTATAAACACTGATATAATGACTAACTGCTGCCAATGAGCAGTTAAGTCCAAGAACCTTGGGAATAACAGCAGCTTCCCCCAGGATTCCTGGCCTTGCTTTTAATTTATTCCTTGCATTTGTCAACTGGGAAAAGAACTTTTGTGGTGGCTAGATCTAGCTATTTCTACCAGGTGTGGCAATCAGAGACTTCCCAGCTGCTACAGCTCCTGAAAATCTGGAAAACAAAGTTCTCACCAATCAAAATTCTTAGTATGTCAAATGACTCAATGTCAGAAAATGCAAATGATATTAAAGGAGATGAGTTATCAGGTACCTTACTGCTGTAGCCCAAAAAACAGAAAGCCTTTCTGTATGATTTGCATCTGAAATCTTCTATGCATGTTATTTCTCCTATTAGAATGTGCCCCTAGAGAATAAGGACAAATTCTGCTTTTCTACTGCTCTGCCCAATGTTTTCCACTTTCCTCCCTCCCTTCTTTCCTTTATCTTTTCCTTTCTTTCTTTCTCCCTTATTCCTTCCCTCCCTTCTTGAATCCTATTTTTCCTCTTTCCCTTCCTTCTTTCTTCCTTTCTTCCTTCTTCCTTTCTTCCCTTCCTTTTTTCCTATCTCCCTCTCCTCCTTTATCTTTCCCTTCCTTTCTTTCTCCTTCCCTCCCTATCTCCTTTTCTCCCTCCCTCTCTTTTTTCTTTCCTTCCTTCTTTTCACCTTCTTCACTTCCTTCCTCCTTCCTTTTCTCCCTAGCTCCTCTCCTTTCTGTCTCCTTTCCTTTCTTCTTCCTTCTTTTCCTCCATTCCTTCCTCCCTTCCTTCTTTCCCTTTTTCTTTTTTCCCTACCTTGCTTTCTTCTGCCATTCTTTCTTTCCTTTTTTCTTCCTTCCCTCCCTCCCTTTTTGTTTTCCCTCCCTTCATTCCTGCCTTCTTTGCCTTCATCTTTGTATTCCTTCCTCTTCCCTCCCTCCTTTCCTTCCTTCCTACATTCCTTCCTTCTTACATTTTTTCTTTCCTTTATCTCTTTCTCCCTCCCTCTCTTCTTTCTTTCCTTCCTTCCTCCTTTCCTGTCTTTCTTCTTTCCTTTCTCTATTCTTACCTCTCTTCCTCCTTTTCTTCCTTCCCTCTCTTTCCCCTTCTCTCCTTCATAGACCTAGCATCTGTTTTAAATTGGATTTTGGTGGGCTTATCTTGTATGCATTTATTTTATATGTGGCATATCTTTGTTGTAACAACCTTGTGATATTATAAGATTCTATTGTAATATCATTAACTTGATTTTGGGAGAGCATAAAATAATTGAAGGCCTTCAGTGTTTGCTGACTGAGGAACAAATAACAAAATAACTCATGATAATTCAATTGATATAAACTCTTCAAAGCGTTTGCCTCACAACAACCCTGTGAAGTAGCTATTAAAGAAATTAGCTTAGCCACTCTTATTTTTAAATTGTCTTTTTCCTATTTCTTGAAGCAAATATGTATTTCAGTACTTTCGCTCTTTCCCCACTTTTTCCCACAAAGTATATATTCCTGAGCCCTGGAAGATGTCCAGCTGCTAAAGTCTGTCTACTCTAAGTAACCCTGATGTAGCCTTTAAGTTTATGTATTTGTCCAAGTAATTGCTTATGTTTTATAGCCGGAAATGGAAAAAATCTGGATCTGGCTGATATTCCAAGCTCTCTTTTGCAAAATATATTCTCTTCCTATTTGCAGCTGTATATATGATGTTTTGGTTCATTAAGAATGTTGGAAAATGCCTAACATGAATGAATGAATAAGCAATTGTTTAGTTTTTACTACATTCAAAAAAAAGTGGTAGGAATAAAAATAGAATATTAAGACAGTCTCTATTCATAGGTTCACATTCTAATGGTGGTGGCACTAGTGGGGAAGAACATGTATGTTTAATTTTCAAGTCAAATGGAAAAATTTCATGTTTTTTATAATGTAACAGCAAAGATAGTAGTGTATCTTTCCTAATATAATTTCCACTGATAAAATCATGTCAGTCTTTTACATATGTACATATATGTATATATATATTGATCCACTTGACAGTGCTATGGATATTAATAGCAAAAACTTTATTTTCCTGGTCTTGAGAAACTATGGCTATAGTTATAGAAGCAGTTGCCAGGTTGCATATCCATAGGGACTATTTTCTGGGATGATGACTACAGAAGTTTAATTGGAAGCCGGACAAGTGTTCTTGAGGGTATTATTACTTCTGGAACTCTTGGACTTACCTTTTAGAGAAAAGTAACATGATGTAAAAACAGCATTGTGCTTAGTGCTTTATAATTATTATCTCATTTGATCCTCACAACAACTCTAGGAAGAAGGTACATTATCCTTATTTTACTGATGAGGAAACTGAGGCAGACAAAGGTAAATGACTTGTCCAGGGCACACAGTATCTGATGTTAGATTTAAACTCATGCCTTCCTTCTCCAGACCTAGCACTCTAACCACTGAACCACCTTATTGCAGCCAGGAAAACATGGATTCAAATTCTACCTCTGATCCATGTTGTTTCTGTGATCCTCACTGGAGCCACTGAGTAGTACAGTGGATAGAGCACTGAAGCTGGAGTCAGAAAAATCTGAGTTCAAATATGACCTCAAATATTTACTAATTATGTGACCCTGAGCAAATTACTTAACTCTGTTTGCCTTAGTACCTCATCTGTAAAATGGGGACATGTTGAAGAAGGAAATGGGAAATCACTCTAGTATCTTTGTCAAGAAAATTCCCTGAAGTGGATAGAGCACCAGCCCTGAAGTCAGGAAGATCTGAGTTCAAATCTGATGTCAGACACTTAATTTTTCCTAGCTGTGTGACCCTGGGCAAATCATCTAACCCCAATTGCCTCAGCAAAAAAAAATCCCTTGGACAAGTTCACAGAGTCATGAAGAGTAAGGCATGATTGAACGACTAAACAGTGACAAGTGTCACCATGGACAAGTAAGTCCTTTGATTTCTTAGTGGTCTGAATTAGTGGTATCAAACTCAGATAGAAATTGGGCCACCAAACCATACATAAGGATCCCTGCGGGCTACTTGCTGACTTAGAAAAATGACATGATTAAATCTATCTATATTTATTTATATCTAGAGAGGGAAAGATTATTCATACCTATGTATATATATATACATATATATATAAACATATATACACACATATATATATAACTAATATATATTAACACATCAACACATTAGTTCAGATAGGAACCTGTGATTTCAGGGAATTACAGTGAAGGTGCCAATGTATATTGACTGAGAGAGTTTCTCTACCTGGGAGCTCTGTGTTAAAATTGTATCTTGTTCTGATCTCCCTGAACACAGCTGCCCTTCTAGCCAATATGGTAAGTTTATAAGTAGCCAGTATAAAAGGGCAATTGAAGGAAATAAGATTGCAAAAGGGAACCCAGAAGTCACATACATATTTTCCCAAAGATTAATGAAGCATAATTTACAAGTTGTACTATATAACTAACAAAATCCACAGCTAGCTAATATGTGCTGAATCTAGTCACTGCTGTCAGTGCCTTCTGGCTCTGCCTTTTGTACATCCCAGACATATGCCTTTTCAAATAATTAATTGTCTATGATAATGAACAAACACAATAACAGCAATAATAGCTAACATTTACATAGCACTTTAAGATTTGCAAAGCACTCTCTCATTTGATCCCACAACTCTGCAAAGTAGGAAAACTGAGTTTGAAAGACATTATATGACTTGCCCAGGATCACAGAGATTTTGTCCAAGTCAGAAATTGAGTACAGATCTTTCTGACTATAAATCCAGCATTCTGTTCACTTTGCCAAAGCTGCCTAAAGATTTTATTTTACTCTGTGTGGTATCATGGAAAAGCTTTAGTTATTTCATGGATTGTAAAAACAAACAAACAAAAAAAAAACCTCTCTTCCTTCTTTCTACCTAAATTTATTGTAAATATAATCTCTTTACTTACACTAAATACCTACTATCATACTTGATCACTGGGTGAAGGTGAATGACCCTGGATTTTCACAGATTTTGCCATTAGAGTGTAAGCTGTAGCAGACCCCATCAAAAAGGTTTCTAGTGCCAGATTGGAGACAGTTGTATATCTGTCATCCTAGGACCAGCAGGTTAAGTTTCCAGGTGCCCGTTAGCAGAAGACTGGCTGCTAGGTGATAATGCATTGATGAACAAATTTTCTTGGTCATTAAATTTATGTGGAACTAATTTGTTAAGTATTGAGAAGAGGTGAAAAGGTGAAATGGGAATTTTCATCCAGATGTGCCTATACCATTTCAATCAAAATTCTTTGTAGCAAGAAAATGTTGAGGCTTAATTAGACAAAATAAATATGACGAATAATACTATTAGGGAGGGGAGAGAGGGAAAGGGGGAAAGAAAAATCAAACCAAAGGCACCAAAATCATATTTAAAACAATCATTGCTCTAGGAAAATTCCTAGTTTCTAATTCTAATTACAGGGATAGACCCTCCAAGGACAAAATAACCAACATTCCATTCTCCACCCCAGTGAAAGGTTCATCTCCTATTGTTATCTCCCAGATGACCCTACCAAAAAACCAAATCAAGCACTCTGGATCAGAGCTACTTTCTCTTCCCTTTTCCCCTCCTCATCACCTAATTTAAATGCTTGTTATTATATTTCAACAACTTCAGATTACATTCCACTGACCTTCATTCAAACCCACCTGGAGAAGCACATAACCCACATAACTCATAATTATCAGATCCTATCAGTCTAATGATTATATGACAAACAAAAGGCTAGCTCTGCCAAGACCAAAAGAACATCAAATTTCTCCTCTAGGTCATATTTACAGCCCATACAGTCCTAATTTCTGTGCCACAAAGCATACCAGAAGGTATTTTGTCTTCATTCCATTACTACTTTTTAAATTACTTAATAATTAAATGTGAAAAGTTAATAAGGGCATACTTCAAATATCTCTATTTTCACTAAGTTGTTCCAGTGTTTGTGTATTTAAATTCTTCTAGAATCCTTTTTTTTAACACTAATTCCTTAAAATTTATGTTGTTCAAATTAGTATTATCTTTTGATTTATCATAAAACTATTATGTTTTAAGTGTCAAGAGAAATCCCACCATTCTAGAATTTTGAGATTTGACAAATCAAATCTGGTTCACTAATTTTCATGATTTTGTACAATTCAACATTCTCTTTCCTAATCCTTCATCTTTAAAGAAACTTCCTTTTCCAAATAACTAACAAATTTAAATCTCAATGATAAAGGAAATAAAACTCCCTCAAAAAAAAGAAAAAATAATCCAGCAATACCATTCTAATTATATCAATTTATTGAGAATTAACATAATGATTTTTTAAAAAATGCATCTCTTAGAATCAGAAGAGACCTGAGTATGAATTCTGCCTGTGATACTGAATTATCTGTATTATCTGTGAGAAGTTACTCCACTTAAGTCTCATTTTCTCATATGTAAAATGGGATTAATATCTTCTGTAATACCTACTTCAATGGATTGCTGTGAGGTTTAAATGAGATGATGTATGTAAAGAGCTCTTAAACTGAAAGTGCTACATAAAAGTCAACTGTTATTAGTGTAAATATAGGAAATCATTCTGGGGGGTAATGTGTAGTAAGGATAACCTCCAAGGAAAGGCATGTAAAAGTTAGCCAATCATAAATTCCTAGAACAAACTTTAGAGATTACCTAATCATCTGAAAAATCTCCAAAGTATTTTTGAGCATTCACATTTTTTCTAACTCATATAGATTCTTTTTATGTTTATTACAGATGAAGAACTTTAACAATTGATTAATTTTCATTTATAGTTGAATATATATGAATATATATTCATATATATAAATGAAAATTAATCAATTGTTAAAGCATACCAAACTCTGTTTAGACTGGCACTAAATTGAATTCTCAAATAGGGACTATGATAATATATTGCCCACATCCACTAAAGGATTTTCATCAGTTCTATAGATATTGCATTCTACTATATTCTAAACATGCTACTAAGTACCATGAAAGATAAAACTAGAAAAAGTTCCTAGGTGCATACAATTTTGTTGAGACTGCAGACAGTAGGTACTAGAGGAGTACAGAGAAGAAAAAGATCAGTATGGTCTGTATAGGCAGAGAAGATTTAAGGTAGAAGATGAAGAACAGGTAGGATCAGGATAAGAAGAAGGGACTCTCAAAGGCAGTAGAGCGGAAGACCATTCAAGGTCTATAAAGGTCCTTCATCAGTAAGAGCAGTATTATAACCGTAATTCACTGAGATGTGGCTTCTTTGATCCAAGATTCATAAGGAATGGACTTACGATGAGAAAATACTATCCACCTCCAGAGAGAGAACTCTGAATACATATTGAAACATATTTTTGATTGTTTTAGTTTAACATTTTATTTTTAAAATTTTAATATATATTTCATTAAATATTTCCTAATTACATACAAAAATTTAACATTCATTAAAAAAAATTTGAGTTCCGAATTCTTTCTCTCCCTCTCTTCTCTCCTTGAGAAAGCAAACAGTTTGCTATCAATTATGCAGGTAATATGCAAAACACTTCCATATTATCCATGTCACAAAAAACCCCACAATACCCAAACACTCAAGCACCTCCTCCAAATAAAGTAAAAAAACAAACAAACAAAAAAAAAAAACCTATGATTTAATCTGCATTAAGATTCTGTCAGTTCTTTCATCATCAGTCCTTTGGGATGGTCTTGCACTACATTGCTGAAAATAGCTAAGTTATTCATAGTTGATCATGGTACAATATTGATTGTTGTTATTCTGTACAATGTTCTCCTGGTTCCACTCACTTCTTTTTGCATCAGTTCATATAAGTCTTCTAGGAATTTTCCTGAAATTCTCTCTTTCATCATTTTTTATAGCATAGTAGTAGTCCATCTCAATCATATACCAAGGTATTGGCTATTGATGAAGGTAATAGATCTCTCACCTACCTCATGGCCTACTCCCTAACAGCTACTACCACCACTACCATCACCCCAACCAGAGTCTGGGCATAAATTCTTTTCCCTGCATATAAAAAAAGAATCAGGCCTAAAGAAGAAGTATTAATGCTATGCCAGAGCCTATCCCATTGGGGGTGATAGAGAAAAAAAAATCAGCTTAGAGGACTTTAAGAAGAGAATAGGATAAAGAGTCAAAAATTCCCAGGTCCAAATACTCCTTCTGACAATTTATAAGCTGTATAATGGAAGGCAGACTGGGTAGATTTATTTCAGGCCTTCTCCCATGCAGGAAAACAGGACCTTAGAAACCATGTAGTTCAGCATCCTCCTTTTATAAATAAGGAAAATGAGGTCATGATTTTCTCAAGACCATATTACTAGCAGACATCAGAAATTTGATTTTTTGAATTTGAACCCAAGCTTTCTGACTTCTAATTCCATTTTCCTCCACTGTGCCACACTCTTTCTGACCTACTTTTTCTGAATTAATCAAGTGTTTGAACACAATCTGTATTGATTGTACTCTACTTACATTTAAATGTCAATAAATGTGGTTTCTAGGGAGAATTAGAATCCTAGGGAATTCATATGCAGCAAAACAATGAAGATCTCCAGTAAAAATTTGAGTCAAGAAGAGCCGGAAGTTGTTCTTTTGTTTCCCATCTTTCCTCCCCCTTCCCATTCCCAATCTCTTACTGAACTCCTTCCTAAAGTCCGATCTATGTATGACATATCCATATCTCTCAGATGTCCTGGAACAAGGGAAGTGGTTAAGTGTTTAAGTTCCTGAGAGCTGGCTGCATACAGAATAAACAAAGGAAGTTGAAATATCAACAAAGCTGAAATGGAAAAGACTAAATGCTAAAAGTTAGTTCTGAGTGTCTGTAGAGATGGCAACAAAACAAGTGCTTAATTGGAATAGGTGCCACCAACACACTTGAGCCTAAGATTTGTTCTGGACAGGTCTTCTCACACCTCGCTTTCCTCTGGGCACTCTGCCATCCCATGACGGTGGCCTCCATGCTCATTATTGCCCAAGACACTCCACCTTCTAACTCTAGGACATTTTCCCTGCCTTCCTTAGTGTCCCAACTGAAGTCCTTCTACCTTCTGAAGGTATTCCTTCCTAATCCTTGTTTATGCAAGTGCCTTCCCTCCCTTTCTTGTCTTTAGTTTATCCTATTATTTAAGATATCTTGTTTGTATCTAGTTGTTTTCATGTTATCTCTCCCATTTGACTATAAGCTCCTTGAGGGCAGGTATTATTTTTTCTCTCTTTGTATCCTCAGTGTTTGTTGTTGTTGTTCAGTCCTCTTGAGCCCATTTGGGGTTTTCTTGGCAGAGAAACTGGAGTAGTTTGCCATTTCTTTCTCCAGCTCATTTTATAGATGAGAAAACTGAGGAAAATAGGGTTAGTGACTTGCCCCGGATCACGCAGGTAAGTATCTGAGGTTAGATTTGCATTCAGGTCTTCCTGACTCCAGCCAGCTGCCAACATTCTAAGACACATACTAATAAATGCTTGTTGACTTGACAAATCCCAGTTTGGATAATGGAGTCCTTCTAAGGAACATGGACTACCTAATGGGAGGTAGCAAACTGGTCATGTGATAGGATGATAGTAATCAGTATATTTGGCTTTGGAAATTACAGGTTGGTGCTTTCTCTCCTCTCTGTGATGTGCTCCGAGAGCTGCAGAGGGACAAAGAGCAGTGTCTTCATGAATTGTCAAAAGAATTGAAGAACAACTCTGGAAATGAGGAACCCTTATCAGGTACAGGGCAAAACATTGTCACATTATTCTTTTGCATTTAGCTCCATTGGCTCCATGTAGATAATTTACCCAAATGGGCATCCTTCTGATCAAATAATACATCATGTTGTCCTAAAGACTGCAGTTGGGTAATCTATACCAAATGCTCTGTTTCTACAGCCTTATAGGTGCAGCCTCAATTTTTCTAATAATGCAATTTCTGCAAAAGTATTCCCATTAAGTTGATAACTTCAAAAAAGAAACAAAGGAAGCTGATAGATCTTCCATTTATCATACCTCTTTCCCTGCCATAATACTATGGTCATTCCAATCAAAGTCTGGACAGATTTTTTTTCTGAAATTACATATTAAAAAATAAGATCTAAAAAGAAGAGATCTTAATGCCTGTCCCCATTGAAATGTATGCAAAATACATTGATAGAGCAAGTGTCAGGATGGGTAGTTATGGGAGACAGAGGTAGTATAGAAAATTGGATATAGAGTTCAGAACTTGTAGTAAGGAAGTTTCAGATTCAGATCTCATTTCTGATACTAGCTGTGTGACCATGCGCAAGTCATTTAATTTTTCTGACCATCAACTTCTTCATCTGTAAAGTGGGAAGAATAATTATCTCAGAATGTTGTTGTATTACTCAAATGCAATCTATGTAAGTGATTTACAAACTCAAAACTGCTAGTACCTCCCATCCCAGTTACTTTGTACTTATTTTTTTATATATGAATAGGTGTTTCCTTTACAAGATGCAAGCTCTTTGAGATCAGGGACTTTCTCATTTGTCTTTGCCTCCATAACACCTAGCATAGAACCTTGTATGTAGTGGGTACTTATTTTTTTTATATATTTATATATGAATAGGTGTTTCCTTTACAAAATGCAAGCTCTTTGAGATCAGGGACTTTCTTATTTGTCTTTGCCTCCATAACACCTAGCATAGAACCTTGTATATAGTGGGTACTTATTTTTTTATATATGAATAGGTATTTCCTTTACAAAATGCAAGCTCTTTGAGGTCAGGGATTTTCTTATTTTTCTTTGCCTCCATAGCACCTAGCATAGAATCTTGTATGTAGTAGGTACTAATAAATAACATATATGTCAGCTCCTGTTATAAATTCTACTAACAGGAAAAAAACTGCAGTCTACTGATAATCTGGAAATAGTCCTGCCTTTGACACTTACTAGCTGTGTGATCATTTCATCACTTTGAGAATCATTTTTCTCATCTGTAAGATGAGGATAAGAAAACCTGTTTCTACTTTATAAAGACGTTACAAAGCTCAAAGGAGTTAATGCATGTAAAGTGCTTTGGAAATTTTCAAGCATTTAAAAAGTGCTGGTTAATATTAGTTTGACAAATCTGGCATGTGAGTTTGGGGAAGGGTACATCCTCTCACCAGGCAGGAAGAATGGGTGCAATGACTGCCATTCTATCCCTATTCTGCTCACTCTGAGACACAGTGGTCATATTCTCAAGAGATTTCCAAGTTTATGAGCTCCAGACCTTTTCAGAAAAAAAGTTACCTGAGGGAGTAATAGGTACAAAGATAAAAATCAGCTTTCTTGTTCTCCAGGTATGACATGGCAAGAGAGCATTATCTGAGCTGAATGTCCACTCTTATCCAAAGCATTTGGTAGTTTGAGTTTCCTTCTTTAGGCACAAAAAATAATAACTGAACTTCTCAGAACTAGACAATTTGGAGAGAGGAGCTGAGAAAAAAGGGGATGCTTTTGGGAAGGATTAAGGGATTCGGGTTAATGTTTCAACTCCAGAAAAGTCACAGGAAGTCCCAATTGTAGAGCTGTAACTGAGCCCAAGCACACTTATCACAAATAAAAAATTAACTCTTCTCCTATTCTAGGTTGTTTAGTTTTGCTCAAGGCCTTTCTTCTTTTTTTTCATGAACTTTTCAGGGTCACCCTAATAATTACTTGGCTGGCTATGCTGGGCAATTTACAACTGTGCCCCAGAGCAAATACAGGAAGCCTTCTCAGTCCTTCTACCCCCTTCAGTGCAGGGTGTCATAATTCAAAGCAATTCAAGTCAACAGACATCTTTTGTGTATACAGTAATGCACTAGGTATTGGGAACAACTAGGACACAATTGCTGCCTTCAAGAATCTTATAATAGTTAACTCTAATATTGTAAAAAGCAGCTAGGACCTAGAAAATAGAGTACTGTTCTTGAAGTCAGGCAACATGCTTACTAGCTGTTTCGTGTTGGACAACTCACTGAAACTTGCTCAGCCTCAGTTTTCTCATCTGTAAAATAGGAATGATAATAGCATCTACCTCACAAGGCTGTGTAAGGATTAAAGGAGAAAATACATGTAAAAAAAGCACTTTGCAAACCTTAAAGCATCTTATAAAAGTTTTGTAATAATTACTATAGTTCTAATGATCATTATTATTATTATTGGAAATTACACACATTAACTCACTTGAACCTTTCAGTAAGTAGCCTTATGAGGAAGGTACAATAGGGACTATTATCCTTACTTTCCAGATGAGGGAACTAAGGCTGAAGGAAATTAAGACATTGTTCTTGGTCATGTGCTAAGTATTGCTAAGGATGGAGATAGGGTTTGAACCCATGTGTCTTCTGATACCATGCTCAATACTTTTACTTCTATATCTAACAGGAGATATGGAAAGTATACAAAAACATACAAACCCAAATTAGAATATTATCAGCACACTGAAGAGGTCCAAACAGAATGATATAACAGTTGGACTTGAAAGAAGGGAAAGATTTCAGTAAGTTAAATGTTAGAGGTTACTTATAAAGATTTATTGGTTCCAGCTATTAGGGATTAGCAAGAATAAAGGCAGAGTCAAGAGAAGACAGGATAGGAATGGGGAAATGGAAAAATGGTACTTTTTTACAAGAAAATAAAGTGTATAAAAGATCATAGTATCAGGTGAAGGATAGGTAATTTGGAGCTGGACTATGGAGAGTCTTCTATTTCAGGCTAATGCTATATGGTAGGCAATGCAGAGGCATGAAAGTTTTTTGATAGTATAGGCAATGAAAGATGACTCCAGGATTTGTTTGATGGATGGAATGGGAAAAGGCAGGATCAGAGAGACCAATCAAGAAGCTAGGATATGAATCCAAATCAGGCAGTGAACTAGCATTATAGGTTGTCCATTATATTCCAGTAATTGGACACAAAGACAAAAAAGAAAGGACAGGACAGGACAGGAAAAGAAAGGACAGGACAGGACAGGAAAAGAAAGGAAAGGAAAGGAAAGGAAAGGAAAGGAAAGGAAAGGAAAGGAAAGGAAAGGAAAGGAAAGGAAAGGAAAGGAAAGGAAAAAGGAAAGGAAAGAGGAAAGAAAAGAGGAAAGAAAAGAGGAAAGAAAAAAGGAAAGGGAAGGAAAAAGGAAAGAAAGCCCTCAAGGAGCTCACAGTTTAATGGAAGAGATATATACAGGCTAAATTGGAAGGAATCTCAAAAGGAAAGCATTAGTATTATGAAGGAACAAGAAGGGCTTTTTGCAGAAGGTGAAATTTTAACTGGGCCTTGAAGGAAAGTAAGGAGAGTGAGCTTTTTAGGCATGGAGGACAGCCAGGGAAAAGCCTAAAGTCAGGTAATGTAGCATTTTGTTAGAGGAAAAGCAAGGAGGTCAGTGACAGTGGATCAAAAAATGGGTAAAGTGTAATACTAGAAAAGTAGGAAGGGGAATAGTTTAAAGGCATTTTAGTAGCAAATAGAGGGCTTTATATTTGATTCTGAAGAATCTGAAGGAGCCACTGGAGTTTATTGAATGGGGGAGGGAGGGAAGTTATGATATGGTCACACTTGCATTTTAGGAAGATTAAAATGAGATGTAATGGGTTGTGTTATTGAAGAGGTAATAGAGAGGAGTTGGTATAGAGGGAGAAATAAGTAGAATTTAGCAAATTATTGAATATAGGAGTTGAAGGAAAAGAGTTTCAATACAGTAGAAAGGTCAAGGAGGATGAAAACCTTAATAAAAGAGTGCTTGCCAATCTAACCCTGTAGACGATGTAACCTTGGCCTTGACCAAAGGCAAGTTGTAGGAGATGAAGAATGAGTCCCTGGTGAGAAAGTGGATATAGTGACCCTATATTACTTCTTTTTTTATTAAAAAAAAAAAAGGATTTTAGCAGTGAAGGAGAAGAAAAGTATTGCCTAATACCTTGATAGGATTTTTTAAAAAGTCAAAGGAAGATTACTTTTTTTAAAAGGATGATATACCTTTATAGGTAAAATGAAAAAAAAAACTAAAAAAGGGAAAAACTGAACAGAGAGGAAGAGAAAGGAATGATAAATAGAACAAGAAGAAGACAGGAAGGAATAGGATCAAAGGCATAGATAAATAAATTAGTTTTGGCAAGATCGTATCCTCTAAGACCTTGAGAAAGAGGAGAAAATGGAAAGAGACATTTAGAGTGTTCAAAGTGTTGGAGAAATGGAGTTAAGGGAGGTCATATCAGATGACCTTCATCTTTTTGAAAAAGTGGGAGGATGAGATCCTTCTGCTCAGAGTAGAGATGAAATTGGATACTAAAGGAGAAGAGAATGATTGTAATAGCAATTATGATAGGTAATCAATAATGAAGTAATAAGTAGTCAGTAAGAGGAAAATAAATGATTGCCATACAATTTAGGAATAGAAAAGGTAACTGTATAATTGTAATTCATCCTCCACATAGCGTAAGTCTGACTATGTCCCTACCATTTTCAAGGAACATGAGTGGTTCTCTCTCTAAGAGTCTCAGCCAGGACTTTTTGATCTTTTTGTATGTGTTCTAGACCCCTTTGTCAGTCTGGTAAAGCCTATGGACCCCTTCTCAGAATAATATTTTTAAATACATAAAACAAAATGCACAGGATCACAATTATGTTAAAACATAGTTATAAAATATCTTTAAAACTTCATAGATTCTAAATTAAGAGCTCTGCCTTGGATAAAAAACAAACAAACAAAAATCAGTATTTGGCTTTTAAAACCTTTCCCAAAGTAGTCTTTCTCCTTACAAGCTATCTTATTTTCCCAACAGATTACCCTTCTGTCATCTCTATTCCATCACTTCAATTTCTTCCTGTCTACTGGCTCCTTCCCTACTGCCTCTATATATGCCTCTATCATCTTCCTCATCCTCAAAAAAACCTAAACTTGATCCTTTCATCCTCACTATCTCTCTGTCTCCTTGAGTTGAACTCCTTGAAAAGTTGGACTATAACAGTTGCCTGCTCTCTCACTTTCTTTACTCTCTAAAATCCTGCTTCTATCATTATCCATGAAACTGCACTCTCCAAAGTAACCAATAATTTCTTAATTGCCAGATCCAATAGTCTTTTCTCATTCCTCACTCTTTGTGTTGCCTGCAGCCTTTGACACCATTGATCACCCTTTTCTTGTTATTTTCTTCTCCCTAGGTTTTTGGGACACCACTCTCTCTGGTTCTCCTCCTACCTATCTCACTATTTTTCAGTATTCTTGCTGGATCTGCACCTAGGTTATGCCTTTTCTCTCCAGGTTTTCCACAAGACTTTTCCTATCCTTCTCTTTTTGTTACTACTTTATTTGGTGATCTCACTACTTCCATGTATTTAATAACCATCTCAATGTTGATAATTCTCAAATCTATTTATTCTGCCCTAACCTCTCTTGCATTTCCAGTCTTGTATCACCAACTGCCTTTCAGATATCCCTAATCAGATGGCTGGTAAATGTCTTAAACTCAAAATCTCTAGAACACAACTTGATCAAATACTCTCCCCATTACTGTTGAGGGGAGGAAACTAAGGGTCAGTGAGACTATGTGACTTGATCTTGGTTGGATTACTGATAAGTACCTGAGTCTGGACTTGAACCTTTGTCTTTAAAGATCTTTTTAATCCTTATAGGTAGGGTTGATACACCTTGTTGGGTAGGACCTGCACTTAGATTGTCTTTTCCCAAGAAAGGAAGGATGAGCCAAAGTGATCCCACTCATAGAGTCTGTGCCTCGTGCCCAGGGTGGCTCCTGGGTGTAGCAGCTGCCAGGTCAGGTAAGGGTGTTTGACTGATTTGTGGCAAAGGAGGCAAGTGAACAGGTTGTCATAAAGCAAAGGAAAGTTCACAATGTCATAGATTTAGAGGCGTCAGGAATCCTTGGCACCATCTAGTACAATCCTTTTGTTTTATAAATGAAAAAGCTGAGGCCCAAGAGACTGCTTTCTCAAGGTCATACAGATTCTTAGTAAGAGAACCAAAATGCAAACTCGTATTCTTTCTCTCCACATCCAGAATGCTGAGTCCCTCTGTGAGTTTTGAGAGAGCCTTGCTAGTGACAACAGCCTTGAGGTGGGGGTGGACAGTGGAGGGGGAATGTTGCTGTATAGTTTTTGTTTGTTTTGTTTTTGGTGGTCTGGAAGGAAGCTCACTATTGCTCCCAATCAGGGGAGGAAAGGATTAATGCTTACAAAGCGTGGGATAGTTGATTAACAAAGTGGGGGTGGCGTCGAGGCAAATTGGAGCCTTTCCCTCTGGGTCTCCATGGGAAGATAAGGCAGGCACTGGTCACCCTGGTGGAAATTGGGGCAGGGAATGATTTATTATGTTGGCATAAACTCCCAAGACAGCTCATGCTTCACCCTTTCCTGTTCCAGATGTCACTTAGGCTTGATATATTTCTCCACAAATATTTCATGTCCAGCACTCACTGATCCCTGATTTCATTTTATAAATAACAAAGATTATGGAGTTAGTTTGGGGCAAAATTGAATAATAGCATAGTTGATGGCCCTTCTCCTTCCTTTCCTTACTCCTCAAATTCAACACATTTAATTCAATTAAACATAATTAGCCATTATTAAGCACCTACTATGACTAGTGCATGGGATGAAAAGACTAATAACAAATAGCATTTATATTTATATAGAGCTTTAAGGCTGACCAAGTGATTCTCTTATATTTTCTCATTATCACAGCAAAAACTGAAATATTCTCTGCCCCCAAGGAATTCATATTCTTTTGGAGGTGGAGGCAAAATGTGCCTAGAAATATAAATACAAAGCATATACAAATTGTTGTTTTTGTTCATCCTTCATTCTTTTTTGTTAATAGTAGCTTTTTTACTTTTAAAATACATGCAAATACAGTTTTCACCCTTGAAAAACTTTGTATTCCAATTTTTCCCTCTCTTCCCCTTACCTCTCTCCCCTAGATAGTAAGTAATCCAATATATGTTAAACATGTGCAGTTCTTCTATATGTATTCCCACATTTATCATGCTGCACAAGAAAAATTAGATCAAAAGGGAAAAATATGAAAAAGAAAGAAAAAAAAGCAAACACACAACACACTTAATCCCCACAATCCTCTCTCTGGTTGCAGATAGCTCTCTACATCACAAGTCTATTGGAATTGGCCTGGCTCACCTCATTGTTGAAAAGAGCCAAGCCCATCACACTTGATCGTCACATAAGCTTGTTGCCCCGGTGTACAATGTTCTCTTAGTTCTACTCACTTCATTTAGCATCAGGTCATGTAAGTTTCTCCAGACCTTTTTGAAATCATTCTGCTGATCATTTCTTCTACAAGAAGAAGTGTTCTATAGCAATAATATTCCATAACATTCATATGCCGTAACTTATTCAGCCATTCCCAAAATGATGGGCATCTACTCAGTTTTCAATTCCTGGTCACTACAAAAAGGGCTGCTACAAACATTTTTGCCCATGTGGGTCCTTTGCCCTTTTTGTGCTCTCTTTGGGATACAGACTTAGTATGAACACTGCTGGATCATAGTTTGATAGCCCTTTGGGCATAATTCCAAATTGCTCTCCAGAATGGTTGGATCAGTTCACACCGCTGCCACCCAGTTTTCCCATATCCCCTCCACTATTTATCATTCTCTTTTCTGTTATCTTAACCTATTTGAAATGTATGAAGTAGTACCTCAGAGTTGTCTTAATTTGCATTTCTCTAATCAGTAATGATTTAGACCATTTTTTTGATATGACTAGAAATGATTTTAATTTTTTCATCTGAAAATTATCTGTTCATATCCTTTGACCATCTATCATTGGAGAATGGCATGTTTTCTTATAAATTTGAGTCAATTTTCTCTATGTTTTAGAAATGAGGTCTTTATCAGAGCTTTTGTATGTAAAATTCCTCCCTCCCCCTCCTCCCAGTTTTCTGCTTCTCTCTAATCTTGGCTGCATTGGTTTTATTTGTACAAAAACTTTTTAACTTAATATAATCAAAATTATCCATTTTGCATTTCATAATATTCTCTAGTTCTTCTTTGGCTATAAGTTCCTTATTTCTCCACAGCTCTGAGAGGTTGTAGTATCATCCTTTATGTCTAAATCTTGAACCCATTTTGATCTTCATCCTTCATTCTTAAAGACAGCCAATAATGTCATAGGATGGTGTGTATGAATTGGATTTAAGTGAGGTAGTGCTTTGCAAAGTCATCAGCCTCCACTTCTCCTCCAGTGTTGGACTGGATTTGGACTCCTCCAAGTCCAATAGCAAAACATAGAAAGGTCAAGGTGACAGGTGATGACCCAGAATGCAGTAGAAGGTCTTTCAAAACTGAAGTCTTTCCAAGGTCTCCGTTTGTCTGAAGCAATGCCCATTAAACTGAAGAAGGAATCATGGAATTCCTAGATTTAGAAGGAGAAAGGATTTGGGGGACCAACTACTCTATCATTTTCATTTTATTGTTAAGATCAGTGAAGCCCAAAAAGGTTGACTAAGGTCACCTAGGCGGGAAGTTTAGAATCAGGATGTGAATTCAGGGCTTTGACCCCCAAACCAGCACTCAGCTGAGGGGCTCAAGAAAGGTTTCATGAAGGAAGTGGTATCTGTATTGAATCTGGATTCTAAGGGGATCCTAAGGAGTAGAGATGAGGAGGGAATTTATTCTAGGTATGAGGGACAACCTATGAAAAGGCATGGAATTGGGAGATGAGATAGCCTTCAGAGGTAACAATGAGTGGATTTTTAGAGATCATTAGGTACAATAGATAGAGTACTAGTCAGGGGGATTTGAATTCAAATTATGGTTCAGATAGTTACTAGCTGTGTGACCTAGTACATCTCTTGTCTATCTCAGTTTCCTCAGCTGCTAAATGGGCTTAATAGTCTCTTATCTTCCAGAGTTATTATGATGATCAAAGGGGATAACATTTTTAAATGCCTTTCACAAAGTAGTAAAGTAATAATTGCTTATTTCCTACCCTCCTGGGTCATTTTGACCTAAACATAGACTATGTGAAAGAGAATAATTTGAATGAAATTTGGAAAGGGGGATAGGTGATGAATTGTAAGTTTTAAATGGCAAGCAGGAATTAATATTTTATCCTAAAAGCAAAATCAAACTGCTGGATCTTCTTGAGCAGGGGAATGGTATTATCAAACCTGTGATTTAGCAATATTGTTTTAATACCTGAGTGGAATGTGAATTGCAAATAGGAGAGAAGATTGAAAGAGGGAGAGGAGAGAGAGAGAGAGAGGGAAAGAGGGAGACAAAGACAGACAGAGAGACAGAGACAGAGACACAGAGAGAGACAAAAAGAGGGAGGGAAGGAGGAAAGGAAAGAAGGAAGGAGGAAAGGAAAGAAGGAAGGAAGAAAGGAAAGATAAAGGAAGAGAGAGGGAAAAGGAGAGGAAGGAAGAAGAAGGGAGGGAAAGGGAAAGGGAGAGAAAGGGGAGAAGGAGAGGTAGAGGAAGAGAGAGAAAGAGAAAGAAAGAGAGGGACAGAAGGAAGGAAGGGAGGGAGGGAAGGAAAGGAGGAGGGGATAGAGAGAGGGGCTGTTTCAGTTTAGGCAAGAAATGATGAGGGCCTGAACTATTGCAGCCCCTGTATGTATTTAGGGAAGGGACAGATTTGAGAGATGTTCTGGAGAAACACTTATTGGACATTTGGCAAAACTTCCCCCCAAAGTTAGCCCAATGACTTGATTGGTCTAAGGGAATGTGTCCACACTTCTCAAGCTGAGATATTCTGCAAATGGTAATGTGAGCTCAGATTCTGCATTCTCCCCTTCTCTTCTCACTATCCCCCATCTCATTGTGAATCCATGACTCTGTTCTAGAGAGATTTCCAGCCAGATTCTCCTTCTTATATTACTTCCTCTTCTTAGAGGAGAGGTTCTTAACTTTTTTTATTTCAAAAACCTTTTGGTTTATCTGGTAAAGCAATCCCTTCTCAGAATCTAAAGATTAAGGAGAAAACAATGATTCTGTTTTGGACATTGTAATGTACACAAAGTTCAAAAGACATAGTTTCTAGGCATTTAATAATCATTTTTTATTAATTATGGGTAGCAGATAACAAAATGATTATCATTTGGCTTTCTTAAACCAAAGAACTCTAATTATTGAATGTTGAAATAGATTTGAAAAGGATGGTTAACAATCAAGGAGAGGGTAGACATATTAATGAAGGAGGAAATAGAAAGGAAAAGCTTTAATCTCAATTAATAATTGGTTATTAATATCAGAGAAATAGTCATTTCTCTCAGTATGTTGACTTGGGATACCAAAAAGACATCCAAATGGATGTGTCCTGTAGGACTGAAGTTCAGTCTAGAAATAGAGGCTGGATATGTAGATTTGGGGATAATCTGATTAGGGATGATAACTGAACCTATGAGAACTGTTCATTAGGTACACACACACACACACACACACACACACACACACACACACACACACACATATATAAAGAGAAGATGACTCATGATAGAACCTATGATGGGGGAAGGGCATGGATGAAGATTTGTCAAAGAATACTGAGCAGGATTTATCAGAAAGGTGGGAGGGCAGCATCATCCAAACAAGAAAAGAGAGTGTCTGGGGGGAGCTAAATAGTCTCAGAAGCAACCAAGAGGTCTAAAAGAATAATGACTACTTCAAGTTTGCTCTTTCGTTGTCATCTCCTGCAATGCTTGTTCTGTGTTCTCATTGTTCTAGGTCTGACCCTTCTAGCCTGGCAGGATGCACCTCAGTTCTACTTAGTTTCTTCCCCTAATTCCTGTCCTCTCTTGACCAAGTTTTCTGAGCCTTCCAAAAGATCAACTGTGCCAAAGAAATAAGAAGAGAAATGTCACCTAAACCCAGCCTTTCCTTTATAAGTAAACTTTGTTGACACTTTGAAGTGAACCTCTGGAAACAATACTCTTGCCTCTTATTTTATCTCTATCTGATAAGGAGTTCTTTATGGGTCAATGATTATCTCTTCCTCATTAAACTAGCACAAGAGTAAGAGCTGTGTTTTCTCTATCCAATTGAAGATGTCCAAAGATCTTGAAGGGTAGGTAGATGGCCCAGAGTGCTGGGTCTGGAGTCAGGAAGACTTGGAGTCATACCTAGTCTCAGACACTTAGGAGCTATGTGACTCTGGGCAGGTCACTTAACCATGTTTGTCTTAGTTTCTTCATTTATACAATGAGCTGGAAAAGGAATCACTCCAGTATCTTTGCCAAGAAAACCCTAGAGTCCAGCTCTATTGAAATCACTGAATAAGAACCACAACAGTCTAAAGGAAAACTCATTCCTATCTTCAGACATATCCATGTCTGGCAAAAAAAAAAAAAAAAAGAAAGAAAGAAAGAAAAAAAAAAGCCTTGCCTACAAGGTGTACTGTTGTCTGCTTCACTAAACTCCTTTTCATCTTTCTCCCTTTTCTCCTTTTCTCCTCATCCCCAATAATCAGAGGCAGGTCAAGATCTCACTGTCACCAAGGCAAAGGTTCCACCTGCAGTTTCTACTCTGTGTATGTATGTAAAAAGAGAGAAATACATACATATACTATTAGCATTTATAATATATTTGCTATATCTTGTTATTGTTCAGTTGTTTTCCAGTCAAATCCCACTCTTTGTGACTCCCATCTGGGGTTTTCTTAGCAAAGATTCTAGAGTAGTTTGCTATTTCCTTCTCTAGCTCATTTTACAGATGAAGAAACTGAGGCAGGTGGAGTTAAGTGACTTGCCCCAGGGTCATACAGCTTGAATCTTTCTGACTCCAGATCTGGTACTCGGTGTACTACTAACTACCTGCCAAGTGGGGATTTGCTACCTATATATCAATATGATTGCTTTTCTTTGTCACTCCGTGTATTTTATTTAACACACAAAAATAATATTCTGAAAAGGGATTTATTGCTTCACCAAGCTAGCCAAGAGGTTTGTGAAATAAAGGAAGTTAAAAATCTCTCCTCTAAGAAGAGGAAGTAATTATAGGAAGGAGAGTCTGGCTGGAAATTTCTCTAGAACAATCATAAATTCACCAATGGGATAGGGGACACTGAGAAGGGAAGGGGAGAGAATGCAGAATCTCAGCTCACATGACAGTTTGCAGCATATCTCAGCCTGATAAGTATAGCCATTTCTCAGACCAATCAAGTCACTGGGTTGGTTAACCTTGGGGTGAAGCTTTGCCAAGTGTCCAGTGAGTATCTCTTCTAAAAGCCAAACTATAGGGCTGGGATCCCTAAATGAGGGACTATGGTTATGTCTTTTCTAAAGGGCTGATAGTGAAGCCCCTTCCTCCTCTCCGACCCCCTAGCCTCAGGCTAGTCTCACCATCTGAACTGGATGACCCCCTCTATAATGTAGCTTAAGAAACAGCATAGGGCACTGGAAAGGGGGCTGGATTTAGTCAAAGATCCCCGATTCAAATTTGCAATTTGTGTGACCTTCAGCAATCCCCTCATTTCTCTGTCTTTTTCCTGACCTGTAAAAATGCAGAAGGACTAATGATAATGATAATCCTCCCCCCAAAAAGCAGAAAAGAGTATCATTGAAGTATTTAAACATGCACAGAAGAGAAAAAAGTTCACAGGAAACAAATGGGACAACGTTGAAAAGAATGTGTTGAATTTATTATGTTCTTTTAAAAATGCGTGTAGTAGAAACATGAAGTTATATATACAACATTTTTCTGTTTTATAAATATATGGAAATGTTCACATTTTTCAAGGTCAAAATAACAAAAAAAATGTATTTTGGAAACACATTCAATTAGATTTCTCTGAAGTCTTCTATCATCCTCTGTGATTCCAGGGTCTATCTTCCCTCTCTCCCCAACACGGAGCAAAAATAACTTCTTTGACTTATCATTAATACTTGGAATTCCACCAATAAATAAATATACATTTCTTTGAGTCTTGAAGGCTTTTTAGTCTTTCAGAATAACCTTTTGAATAACCTGAGAGATATTTGGGTTCTCAAAAATTATGCTAGTGGAGAGTATGCTTTAGCAGGTCATACTAATTTTAAAAACTTTAAAAGGTGTGCAGCTCTGAGGAACAGTTTAAAGAGGCTTTTTGACAACAGGTTGAATACTAAGTGGGGCAACTTTTTAGTTGGAAGCTGTACCAACTCAGTAAGATGGAGAGAGACTGCCACCTACAGGTAGAATGAGAACACACAGGGACTAATAAAAGCCCACAAAAGGATGCCAGATAGAAATATTGAAATGAAAGGGGGAGACTTGGGAAAGTGCTGCCTTTATTAACCAAGACCTATAGGATTAATATAGATTACGTGAAATTTGAGGTTAACAAAAGGAGAAAGAAGGGTCTAAGAAGGGATGGGGGGAAGAAGTAGGAGGTTATTAAAAAACAACTTTTCCTGGAAATTTATTTGTTGTTCAGTTGATTCTTTATGACCCCATTTGGGGTTTTCTTAGCAGAGATACTGGAGTAGTTTAAAATTTCCTTCTCCAGTTCATTTTCTAGATGAGGAAATTGAGGCAAGCAGGGTAATCTTATAAGTATTTGAGTCCAGATTTGAATTCAGGAAGATGAGTTAGAAAAACTCATCTTCCTGAATTCAAATCTGGACTCAAATCAGGTCTGGCTCTCTAGCTACCCAAAGAAACCTATTAGATTCAGGGAACATAAGATTTGGAAAGATCAAATCGTAAATCCAATTCTCTCTTTTTCTTTTGTTACCAAATTGATAATTTCACTGGAACAGGAAATTCCTCATGAAACCACCAAGAAAGATGGATATTTCTCATGTATCTTATTCTTTTACAGACCCACCTAAGACACTGAGAGATTAGTAACTTGCTCAAAATTATAGAGGCAGAAGAAAGAAAACAAAGAAGGGAAGAAAGAAAGTTAAGGGAAAAAAGGAAATAAAGAGAAAGAACAGAAGCTTTTATTAAGAACTTGTTATGTGCCAATCCCTGTGTTAAGCTCTGAAGATACAAATAAAAAAGCTAAAGTAATCCCTCCCTTCAAGAAGCTTTCATTTTTAAATTTTATTTATTTTTGCTGAGTTAGTCGGGGTTAAGTGACTTGCACACACAGCTAGAAGGTGTTAAGTGTCTGAGAACTCAGGTCCTCCTGAGCTGGTGCTCTGTCCACTAGCTGCCCCAAAGCTTACATTTTAATAGATGGGGTCGGGTAGCACACTTTGGTTCAGAATGTAACAGAGGTAGTGATTGGTGCTACATTTTATTGTGGTTCGAGAATTAGACACACAGACCTAGAGTAAAGGCATTGGTAACAAGATTTCTGGCAAGTAGAGGTCCAAGGGGTGGGAATTGGATCTATCTTAAAATAGTGTTCCAGTTGTGACCATCACTGGACAGCCAGGCCCCAGGATACAAATTCTGGACAAGAAAGAATGAAAACCTCCAATATATGGTCTCTGATCCTGGTGATAAGGCATAGCTATAAAAATAAAGGTCATTGAAAACATTAGAGGCTAGACTTGAATGCAAATCTTTCCCATTCCAAGGCCAGCTATCCTTCTACTATTCCAGGCTGCCACTTTGATTCTTTTTACAGGTAAAAAAAAATTGAGAACTAGAGAAGTCAGAAAACTTGCTCAAATTTCAAAAAGCAGAGACTCTCCTTAGCCCCTTCATAACTGGACTTAAGAACATTGTAAGCAACCATGTTGTTGACATCCCAGAAAATGTTGACATCTCTTTTAAGGGTCAGACAGTTATTTTAAAGGACCCCAGAGGAATCCTCCAAAGGGATTTCAGTCATGTCAATATTGAACTTAATTTTCTTGGAAAGAAGAAAAAAATGAAAGGAAAAGTGGCAGGGAAATTGAAAAGAACTTGAAACCATACATACAATCTGTGACCATGTCCAAAACATTACTGTGGGGTTTCTATTATAAGATGAGGTTTAAGCATTCTCACTTCCCCATTAATGTTGCTAGTCAAGAAAATGGGTCACTTCCTGATATCAGAAATTTCTTGAGGGAAAATTATTTCTGAAGAGTACACATGAGATGAAGTGTTGCTTAGGCTATTTCTCAAACCCCAAAACATGAGTTAATTCTTGAAATAAATTATATTGAATTTGTATTAAACTTAACTGCCCTGATCCAGTGGATTACCACAGTAAAAAAAAAAAAATCCAAGGATATCAGAAAATTTTTGGATGGCATCTATGTTTCTGAGAAAGGCACAGTACAACAAGCTGGTGAATAAGCTGGAAAAGATGCCAAATTGTCATTTTATTCAGATGTCAAAATAAAAATACTTTTTATCAAAAAAGAAAAAAAGAAAAGATCATGGACCATGGGACAACTTTATTTGATAATTCAATTTCAAAAAAAAAAAAAAAAAAAAAAAAACCTTGTCAGTAGAACTCCCCAGTTCAGAGTCCTTTTTATTATTATTACTTCATGTCATGAAGAAATGCAACAGTGATTTTGTTGGTAGCATGTGGCTTCATGTTTTCAAGTCTGGATGATTCTGTGACTAATATGCAGAGCATATCCATATTTATTTGTCTACAAAGTGCTCCTCTCCTGTTTCTTACCTTATTATTTCCATAACAACCAAGCAATATGCCACTAATCTTCCTTGGAGCTTGGCCCAATGACAAAGCAGCCTGGGATTCTACTTGATTTCTGGAAGAAGTTGTCCCATAGTTGAATGGCCTCAGCCCCTGAATTATAGCACTGTAATAATAATATTCAAATTCTATGTAGGTTACATGGGGTCTTCTCATTTTCTCATGGACAGGAGTATTTGTTTCTTGGTTTTGTTTCAAGGTCCAGAAATGTCTGAGAAACTCAGTCCAGGATCTATTCTAGGATGAAATGTAAGCTGCATTATAAATAAAGCTTCCTACTGACACGCAAAGCCCTGTGTTTAGGGGAAGAGGAAATGGGGGCTGGTATTATCATTCAATGAGCTCAGACATAGGAGCAATCTTCTCCCTCTGAATGGAGATATCTCAAAGTAAAGAGATACCATTGTAAGTAATCTCTACCCAGCCTCTAAGTCAACTGAAGAAAGTGGCTCACATCTGGATCATCTTAATGGGGAGAAAATAGCTTTAAGAGAGAAAGACCAAAAAGGGAACTTTCATCATCTTTCATCCTCTGGATGTGTGTATATAAATAATTACCACAATCACACCCTATGTATAGGGGTGGGAAATGGGGGAATATGCAAAATATATAGAGGATGTCATCACTGCTGCTAAAGAATTCATAGGAAAGGAGTATCAATAAAATAAAAAAGAAGGAGGAAGAAGAGGAAGAGGGGGAAAGGAAAGGCTAGTAATGAAGAGACATTGGTTTTGGGCTGGCTCTTCTACTAACTCAATGTATCACTTTGGACAAATCAGGGAATCTTAAGACTTAGTCAACAATTCACTCAGTGGCCCAGTGGATAGGACTAGTGAGTTGAATTAACATTTCTGTCATTACAATCTCACATTTGCCTTTTCTTTTTCTCGAGCAATCATATCACATTGTTATTTCCCACTAGGCTTGTGCTTAAACTTCCAAAGTTGCCATCCTTCCCATTCTGTAGATTAACAAGTCATTCAATAGTTTTTTTTTAAATGTCTACTGTTTGCTAAGGAATAGCACCATGCCAGGTATTGTAAATATAAAGATGGAAAAACAGCACAGTTTAGGCTGTCAGAGATGTCAACCTAGTTGATTTCCTCAATTCTCTCCTGAACTATTTCAATAGCTTCCTAAATGATTTCCCTACTTCCATCTTCTTCCCTCTCTAATCTATCCTCCATATGACTTTATTGTTTACTTGTTTTTTTTCATTAATATCTGACTCTTTATGGCCCTAGGTTTTTTGGGGGGGGCAAAGATACTGGAGTTATTTGACATTTCTTTCTCTAGTTCATTTAACAGATGAGGAAACTGAGGCAAACAATATTAAGGGACTCCAATCTATCTTGCATATAATTGCCGGATTGATATTCTAAAACACATATCTGACTTGTCACTTCACTATTCAGGAAGCTTCAGTGAGTCCCTCTTCATCTATAGAATAAAATACAGATTTTTTTGTTTGGTATTTAAAACCTTTCACAATCTGGACCCAGCCTGTCTTTTCAGTCTTAATTAATATTACTTTCACTTCTCTCTTTGCTCCAACACATTTGACATTCCACTTAAACTGCTTATCTCAGCAGTTTTCATTACATGAAATTCCATTTCCCATTTATTTGTCTTTCTATGGCTATGATTTTCTTTTAAAAAATAAAATGTTATTTTATTTTTCTCTTTTTGTTATATCATTCCTCCAATCAATAAACTACAGTGGCTTTCTGTCAACTCTAGGATAAAATACAAAACCCTCTGTTTACATTCATAATCTACTCCTGGCTCCTAGCTTTCCTTACACCTTATACCACTTCCCATACTCTTCCTTCCAGAGACACTGACCTCTTCCCTGTTCCCCAAATAAGACACTATCTCTCAGTTCTAGGCATTATCACTGGCCTCATGCCTCAGAAGCTGTTCTTCATCACCACCTCCTGGAATCCTTGGCTTCCTTTAAGACCAGTTAAAATCCTGCCTTGTGTAGGAATCCTTTCCCCAATCCCTCAGTTCTAGTGCCTTCCCTTTATTAAGAAATTTTTATTGGCCCTACCCATAATTTGTTGGTATATAGTTACTTACATATTGTCTCTCTTCCTCATCAGATTGTAAACTCCTTGAAGTCAGGGACTATATTATACCTTTCTTTGTGTCTTCAGAATTTAGCACAGTGCCTGACACATGGTAAGGCATTTAATACTCTGTGACTGATCAATCTATATTTTCTCTTCTATAGAACACAGAATTCTTATAACACAGAATTAGAGAGAAAAATCAATTTGGCAAAACCAACAAACATATGGGGAAAAGATTGACGCTATATGTAGTCTCCAGCTTTTGTGAAGAAGCAGGGGAAATACTTTCTTGCCTCCTCTTTGGGGCCAACCTTAATCATTATTATTTCATTTCCATCACAATATCTTTTAATGGGCTGTTCCATATGCCTAGAAAGCTCATCCTCCTCACATTTCCCTCTTAAAAATTCCAGCTCTCTTCAAGGCTCAGCTCCCATGCCATCTCCTATATGAGACCTTTCTTGGATTTTCTCTTGTTTCTCTTCCACCATGAAAATGGGCATATGTTTATTTATGTATCACTCAGTGGAATATAAGGGACTGTCATTTTTACTTCTCTAGTACTTATCACAACTCCCACAGAGTAGGCAGAGCAATAAATGCTTTTTTGTTTGTTTGGTTTTGTTTGTCCACTTAATAGTATTTTATTTTTCCAATTACATGTAAAGATAAGTTTTCAACATTTACTTTCATAAGATTTTGAGTTCCAAAATTTTTTCCCTCCTTCCCTCCCTTCCCCTTCCCTTCCCAAGACAACAAGCAATCTGATATAGATTACACATGTCCAAACATATTTACACATTAATTGTATTGTGGAAGAAGAATCAGAACAAAAAAAGAAGTAAATACCTTTTAATTAAATTACAATATATTAAGGAAGATGGGATTTGCACAAATAACAGAGCAAATGATTAAATTTGTAGATGACAAATATATAGACCCTTAGAGGTTTGGAGAGGTAGAATAGAATGGAAGAGGAAAAATCAAGGGAGAATTTGAGAAACTGCATCTTGAAGAAGGAGAAAAACATCTAGGTAACTATGATAATCCAAATGAGAGGCAGCAAACTGTACTAGGAGATGTTATAGAGGAATTGCTACTTGGCACTTGATTGAATGCTGAGGGTTAGGATGGGGAAAAAATCGGAGATTTTACTGAGGAGATGCTTGTTCAGGTATGGTAGATGGCCTTAGAGGTCTTTCTCAGTTTTGACATTCTGTAACTTCAAGGTTTCAAAGCCTGGATAATTTTAATGTCAGTACAAAAAAATTGGGAAACTGAGAAAAGAAGGTGGTTTTGGAAGGAAAATGGATACAGTTTTGGAAACAGAGATGCAAGGGTCTTTGAACTATTCAGGCTGAACTATTGAAGGTAAAGAACTAGATTCAATTTATTTTTTAAATAAAAATGCATTCTAATACATTACATTATATTGCATCTTCAGTTTTGTCATTTGTGCTTGAATCTCATTGTGCTTCTCTCTCACTGTAAATTGGGAAAGAAAGACACTTTATTTCTCTGGTTTTGTAAAATAAACAACTGTCAGGTCCCCTCTTGCTCTTACAGTGGTGGTTTGGAAGTACAAATTCCTACCCTGACACAGGCTAACTTGCTAATGTGTGACCAGCAGCAATTCATGTAACTTCTCAGAGCCTCAATGACCTTATCAGGAAATAGAGATAATAATGTTTGTACTATACATTTCAGTGGCTTTTAAGCAAAGCATTCATCAACCTTAAATGTTATATAAATACTATAGAAATATGAGGTTTTTTATTCCTGAGACAATAGAAAGCATGTAAATCCGAAGATGCTTGTTGGGTTTTGTTGTTATTGTTTGTTTGTTTTTTAAAGGAGAACCACAAAAAAAAATAGCAAATTAATGAAATGAACCTCTGGTCCTTTTTTGTTCCCTCTAGCCTTCCCTACAACCATAGAATAGGAGCTTGGAGATTTCCCAGTGTATTCACTTGACCACCCACAATCTCTGACCATGCTGAGGCAGATAATGCATGTTTTTGAGATGACTAGTTAAAATCTCAGAGGACAGTTTATGGTTGTAGATCAGATTTTTTTCTATGTGGTACTAACTGGCATGTACAAGAATAGAAACTATCTCTCTCCTTGGCCTTCCTGGCTCCATGCTCTGTTCAAAGAGCTAACTGGCACAGAAATAAATAACCAGGGCAAACAGAATATCAGGATTGGAAGGAGATAGAATAGAGGAGTGAATAGTCTTGGGTATGGATAATAAAGCAACTCCTCCTGGAGAAGAAACTCCCAACTCCTTTCTCTTTCTCACATTAAATCTATTTTTTGCACATCAAAAAGTGGCCTTCTAAGACCTGGCTCCTAAAACTCATCTTCTTTTTCTTATTTAAAGCAAATTTGTATTCATGTCCTTTGTTTTTATGTCACCTCTCTTTCCCAGTATGGACCTCCCCACCCCTTATCAGAATGATTACTCTGACTATTGACCTCCCTAGCTTCCTTTAAATTCCAACTAAAATCCTACTTCTTACAAGACGCCTTTTCTCAAACCCTTTTACTTACTTTTTTCCTAAATAGTATTTTATTTTTCTAAATACATGTAAAGATAGTTTTCAACTTTCATTATGGTAAAAATTTTATGTTGCTCCCTCCTTTGTCTGTACATGTATGTGTATAATACTTTTAAACATATTTGTTATGTCATGCAAGAAAAATCAGACCAAAGGGGAAAAAACACAAGAAAGAAAAACCAAACAAACAAACAAACAAAAAAGATGAAAATACTGTTTCAATCCACATTCAGTTTCCATAGTTCTCTCTCTGGATGTGGATGGCATTTTCCTTACAAAGTCTATTGGAATTGTCTTGGGTCACCGTCTTGCAGAGAAGAGCTAAGTCTATCATAGTTGATCATCACATAATCTTGCTGTTACTGTGCACAATGTTCTCTTGATTCTACTCACTTCATTCAACATCAGTTCATATAAGTGTTTCCAGGCTTTTCTGAAATCAGCTTGATCATCATTTCTTATAGAACAATAATATTCCATATACCATAATTTATTCAGCCACTCCCCAACTGATGGGCATCCCTTCAATTTCAAATTCCTACAAAAAAAGCTGCTATAAACATTTTTGTAAGTGTGGAGCCCTCTTACTTCTAAGAGAGTTAATTATTTCCTATTTACTCAATATATAGTTTGTTTTATATATATTTATTTAAATGTTGTTTCCTCCATTAAATTGTAACTCCTTGAGGGCAGTGACGATTTTTGCCTCCTTTTGAATTTTCAGCTTTTAGACCAATCCTAGAACATAGTAGATGTTTAATAAATATTTACTGAATTGAATCAAATGACATCTCTTATAATGAAGAATAAAAAAGGTGTGGAGAAGTTCAGTTAAACTAACCAATACATCAAAATCATTTAATATTATTTGCAATTTTCCACACTGGTAGTCACTCCCCTTGGCAAAGAATGGAGGGAAGAGTCTCCTCATATCTCTTTCCCAAGATCAAGCTTGGATTTGTGATTGTTGTAGTCATTGTATATATAATTTTTATGAAACTACATACTTCACTTTACACTAGTCCATATGCCTTCCCATTCTTTTCTTTATTCATCATATAATTTCTTATAGCACAGTAATATTTATTATATTAGCATAACACAAATTTTTCCATTCCCTAGATGATGGACATGTGATTTATTTCCAGATCTTTGCTGCTAGAAAAGTGTTGCTATCAGTAGCAAACAAATAACATCTGTGTAGTGTTTTAAGATTTGCAAACCATTTTATATTATACCCTATATACTACTTCACCGACCCACAAACATACTCAGGTCTCTCCAAATCCTAAAATAAATAAATAAGTAAAAGTCTTCCTTTATCTTTTCATTCTCATTTATACTCACAATTCTATTTTCCCCATTTTTCAGGAGAAGAAACTGACACAGATGAGATTAAATACTTACCCAGACTCACACAGCTAGTAAATGTCTGAAGGCAAAGTTTAAACTCACATCACCTTCAATCCAAGTCCTATGTTTTATCCAATCTGCTGCTCTACCTGCAGCCTTTCTTTTCATTATTGACCTTCTTGGGGGCTAAGCCTAATAAATGGAAGGTATATGGATATTTTATTCACTTTGTTTGCATAATTCAAAATTGTTTCTCAGAATAGTTGGACCAATCCATAGTCACATCAACATTTTATTAGTGTACTCAACTTTCCACAACCAGTATTGATTGACTGCTCCTATCTGTTGTCATCTTTCCCAACTTGTTAGCTGAGGAGTGAGGACTCAGTTATTTTAATTTGCATATTTAAATTTTTATTTTTAATTATTTGGAACATATTTCCATATTGTTGTTAATAGTTTGCAATTCTTCTTTTAGCAATTGCTGATCATTGAGGAATGACTTTTGCTCATATATTTCTTTTAGTTAGCTTTATATTCTGATCATCAGAATCTATCAGAAAATATCTATCAGAGATATTTTATACAAAGATATCATCCCCTCTCATACATTCATTAAATATTTTATTTATATTTTTATATCCTTAATTTCTGAATATATCTTTCCCATTTCCTCTACCTATTGAACCACTACTTGTAAAAAAGAATAAAAAAGAGAGAAAAACTTTCATCAAAATGATATGCAATATTCTACCATAGTTCCCCATGTCTGCAAAGAAAAATGCATTTTCTTAACTTTTCTCCAGGATGATGCTTGGTCACTCTAATTTCACATTGTTGTATTTTATAATTTTATAAATTACTTTTCTGCTTTTGCTTAGTTCATTCTGCATCAGTTCAGGTTTAGTCTTCTAATCTTTTAAAATCTCTCCCTCACCATTAGCTTCATCTCACTTGCCTACTTGTTTTGCTGTTCAGTTATTTTCAATCATATCCAACTGTTTGTGACCACATTTGAGGTTTTCTTAGGAAAGACACTGGAGTGGTTTGCCATTTCCTTCTCCAACTCATTTTGCAGATGAAGAAATTGGGGCCAATAAGATTAAGTGATTTGCTCAGGGTCATACAGCTAGTGAGATTCTGAGATCAGATTTGAACTGAGGAAGGGGACTCTACTATACTACCTCACTGACCCACAAACATACTCAGGTCTCTCCAAATCTTAAAAAAAAAAAAAAAAAAAAAAAAAAAAAAAAAAGTCTTCCTTTATCTTTTCATCCCATCCAGCATCCACTCCACCTTTCTCTTCCAATTCACTACTAAACTTCTTGAAAAAGTTGTATCCAGTTCTATTTCCTCACTACCCAATTTTTCTTCAACTCATTTTAATAAGACTCTTCAGTACTCCACATGCTTAATCATGCTTAGGTAAGCAGTGGCCTAATTACTAAATCCAGTGACATTTTCTAGTCCTTAACTTACTCAGTCTCCCTGCAGATTCTGACATTTAACTATCCTTAATGAATGTTCTCTCCTCCCTGGGCTTCAGACACATAACACTCATCTGGCTCCTTTCCTACTTCTAAGTTCTTTTTGGATCCTTCATGCTCTTCTTGCCCTTGACTCTTTTCTGTCTTGAATATATAGACTCAATACACTGTGATCAGCCATGTGGTTGTGGGAATTATAAGAGAAGGATAATAAAGATAGTTCTTGGTGCTTAGAACAGTGCCCAACATTTATGCTCAGATCCTAATTTAGCCAGAGTAATATGGAACTGATTCTTCTCCTCCCCTGCCACTGTCATTAAGCTGACCAGCTCAGACTTGACTCCTTTCTGTCAATAGTAGCCAAATACCCAGAAAACCCCCCAAAGAGGTGGGTTTTCCTAGAGCATTAATTCAGAGGACTCACTGGCTCATAAGTTTAGAAGGAACCTCCAAGGTCATCTAGTACAAGTTTTCCTCTTGCAGATGAGGGCACACTCTCAAGCACAAGACTTTTTTGGGGTGGGACTAACTAAATCCTTCAGATTGGAGCTCCTCAGTGTACCTCAGGATAACCCAAGTTTCCTGGAATGCTATACATGCCAATAATCATGGAACTCCACAACAAGTCTGGAGCAGACTCCATGACAATCATTAGTATCAGAAGGTCACTGGTGCTGGTTTACATAACATCAACCTGACTCTGGGCAAATTCAGTGACTGATCTGTAGGAATAGCTCCAGTTGTGCCAGAAGGGAGGTTGTTTACAACCTTGCCACGTCTGCCAGCACCTGGCAGCTGTTAAGACACCAAACTAAGAAGACATTTTGAAGGGAGAGATGAAAAGCTTTGCTGAGAGATTGGAGGTAGGAAAGGAAGGAAAGAGAGGAGTCAGAGATGGCTTGTACCTGGCTAACCAGGAAAAAGGGAAAATAAAATATGCAAATGAACCCTACAGCTAAAAACAACCTGGGCACCTCCTGAGATCCAGCCTGGCCCCCCTTCAAGAACTCAGAGGACTCAAAATAGAAGCTGTTAGAATCTAGCCTGAATTTAGAGTTAGTCAACAAGCCTTTCAGGAGAATGAGTGCTGGACATATTATATTCAGAGGACTTGGATTCAAATCTTTCTGTGCTGCTTTAACTACCTGTGTGATCTTAGGCCAGTGATTAATACTCCCTGTTCCTCGATTTCTTCAAATAAAAACTCAGAGTTGGGGTAGAGGGGTAAGGAGGAGAGACTAGGTAATCTCTAAGTTCCCTTCCAACTCTGAAGCCAGAACTCTGTGATCCTAAATGAGGATGGACTCTAGAACTGTCTAGTAAGCTTTGAAACCCAAAGGAATAATATCACAAATCTTTATTGCCCAAATCTCTTCCACATTTAGGACTCCTCTGGACCTTGAGGTAGACAAAATATCCTAAGAGACAAGATGGAAGGGAACATTAAAAATAGCTTTTTATTTTAAAAAAATGGACCTCTGTGGTCAAATGCAAGAGTTATTTTATGGTAAAGTTGCGTGTGCTCCAGTGAAGTCTTAAAACCTCGAGGGGATAGTGACACATAGGAAGGACAGTTTTTGACCTTGACACAGATGCTACATCTTGATTTGACTTTTAGAGATCCATGGGAAGACTACAATATGTTCTCTACCCCTACCCCCATCCCCTATACTTCTCCACAATGGGAAGCAACAATGATCTAAACCTTTAAATATTGGCCTGCTTTATGGTCAGCAGATGAGGGTTCCATTCCAAGCTTCAACATTTCTAAGTTATGTAGCCATGGTTATTGTTGTTCAGTCACACATTACTCTTTGTGATACTTTTTGGCCAAGATACTGGGGTAGTTTTCTGTCTCCATCTCCAACTCATTTTATAGATAAGGAAACTGAGGGAAATAGAGCCAAATGACTTTACCAGGATCACACAACTAGTAAGTGTCTGAAGACAAATTTGAACTCAAGAAGATGAGTCTTCCAGATTCTAGGCCCAGTGTTCTTTCTACTTTGCCACTTAAAATTCTTGTGCTACCCATATCATAGGATTGATGGAAGGAAAGTGATTTGTAAACCTCAACATACATATAAAGATGAGCTATCTGGCATTGTTGGTACCTCCCTCTCAGCTGCTTTGTGGAGGGATGGATAGAGCAGAGAAAGTTCCAGATACCAATTAGCTGTGTGATTCTGAGGCAAATGACCACTATCTGCCTCAGTTTCCTCAATTGTAAAATGAGTATAATAATAGTACCCATCTCTCAGAGTTGTTGTGAGGATTAAATGAGATAATATTTGTAAAGCACTTCACTCAGTCCCTGACACAAAGTAGAGCCTAGAACAGAAGGGAAGTTGTTGTGGATGAGGGCCATCTCATAAGTCTCCATCCCATCTGCATTGACCCTGTCTTTCCTGCCAGAGCAGTAGAAGTTGTGAGACATGTTCAAGAGGAGCATCCTATCTAGACATTTGTGGTAACAGAAATTTGCAAGAACAAAAAAAAAGCCTTCCTGTCCCAGATTATGTCAGTATGAATGAGCTAATCAAAATAATTAGAAAGTGCCTGCAGCTGAAAGTTAATTAAGCTGTCTTCCTACTGATGAATGGACACTATGTCGTGATTGTTTCAATACTTATTTCTGGTGCATAAAAATGAGAAGAATAAAGATAGGTTTTTTCTATATGGTATAAGCCTCCTAAGAGACATGGAAAGAAATCTTCAGTGTAAGACCTAGTATAAAGTGTCTGCTAGAATTTTTTTAAGCCTTCACTCAAGAAAAGTTATGTTACCAACTGAGACTGATGAGTTCATCTAATTACAATTCACCAAAATAATAGATAGGATTACCATTTTAGAGATTTTTAGTAAATTAATTCTTGTATTACATGCAAATAAGTTTGGTTTCATATACATATTTTTAAAGTTTTTGGTTTAGAAATACATCCTGAATTTTAAGTTGCCAATAAAATGGATTTTCAAATTGCTGTAGAAATTTTTTTTAAAAATAGGAATTTCAATTCCAGTGATTATCTTTGTTGTTTGTCCTTTGTTCCTGAAGAGAATCATGACATTAGGGAGGTGATGCTCTGACATACTTGCTAGTAAATTGGATTTAAGTGAGGAAGTGCCGTGAAAAGTCACCAGCTTCACTTTCTCCTCCAGAGTCATCTGGATCCAGTGACAGACAAGATATAGATCAGGACGACTGGAGATAGCTCTGGATGCAAAGGGAGCCTTGGCCTTTTTAAATTAGGGTTGTTCCCAGGTCTCAGTTTTACTGAAGCAATGCCCATTCAATGATTAAGACTACAACCTTTAAGCTTATAGTGAAATGACAAAGTTTTTGTCCACAGAAACTTACCCAGGGTCACACAGCTTAGGAAGTGTTAAGTGTCTGAGATCACATTTGAATTCAGGTCCTCCTGACTTCAAGACTAGTGCTCTATCCACTGCACCACCTAGCTGCCCCAAAATGGCTAATTTTTTTTTTTTAATAGAAAGGTTTCTCTTTTCCTGTGTAAACATCTTTAATTAGGCTTGTCAAATGTTCTGTTTTTTAAAATCTATTTACAATTAATGGTTGCAACCACTGGAACAGGGTAAGTAGGGGGCAAAAAAAAAGTCTAGTTTATTCTGGAATTGATGCATAGATTCCCCCTTTCTTGCTATCACTTAGTTTCTTTTTTCTCTTTTGTGAAAGTTTGTTTTCTATATAGTTATACAGAAAAATTTTATAGGTAACCTGAACAATTTCTTTTAAATGCTTGACTTCCAAAAAATTCCTGAGAACAGAGGGATGGTGTTTCTTATATTGTAGATTTGCTCTGAATTAAAGACTTTCAAATTAAGGACTATGTGGTAACAGAAATTTGCAAGAACAAAAAAAAAAGCCTTCCTGTCCCAGATTATGTCAGTATGAATGAGCTAATCAAAATAATTGAACAATTATTATCAATTAACAATTGAACTGGATTAAGTCTCTTCTGTTGCAGTGTTAGAAACTATATCATCTTAGAACCTGGTGCATTAAAATTCATTTTGCTTTCTATTGCACCTTTTGGGTTAAATCTGTAGTCTGATTTGTTATGTTTAAAGTGGAAAAGTAAATGCTTCTCTAAAATGCTTTATTACAATTTTAACTATGAGCATACTTCAGTTATCACTGTAGTCGTAAAAACACCTCCAACCAGTTTATATGTATGTTATTTTACAAAGGAGAATGTAGTAAGAGAATAAAACTGCCCTCAACAATGTTGGTCAGTTTATTAATATTCTTAACAAAGGAATATTAAAAGTCTCCTGCTCCCTGCTTGAAACTGACAACTTATTTTCATGAGGTGTCACAGAAAGCTCATTGTCATACCATTTGATGGAAGTATGCATGTAGCAGATCCCCTAAAATTACTCATATATATTTTGATGTTATGTGAAATAAATGGAACTGCTTTCACGCTTTATGTTGATGTTTGCTTGCATTTTGTTTTCCTTCTCAGGTTTTTTTTTTCTTTCTTCTTGTAGATCTGATTTTTTTTGTACAGCAGGATAATTGTATAAATAGGTATACACATATTCGATTTGTCAAATATTTTAACATAAGTAACATGTATTAGACTTCCTGTCCTCTAGGGAAGGGGGTAGGGGGAAGGAGGGAAAAATTTGGAACTGAAAGCTTTGCAAGAGTCTTTGTTGAAAAATTACCCATGCAGATGTTTTACAAATAAAAAGGTTTAATAAAAAAAAAAGAAAAGAAATAAATGCAACTGTTAGTGAAAGCTATTTACTAAAATGGGGAGGGGAACAATATTACTGTATCTTGGCACTGTAGTGAATAAACATTGCAACTTATTTGCCAATGTTCACCTTCAGCATGCATCTGTCTAAAAAGCTAAATTTTCATGAGTCTATTTTTACAGCATTGTAAATTCTTAGTCAACCTGTCTTGTTGGATTTTAGAATGTTTTCATGTTTAAATTGATACTGACATCAATCTGTTTTAATTTTTAATTTTAATTTTTTGTTTTATTTGCATAACATATGTGTGGGTAATTCTTCAACATTAACCCTTACATAGCTTTCTGTTACAAATTTTTCCCCCAACTCCCCACCCCTCCCCTAGATGGCAGGATATTCACTACATGTTAATTATGTTAAAATATTGGTAAATCGAATATATGTATACATATTTCCAAACTTATCATTGTTGTGCAAGAAAAATCTTATCTACACAAAAGATATATCAGATAAAGGAAACACAGTGTAAGCAAACATCAATCAAGAGTATGAGAATGTTATGTTGTGGTCCACATTTCATATCCCTCTCTCTGGGTGTATATGGCTTTCTTCAGTGAACAATTGGAGGTGGTTTGAAACATTTCATTGTTGAAGAGGGCCGTGTCCATCAGAATTGATCGTCATATAGTACTGTTGTTACCGTGTATAATGATCTCCTGGTTCTGCTCATCTTACTCAGCATCAGTTCATACAATTCTCTCCAAGCCTCTCTGAAATCGTCTTGCTGGATACTGACATCAATCTTATAAAGACACGATGCTTTTCAAATTTAATACAGTGCACATAAAGACAAAATATATCCCAATTTAAAAGCAACAACAAAGTCGATATTTGGGCAGCTAGGTGGCTCAGTGGATGGAGTGTTGGGTCTGAGTCAGGAAGGTTCCTCTTTTTAAATTCAAATGGGGCCTCAGATGTTTAATAGCTGTGGGACTCTGGACAAGTCATTTAACTCTGCTTCAGTTTCCTCCTTTATAACATGAGCTAGAGAAGGAAGTGGCAAATTCCTCTAGTATCTTTGCCTAGAAAACTCCAAAATGGAATATAAAGAGGTGGATATGACTGAAATGACTCAAAAAACAATGGGTACTTAATAAATGCTGGTTTCTTTCCTTCTTTCAGCATCATTTCAGACCTGCCTTCTAATGACTAGTTAGGAGATGTTCCAACCCTGGAAACTCTGTTTCTATTTATTTAACCATTTATCTATTTAACCATTTATGTGAATTATCCAATAGTAAGTCAGTAATTTAGGTAGAATTTCTAAACTCTGTTTCTAGAAATTCTACCTAAACTACTGACTTCTTGATAATTCACATAAATGGTTCCAACTTTAGATATTGTAATTAGCTTTCTTTCTTTAAATGTGAGTGAGCAAAAAATAATAATAATAAAATGCATTCTTACCTCTAGTTGTAATCATCCTCTTATATCTTAAATCCCTTCATAAAAACTGAGGGTACCTTCCCTTCTATAGAACCATCAGTGGCTATAACTAAAGAGCTGATTAGAGCAAACAATTCCTACTATGAAGGGAAGAAGAGAAAAAAATTTGTTTCTCCCTGTTTATTTTAATTATGTCCTTTGATGGAAAGAACTTTGATCTGTGAGTCAGGAGATCTGGATTCTGGGGCCAGCTTTGTTGTTAACTTACCATATGAACTTAAGTAAATCACTTATTTCTGATCTTCAATTTCCTTATATGGAAAATGCTAATCATGGGCCAGCAACCCTCCAAAACTAGCCTGCTGGCCAAATCTACCACCACCAGTTTTTGTATTTAAAATGGTTTTTCCATTTTAAAATGAAATTTTATTGTCATTTAAAAGGCAAAAACTTATTCTTAGCTTACAAACTGTTACCAAACAATGGGCTGGACCCTCCCACCTTAGATTGCTAACTCCAGAATTGGATTTTTTTTTTCTAAAATCTAATTGTTCAGTCTTTCAATTGTGTCTGACTATTATTGACCCATTTTGGATTTTTCCTGAGAAAGATGGTGAAGTAATTTGCCTTTTCCTTCTCCAGCTTATTTTATAGATGAGACAAGCAGATTAAGTGATTTATCCAGGGTGACAGCTAGTCAGTTTCTAAAGCTGAATTTGCACTCAGGTCTTCCTGACTCCAGACTCAGAGCTCTATCCACTGCCGGACCTAGCTGTTCCTCTCAAAGCCTTTCCAGATCCTAAGTGAATGATCCTACAATCTTAGCAGATGTTTTCTGTTATTATTTCTGCTCTTTTCCAGGCTGCCCTAGACTATGGGACAACATGATTTGCTGGCCTTCCTCTTCCACCGGACAGACAGTGAAAGCTGAATGCCCCAAATTCCTCCAAATGGTCACTGGCAAAAATGGTAACGAGAGAACTCATTCCTGCTTTTCTGGGCCTGGGATGATAAATATCAAGAATATCAGGGAGGGAGGCAGAGCCAACATGTCAGAGTAAAGTAAGGAACTTGCCCAACTTCTCCCCCAAAGTGCTCCAAATTCCTTTAAATGATGATGACTCTAAACAAATTTTAGAGCATCAGAGCACCCAAAAAATGGAGAAGAACATTTTCTAGCTGAAAGCAACTTAGAAGGTCAGCAGAAAAGGTCTGTGGAACCAGGGTGGGAGTTCAGTATGCAGCCCCCAATGCATCCCCAATCCCAGCCCTGACCTCTGAATCAGCAATAGTACTGGAGGTTTCCAGACCTCTCAGCTCAGAGACACCAAAGAGTAACTGAAAGGTCAGCAGAAAAGGTCTGTGGACCCAGGGTGGGAGCCCAGCACACAATCTTAGTGCAGGCTGTACCAGAGCAGCTCTGGCCCCAATCCCAGGCCTGAACATCAGCAAAGCTCTGTTGATTTAGCACACTGGGTCTTCCAGCTACAGGGAAGGAGGAGAAAGGAGAGAGACTCTTCTCACAGATCCAGGGCAGAAAAGAGTGCTTGTAGTCAGATCCCTAGAAGGATTTCTGAAAACAGTTGCACAAAAGCCCTAAAGCTTGGGACAATGCACCCTTACCCTGGAAAAAGAGCCCTACTTTAACAAAGAGTTAAAAGCTGAGTAATAGGCTAGGAAAATGAGCAGACAACAAAAAAGTTTCTGACCATTGAAAGTTATTATTTTCAAGAAAGATCAAAACAGATGATGATAACAAAGTCAAAACTCCTACATCCAAAGCCTCCAAGAAAAATAAAAATTGGGCTGGCTTTGGAAGAGTTCAAAAGAGATTTTAACATTTAGTGAGAGATAGAGAGGAAAAATTAGGAAAAGAATTGAGAGTGGTGCAAAAAAGGAAATGCAAAAAACAAATGAGGAGAAGAATGCCTTAAAAAGCAAAATTGGCCAATTGGGAAGGGAGGTACAAAAGCTCACTAAAAAAAAATAATTCCTTAAAAAATAGAATTGAGGGGGACAGCTAGATGGCACAGTGGATAGAGCACCAGCCCTGCAGTCAGGTGGACCTGAGTTCAAATCTGGCCTCAGATACTTAATACTTCCTAGCTTTGTGACCCTGGGCAAGTCATTTAACCCCAATTGCCTCCAAAAAAAAAAACAAAAAAAAAAACAAATTTAAAAAATAAGGTGGAGGGGAAATTGACTAGATAATCTGTCCTTCCAGATCTAAAGCCTGATTCTCAAGACATAGATAAGGACACTCTCAAGAGGAAGTTTATTTTCCAAGAATCCTTAGGGGTGTAGCTGATGCAGTGGATAAGAGTACTGGGCTTGGAGTCAGGAAGATGTTAATTCAAATCTAGCCTCAGATACTGTGTGATCTTAAGCAAGTCATTGAACTTTGCCTCAGTTTCCTCAATAGTAAAATGAGAATAGTAATATCACCCATCTTCCAAGGTTGTTGTGAGAATCAAATAAGACAATATCTGTAAAGTGCTCATCATAATACCTGTATCAATTCTGGCTATTAGTGTTATCCTTAATTCTCTCTGCAATTTCCCTTGATGGAAAGTAATTTTTGAATTTGGGACTACATAGTCTCCCTTATTGTTCCACTCAGTTTGTCACTCTGCTTTTTTTGTCCCACTAGTAAATTCAAGGTTTCCACAATCCCTTAAATATTTCTCCCAGCCTTAGATGTATGAATACTGAATCTATTCTTGCTTATTCTTTTGTATTTGTCTCTTCTGTCTTATTATTCCTGTTGCCTTTAGTATTGTCTTGTTGAGATAGGCAGAAGGAAAGGAGGAGAGTAAAGGCAGAGTAGTCCAGTGAAAAGAACCAGAGTTTGGAAGCTCTCAGACCTGAGTTCTAGTTGTTGCCTTTGTGATGAACTATAGCTGTGTGACCTTAGGGAAACATGACTATTCATGTGTTCTATTATATATTCTATTATATATTATAATAGACATTGCTCAGTGTCTATTATTTTTTGTTGGAAGGATCAAATAATTTAACTGAAAGTCCTTTGCAGAGTAAAAAAGTTCTCTATACATAAAAGGCATTATAAAGATAGGAGGAGGCATACTAAGACTCTGCACATCTAGAATCATTGAGAAGGATCATTAAAGAAAGCACTGATAAGGATAATGAAGTCCTGGCAAACTGATGTCATTTTGGGCAAAGCTAATATTTTCATCTTGGATGAAGGTGAAAGTTTCATCAGTAAACTCATTGAAAGTAAGGGTTTCATCAGTAAAAGATAAATTTGTAAGGCAAACAACTAATTAAAAATGTGCTGTTTGATGTGGTTGAGATTTTCAGACCATGGCTTAATAGAGGAATGAAGGGTTCTTGGTAAAGGACAGAGTTTATCTTTCAAGAACAAAGCCTTCCCACATAAATGAGTACAACAGACATTTTACCAAAGAAGTTAGCCTCAAGGGTTAGGAGTTAAGAAGAGATGGTATTTATTTTTAAACCACAGTTTAAAATATAAGAATAATAATGCAATCAGGGTTGAAGTATAGCTAATGATGGTTAATAACGTATATTTAGCCTGGAAAGTTGTAAATCTGGTCAAAAAGACTTTAAATTGAACATGGAAGAGGAAGAAGACTACTATCAGCATCTACCCACCACACCAAATACCACAGAGAGTAGCAATTATGCCCTAGGAAGAAGTGAATATGACTAGTAGTAACTTATTTTATTTTTTATTATTTAGAATTATATTTTTCCTGAGTACATGTGAAAATAATTTTTAAAATTCTTTAAAAATTTTTCAGTTCTAAATTCTTCCCTCTCCCCTCACTGAGAAGGCAAGCAATTTGAAATGGATAATCCATGTGTAGTCATGCAAAATATATTTCCATATTGTTTATGTTGTTAAAGGAAACATAGCCAACCTCCCTCCCCAGAAAAATAAAGTAAAAACAAAAGTATACTTTGATCTATACCCAAATTCTATAATTTCTTTCTCTGGGACTTTTTCATCATAAATCCTTCAGAGTTGTCTTGGATCATTGTATTGCTGAGAATAGTTAAGTCATTCACAGTTGATCATCATAAAATATTGCTGTTACTATCTACAAATATTTTCCTGGTTTTGCTCATTTCACTTTGTATCAGTTCATGTAAGTCCAGATTTTTCTAAGAACATTTAATCAGTAGTAATTTAAAGGATCATCTTTATGAAGCAAGAAGCAGTAAATGATTGTTTAAAGAGATAGGTATGAATGCAGAGGATACTGATAAACCAACTAAAAGTTTTAAAATACACATAGAAAAGATGGAGGCAAGAACAGATAATTAAGGTTGAATAAGAAAATGTGAAATGGTCCTCTAAAAATAAGATTAATAGCTCTGGAAATCCGAATGAGATGAGAATAGTCATAAATGTAAAAGATAAATAGAACTGTTACAACTATGTTAGGAGTAAAAGGAAGATCTAAGAGAGGATAGGATCATAACTCAGAATAAATGAAACGATGTCAATGGACAAATACCCTTAATTTTGCTTCTATTTTCTCCTCCAAGAAATCCAATCTTCAGACAGGAAAGAATCAATCATTCAGGCAACAAATATGTGCCAGATACTGGAAATCAGTTCTAGATACAGGAAATACAAAATGAGACTATCCCAGCTACCAAGGAATTAACATGATTTGCTAATATAAACAAATACAGGCAAAAATAAATACTGAGAGGAGAAGTATCACCATTATGTAGGGGAATCAAGATAGATTTACCAACAGATAAAGGCTGGCCTTAGATGAAGGGATATCTTTTTCCAGTCAGGGATCTTTTTACTCTGTGGATACACAGGTATATGTATAGTTCTGGGAGCCCCTGGCTTCTAAAGAGAGGGCTCAGGCTATATCTCAGAGTCATGAGGAAAAATACTTCAAGCTCATATTTGGCTCATGTTTAAGGCCTTCCCAATAAAGAACTTAAAAGTGCTTAATATATAAAGTAATTTAGATCTAAGATGACTATTAATTTTCCATACAAAAAAGAAATGATTAAAACACAAAGACATACACAAGGATTTTAACATAATTAACATATAGTGCATTTTCTGCCATCTAGGGGAGGGGTGGGGACTAGGGGGGGAATTTGTAAGGAAAAACTTTGTAAGAGTCAATGTTGAAAAATTATATATGTATCTATATTTTGCAAATAAAAAGCTTTAATAAAATTTTTTTTTAAAAACCACAAAGACATAAATGAAACATGAAACAATAATCCATAAATCCTATTACACTCTCCCAGAAGTCATTATTTAAAACATTGAAAGATGAAGTTATTTATTGGACTGCTGTCATCTCAGATCTTCATTGCCAAACAATTCCCTCAAGATCCATGACTTCTTGCAAGCCTTGCTATGATTTGGGGTCATCTTCCTGTCACTGATCATCTCCAAGAAGAGTTTGATTATTAACAAAACAAAACAAAACAAAACAAACATTCCTGTTGTTGCCCATTAATGCCATCTGAGATTCCCAGAAGCCTCAGGTACATCCTGAACTCAGGACATTGTCTTGAAGGCTGCAAATATCCACTCAGGATTGCTATTGGATTACCTCTGATCAGAGAATGAGATAGAAAAAAAAAGGCAGACTGGGCCTTGGGATCCAGTTTTAGGCTCATCATGCTATACTATGTTAACACAGTTGCCATTGCTGCTATAGTAGAGGAATGGCACCTTTCATTCCAGCCCAAGAAGACCCAGAAATTGTCTTAAAATATTTGAAGAATTTTATGTAGAAGAGGATTTTTGTGACCTCAGAAGAAACAATACCTGGCATTTAATAGGCACTTAAACAACAGGAAAAACTGAAGAGAGGTAGATTTCAGCTTGATGTAATTAAAATAATAAGCTCCTATGAGCTGTTATTGCTATCCCTATTTTATAGATGAAGAAACAGGCAAACAGAGGTTAAGTGACTTCTCAGTTATTCTTGATTCTTCTGTCTTAAACTCAATCCACTTCACCTCCTACCTATATAAGGATAAGGAGATTCTGGGACACAGTGAGTGCTATCTCACAGGGAAATTAATTTCTTCTTCTAGTCAGCTTCCTATCACTGGAGGTCTTCAAACTAAATGACCAGTTAATGGGGATATTGAAAAGTTAGAAAAAATGATCTCTAGCTTTAGTTAGATTCATGATCCTTCAATCCAGTTGCCTCATTTTACGACAAGTGAACTGGGACTCAGAGAGTGGATTGATTTGCCTATAATTATACAGAGTTAGGAGCCAAACCAGAATTGAATCCAGATTTCTATCTACCCAATCAACCCACTTGACTTCAAATCTCCTCACCCAAACTTTCTCTATTCTTATCCCCTGGAATTTTTTCTGCCCTACACATTATATCTCGCTCTTTTTAAAGAAGATTTGTGTACTGAGCCTTCAGTGTTCTGAAAACTATAGAGACTTTAAAAATATTAAATTAAAATAAATTTGATGAACTAGGAGAGACTCACTTTATGGATAGGTGGAGGAGACAGCAATGTAGGCAGAGAAGCACCTGGCAGGGAGCCTCTGGTCAAAATTATTTTCTCCCTCTGGAACCTTTACCTGAAATCTCCTCTTTGAAGTTATGTTCTTTTGGCTTATGAAAATTTTTTGTTCTCCCAGAGTCCTTTACAAAATCCAGATACTATTGGGAAGAAGGAGGGTGTCATACTCTTAAGTTTATCCCTTAAATCTTAGTAGTATTAAAGGGTAGTGAGGGGAAGGAAAGAAGTTTGAGAAGGGATCTAGCAAGAGATGGAGAAGGTCCTGAATGGGATGAGGAAAAATTGAAAAGACAAACTTCATCTTCTTTGAAATTTTGTTGAGGGCCCACCCTACCTTAAATCCACATCCTGTTTATTGAAACTGGGTCATTTCAGTCTCATGACTGGCTTGTTAGGAGGAGCTCCTCATTAGAAGAAAAAACTGGGTTTCTGGCCCAGATCACAAGCTCTGTTGGTCTTCCCGAATTCTGCCAGGTCAAAGCAGGAAACTGTGTTGGACAATCCTTAGGCCTGAAGAATTGGTCCCCAGCCTAAAAAATCTTTCTTTGATTCACTGTCTGATTTCCTTTAGCCTTGAGGCAGACAAGCAGATGATTATGTGTATATAGCTGCCCTCATTCTTTTCCATCACATCCTCTTAATTTTGGCCTCTGTTTTTTGTCTTTTATTTTATCCTCCTAATGGAAATGTGGGGATCTCCCAACTCTTTTGTGACATTGCCTTCAGAACTCTTTGCCCAGAAGTTTATTTTCCCACTCACTTCGGAACTACTAGTACCATTCAGTAGGCCAAATTTTGTTCTGGCACCTTGTCAGGAATGTGGTCCCAGACCTTCCAGTCTTAGAGCAAAGGTATCAAAATAAAGGCAAAACTCCTGAAAGCAGTCTCAGTCAAATTAAAATGTAATTGGGTAATGTTTAACAAAATAAACAAAAATATAACAAAAATAATGTTAATTTAGAGTTTTCTAAGTTAATACACGACCAGCAGGAATCTATTTCTATTTGACTTTGTCACCACTGATCTAGAGCATCTCCATAAGACAGCAGCAGATCCAGATCTCTTCTTCAAGAGAGGTGCCTCTGATTACTAGAAACAGGGAAATCCTGTCACCTGCTTAAATCCGAAGTCAGATAGAGTTGAAAGTGCCATTAAAAACACCACATGGTTCCCATAAACCTAGGTACAAGACAACTGATATATTTGGCCTTAGGTTCAAGGAGTGCTTCTTTCCAACCTCTAAAAGCCAAAACAAGTTTTTGGAAGCTGGCAACAGAGACACAACTTATTTTACAAGAGATAAAAGGTCCGTTAGGCAGCAGTTAGGAGTCAAAAGGGAGAAACAAGCTGGGTTCTCATCCAGATTGTTTCCTTATCAGATTGTGTCTTTGCCTCTTAAACCTTGCTTTCTCTTTCCTGCCAAACCCCCTTGAGAATAGAAATCCATTTGAAAACTCCATTAAGAAAGCCTGAGCAACTCTGGTTTGTAAAAAATTGTAAGCTAATTATCTTTTTTTTTCATTCTAAATTTAAATGTTTTAAGCTACTATTTCCATGTGTAGAACAAAATACCAAAAAAAAAAAAAAAAAAAAGATTATATATGAAACCATGAATCTCCATTTCAGACCACATGTACTCTCTCTCCCTCCATCCCCCTCTCCCCATCCCGACCCTGTCTCTCTCCCCCCCAACTCTCTCCTCCACCCTCTTTCTCACATACCCATACACACTTCTGAGTATTGCATATGTCTCTTTCAAAACTATCCTTCTGACTTTTGAAGAGTTTCCCTGTTCTCTTCTATTTTAAAAATGTTACAAAGATCCTATTTTTTGGCATTGCCATTGCTAATCCTCCTTTCTTCAACTCCCCAATGAAAACAGAGGGGGAAACAATCTTCCTCACAAACAAGTCTTGTCAAGCAAAATGAATCTACACAGTGGCCATGTCTAAAAATGTGTGTCTCTGCACCTTAAATCCATCAAATCTCTGTCAGGAGATGTATATGTTTATAACATGCTTCATCCTGAGTCATCCAGAGACATCACTGAAGTTAGTCACTGCATCTTTCAAAGTTGTTTTTTTCTTACAAAGTTGGTTTCATTGTATAATTGTTCTCCCAGTTCTGCTCCTTTTGCTCTGTACCAGTTCATACTTCCTAGGATTCTCTGAAGTTATCTCTTTTTTCATTTCTTGTGTCACCTATAACATAATAGTTGATTTTGTAATATTCTGCTTAATTCATATTGGAATATGATTTGTTATAATTTGTTTTTTTTTATTGAAGCTTTTTATTTGTATAACATATGTATGGGTAGTTCCCCAACGTTGATCTTTACAAAGCTTTCCATTACAAATTTTACTCCCAGTCCCCTCCCCTCCCCTAGATGGCAGGAATTCCACTACATGCTAATAATGTTGAAATGCTTGAGAAGTTATGCAAGAAAAATCCTATCTACAAGAAAAAAAAAAATCAGAGAAAGGCAACACAATGCAAACAAATGTCAGTAGAGATCATGAAAATGTTACGTTGTGGTCCATATTTCATTTCCCTCTCTCTGGGTGTATATGGTTTTCTTCAGTGAACAATTGGAACTTGTTTGAGACAATTCTTTGTTGCAGAGAGCCATATCCATCAGAATTGATCATCATGTAATACTGTTGTTGCTGTGTATGATGATCTCCTGGTTCTGCTCGTTTGATTTGTTATAATTTGTTTAGCCATTCCCCAATTAATGGTCACCTTCATAGACTTTTTTCAGTTTTTTTTCTTTTCTTTTTAATTTATGGAATAAAACAAGCATTTCCATAACATAGTACAATAAAAAAAATGATTGCATATGGAACTACAAATCTGTTATGCACAATTTTCTATTCCTTTCGAATGTACAACAAAATTAAATTTCTTTTTTCACTCTCCTCCCCCTTCCCAATTTAGAGATGGCTACCATTAGACACAATAGTTATATATGCATTTATAAGCATATATACATACATACACATACCCATATATTGTATAAAATTGTTCTATCAATTTTTTCTCTGGATACAAATAATATCTTTCTTTACATGTCCTTTATTGTTAATGTGGGTATTTATAATAAAATAACATTCACTGAAAACCATTTTAAAAACAAGATTGTTTTAACTATATACAACATTTTCCTGGTTTTGTTTATTTAGCTCTTTGTTATATGATGCAAGCCTTTCCATTTTTTTTCTAAAATCACTGAGTTTATCATTTCTTATAGCACAGTATACCACAACTTGTTTAACCATTCCCCAATTGATGGGCATCTCTGCAATTTCCACCAACGAGAACTGCTATAAACATTTTAGAACATTTTTCTTTTTCTTTAATCATCTTTGGAAATATACCAAGTAGTGGTACTGCTGGATCAAAGTGTGTAGGTAGTTTAATAACTCTTTAGGCTCAATTCCAAGTTGCTCTCCAAAATTGTTGTATCAGTTCATAATTCTACCAATAATGAATTATTGAATCTACCAAACCTTTGTCACTTTTCCCTTCTACATTTTTATCCAATCTCATGGGTATAAAGTTATATCTCAAAGTCTGCTTTTTTAAAATCTGCTTTTCTTTAACCAATAGAGCATTTTATATGACTAAATAATTTTGACTTCTTCATTGAAAAATTGTTTGTTCACATCCTTTGATCATTTATCAACTGGGAAATGACTCAAATTTGACAAAGTTCTTTATATATTTTAGATATGAGACCTTTAGCTGATAAACTGTCTATACATTTTCCCCCAATTTTCTGCTTTCCTTCTGATCTTGATTACCTTTGTTTCACTTGTATAAAAATCTTCATAGACTTTAAATTTTTTTGTTTTCTTAATTTCCTCCTTCAGATCTATATTTGTTTTTCTTATGACTACTCCTTCCTTAATATCCCTATTGTTTCTTTGTTGAATTTGATATATTTCTACTCCAAATTATTATTTTTGAGAACAGATTTTATTTTTTATTTATTTTTATTAAAACTTTTTATTTTCAAAATATATGCATTGGTAATTTTTAACATTAATTCTTGAAAAACCTTGTGTTCCAAATTTCCCCCCTTTTCCCTACCCCTTCCCCTGGATGGCAAGTAATCCAAAATCTGATAAACATGTTAAAAATATATATATGTTAAAGGGCAGCTAGATGGTGCAGTGGATGGAGTGCCAGTCCTGAAATCAGCAGGACTGAGTTCAAATCCAGCCTCAGACACTTAATACTTCCTAGCTGTGGGACTCTTGGCAAGTCATTTAACCTCAATTACCTCAGCAAAAAAAAAAAAAA
>JAJPUD010000479.1:83038-97202 GCA_023553655.1 Myrmecobius fasciatus
AAAAAAAAATATATATATATATATATATGTATACATATATATATATATATGTATGTATATATATATATATGTCTCTCTGTGTGTGTATGTTAAATCCAATATATGTATACATATTTATATAATTATTGAGTTGTACAAGAAAAATCAAATCAAAAAGGAAAAAAAATGAGAAAAAACAAAATGTAATCAAACAACAAAAAGAATGGTCCCTTTCCCTCCTTTATAATCTCTTTGGAATACAAGCCCTCCAATTCTTAAAAGATGCTTCTATATGTATCCAACCCTTTTTGGTCCAGTTAAAAAAAGAGTGAGGTTCTTTGAAGGCCCATTCTCTTCACTCTTACCTCCACTTGTGCATCTCCTCATGTATCCCAGTTATGAGAAACAGCAAGTTTCACCCTCTTCTACATCTATAACAATTTTTGATACTTGCCTTTCAGAATCAGAACCCCAGTATCTTTGAAGTTCAACCCATTCTCTCCATGCCATGGTGTCTCAGGCAAACATAAGTGTTGCTGTACTATTCACTACTACTCCCTGAGGTTCAGTTTCAGATCTCTCTAGGGATTCTTGATGTCCTCTTTGACTTTCTGAATCCCCTGAGGCTTTCTCAAAGGATTCCTGTGCTTTTGCAACCTCTGGACACAGAGCAAAGAACTGGGTCAACTTTGAGTGCTCTGGGAAGCTTATAATTTACTTGCCTGTGCTGGTGATGGCTTTCCTTTTCTTTTCTTTTTTTGGGCTCTTTTCTTATTGCTTTTGGGCTGCTGACTTGTTTTTTATGCCATTTTGGGGAAAGGGGTAAAAGAATTCACTCATTAGAGTTCCTCATTAAAATTTTTAATTGTTATTAAATCTGGTACAAATTTCAGATTTTTACCAAAATAGGTGCATGGAAGAGGGTCCACTTGCCTCCATTTAGGGAGCTATCTTAGTCAGAAATCTGCAATTTCATGTCTTTTTTTCTTTCAAATAGTGTATTTTATTTTATTTTATTTTCAGACATAAATTCTCTCCCTCATCTCCATTCCTCCACTACACTGAAAAGGAAATTAAAACTAAACCCATTACAAACATGTATGCTCATATAAAACAAATTCCCAAATTAGCCATATTTTTTAAAAATCTCAGTCTAAATTTCATCAGCTTTATCTGGAAGTGGATAACATGTTTCATCATGATTCCTCTATGATTGTGATTGGTCCTTGTGTTGATCAGAGCTCCTAAATTTTTAAGTGTTTATCTTTACAATATTGTTGCTGTTGTCTAAGAGTTTTTCAATTTTGTTAATTTCATTTTGCATCAGTTCATATAAATCTTATCGATTTTTTCTGAAACCATCCCTGAAGTCTGTTTTAAAATTTTTGGAAAATAATTTCTTCAGAAGATGATCTTTTATTGTCCCATTTTATCTGACTTTACAGGGGAATTGATAACACCTTTAGGAATCCAGTAGAAGAAAAAGTTTTCCACTGAAGATTCTCTATATAGAACAAAAAGGAATTCCCTTTTAGGAATTTCTCTCTCTCTAAACCACTTGCTAGAAAACTCAGATAAATAATGTGGGCCAATGGAATAATGGATAGATGATCTGAAAGAAAGAGACCAGGATGTGAGTTTAAATGTTAGGAAGAACTTTAAACATTCTTAGGTACCAAAGTAGTAGACTAAAGGAATTTTTGGAGCTTTTTTTTTTTTTTTTTTTTTTTTGGCTTCATTTCTAGGTAGAGAGGGATATAAAGGTAAATACCCTCATGAAGGAGTTAATGAGCTAACAACTGCCAAATCTTCAAGTTTCAGGAATGGAAAGGTCCTTAGAGATAATAAAGCCGTTTAATGAAGTCATTATTTAATGATAGAGGCAAGCCCTAGACCCAGGTCATTTACTCCTACTCCAGTGCTCTTTCTAATATATAATACAATGTACTTCATGAGCTTTTTTTTCTAGGAGTCATGAGATCTAGAATTTGTCTTTTCTCTGCCACTAACTCATTATATGACTCTAGACAAGTGACTTACCATCATGTTAGAGCTGAAAGGTCTTTAATCCTCATTCTACAAATGAGGATTCTGAGATGTTAAATTGCTTTGCAATTGTGACTGCTGAGATCAAAACCCTTTAGAAAGAGGACATGAAAGTCAGAGAAGGGGTAATTATGGAGGAGATCTAGGAAAGGAGGTAGGTCTCAGAAAGTTTAGAGTCACCATAGAACACCTGTCATATTGGCTAAGATGGCAGGAAAAGATAATGATGGATGTTGAAGGTGATGTGGGAAAACTGGAACACTAATGAAATATTGGTGGAGTTGTGAACTGATCCAACCATTCTGGAGAACAACTTGGAACTTTGCCCAAAAGGCTATCAAACTGTACATACCCTTTGATCCAGCAGTATCTCTACTGGGCCTCTATCCCAAAGAGATCTTTTTTAAAATTTTTTTTATTTTTTTATTAATACTTTTTATTTGCAAAACATATGTATGGGTAATTCCTAAACATTAACCATTACAAAGCTTTCTGTTACAAATTTTTCCCCCCTACTCCCCACCCCTCCCCTAGATGGCAGGATATCCACTACATGATAATTATGTTAGAATACTTAAGAAATCAAATATATGTATAGTTATTGCCACACATCATTTTTTTTTTGTTCAGGAGAAATCATATCTATAAGAAAGAATAATCCGATAAAGGAAATACAATGCAAGCAAACCTCAATAGAGAACATGAAAATGTTATGTTGTGGTCCACATTTCACATCCCTCTCTCTGGGTGTATATGGCCTTCTTCACCGAACAATTGGAGCTGGTTTTTGAAGCATTTCATTGTTGAAGAGAGTCATGTTCATTAGAACTGATCCTCATATAGTATTGTTGTTGCCGTGAATAATGATCTCCTGGTTCTGCTCGTTTCACTCAGCATCAGTTCATGTAAGTCTCTCCAGGCCTCTCTGAAATCGTCCTGCTTTTCGTTTCTTACAGAGCAATAATATTCCATAACATTCATATACCATAATTTATTCAGCCATTCTCCAATTGATCAGTTTCCAGTTTCTAGCCACTACAAAAAGAGCTGCCACATCCCAAAGAGATCTTAACGGAGGGAAAGGGACCCACATGTGCAAAAATGTTTGTGGCAGCCCTTTTTGTAGTGGCAAAGAACTGGAAAATTAGTGGGTACCCATTAGTTGGAGAATGGCTGAATAAATTGTGATATATCGATGTTATAGAATATTATTGTTCTACAAGAAATGATCAGCAGGATGATTTCAGAAAGGCCTGGAGAGACTTGCAGGAACTGATGCTAAATGAAGTGAGTAGAACTAAGAGAACATGGTACACAGCAACAAGAAGATTATATGATGATCATTATGATCAATTCTGATAGACATGGCTTTTTTCAACAATGAAATATTTCAGACCAGTTCCAATGGTCTTGTGATAGAGAAACTTGCATCCAGAGAGAGGACTATGGGGACTGAGTGTGGATCACAACATAGTATTTTCACCTTTTTGGTTCACCTTATTTGCTTGCTTTTTGTTTTCTTTATAATTTTTTCCTTTTTAATCTGATTTTTCTTGTGCAGCATAATTGTGGAAATATGTATAGAAGAAATGTACATGTTTAACATACATTGTATTACTTGCTGTCCAGGGGAGGGGATGGGGGAAGAGAGGAAGAAAAAAACTGAAACATAAGATTTTGCAAGGGTGAATGTTAAAAACTATGCATATATTTTGAAAATAAAAGACTAAAAAAAATAAAAATTAGAGTCCCCCAAAACTAGAGTTATCCAATAATGCAATGGATTATACTGAATAGAAAGTAACATTAAAAAATAATTTCAGTGAAAAAAGAAATAATCACTGTAGAGAAATAGAGGTGAACACTAATCTTGGTAACTTCATGGTTTAGTGAAGGGCCTAGTCTTTAGGCAGTCTTTTTCTTGTACAGTCACCATAGAAAATTATGAATTGATTACATTATTAAAAAAAAAAAAAGAAACAGAGGAAATAGGAATTGAAGCAAAGTGTACTAGAGCTCACCTTAAGATAATTGTCTAGAGGAAACTCAACAGATGTGCTTACTAACTTTTTTTTTTTTTTTTTTGCTTTTTCTGAGGCAATTGGGGTTAAGTGACTTGCCCAGGGTCACACAGCTAGGGAATGTTAAGTGTCTGAGACCAGATTTGAACTCAGATCCTGCTGACTTCAGGGCTGGTGCTCTATCCACTGCGCCACCTAGCTACCCCTGCTTACTAACTTTCTACTCTCATCTTATACCTGCAGGATTTGTATTTCGAAATTGTACTCAATATGGCTGGTCTGAAACCTTCCTCAGAACTGATGCTGCCTGTGGGTATGATGTAAATGATACCACCAATGATAGGCGGGTAAGTGAGGCAGTATCATGGACTAAGAAGCTACTGTACAATATAAGGTCAGTTTTGGGAATTTCAGGGCTGGGGAAAGACAGAGTAGGAGAATGAAATGAACACTGGGATAGAAATCAAAATCCCTGAATCCTAGTTCCATTAACTAGTTGTAGAAAGTACCTTGAGGATAGAAAAAAAAAAATTTGTCTTTGTATCTTACAATGCCTGGAACTGAGAGGTATAATATATCTTTACATGATAAATACTTATTGATCGGCTGATTGGATCACTTAATTTCTCTGACTTCAGTTTCCCAGCATGTAAAGATAAGAATAATAATGTTACCCTTTCCTATCTCTCACCCTAAGATTATTCTCAAGATGTCATAATAGATATTTAAGTAATTGCTAAAAACAAGAAACAGTCCATAAATGAGGAAAGAAATATGTCCATGCAAAGATAGTCTCAGAATGTTTCTTGGAGTTCTTTCCTTCCTTCCCTCCTTCCTTCCTTCTTCCTTCCTTCTTTCCTTTTTTCTCTCCTTCCCTCCCCAATAGGTTATCTCTCTCTCTCTTTGTCTCTGTCTCTCTGTCTTTCTTTCTCTCTGCCTCTGTTTCTGTTTCTGTCTGTCTCTTACTTGGTGGGAAGGGATTAGGATAATGAGTTTAAGCTAAGGTCTACCCCCTCTCAATTAAGAGCAATCAGGGAAGCATCAATAGACTAGAGATATTTGAATGTTAGTAGGTAGATAGAATTCTTGTCCAATACAGTTCTTAGCAGCTGGTCTCAGACTCTTCCTATCACTACCCGTAGCTAGACCACTAGTGGTATTGATATAACTTTTCTTTGGGAAGAAATTTTAAAGAATAATGTGAAGAAATAAGGAGAGAAAAAATTCATGGTTCACTGTGTTCCTCCAAAAATTTCGTGGACTGTGAGATTTCCTTTGAAGAAGCAGCACTGATGTATTTTAAACAGGTTTCGAGATCTTGCTAATGCACAACTTGGGACTCAATGAAATTGTGCTCTTAAACTTGGAAGACTATACCCACCTGCACTGGAGTTGTAGCAACAGAGTCAGACTTAACATTTATCTCAGAGTTTTGGTGGAAACCAATATTGGCAATGCAAGTATTGTCAAACAATTATTTTGGGGTTTATCTGTGTCAATTCCTTCTATACTCACCTCTGTTCCCATAAATTGTCAGTGACTTTAATTGAGCTACTGGACCCAGGGAAGATTCTCCTTTCTTACTTAACTCTTTCCTAGGTTGTGATTGGACATTTTTCTAATTTAACTTCAACTGATCAATTAATTGATTTACTTATTGATATCTTTGGCATAAAAGTTTCACTAAATTTTCACTAAACAAAGTATCAAAGTTTCACTAAAATTTTCTTGTTTTGGTGTGTAACAGCATTGTAAAAAATGCAATTTTTCATATTTAAATTTTTGTTTTGGTGAGTGTTCAGTGGTTAAAGAACTGGTATTCTGTGGTTGAGATTGACTCATTTAAGAGTGATGGTTTTGGGAGATCCATCCAGTGCAGATAATGAAAATGGTATTAAAAATACTTTACATGGTACTGTGCACCCTTTTAATGGCTATAAAGTTACTGTCTGTACAAGTCTGATGAAGATGATGATTATATTGTGTTAGTTATTAGAAACGGTGCTACATGATAGCAACCTTTCATTTGATAGATGTTAATAGTTCTTTCAGACTGTTCTTTCAGATTGTTCAGACACCGTTATTAAACCTACTATCACTTAGAAACACGAGAAGGTTCAGAACCTTCTTTGTTAAAGAAAGTATTAGTGGATAGTGGTTTGGTAGCACATTAGATAGAGTACTAGTCCTGGAATCAGGAGGACCTGAGTTCAAATCCAGCCTTAGACACTATGTGACTCTAGGCAAGTCACTTAACCCTGATTACTTCCAGAAAAATAAAATAAAAGACTCACCTAGAAAGTATCACTGGGAATGAGACAAAGGGGCTTAAATATGCCCTCATCCTCAGTACTTAATGATGTAGGAGCCACTTCATCTTCAGTAGCTTAATCTAGAAAGGAAGATATAATAGAAGGATCTTTTTTTCTGTTCATCATTTTATCAGTGACTTAAATGAAGAGTTAGAAGGAGTTCTTATCAAAGATGCAGTTGATATATATCTTGGAGCAAATTTCTTCACATGGGTTAAAACCAACAATGGGCAATTAGATGGTGCAGTGGATAGAACGCTGGGTTTGAAATCAGGAAGACATCTTCCTGAATTCAAATCTCACTTCAGACACTTACTAGCTGTTGATCTTAGGCAAGTCACTTAACCCAGTTCCACCAAAGTAAAATGAACTGAAACCACTCTACTACTTCTGCCAAAAAAGCCCCAAATGCAGTCATGAAGATAAGAGAACTAGTACCAAAGAAAGACAGGAAAACTCATCTTCCTGAGTTCAAATCTGGCCTCTGGTACTTACTAGTTATGAGACTTTGAATAAATCACTTATCCTGCTTGCATCAGTTCCCTCATCTGTAAAATGACTGGAGAAGGAAATGGCAAACCATATCTTTCCCAAGAAAACCCCAGATGGGGTCACAAAGAGTCAGACATGACTGAGATGGCTCAACAACAACAACAACAAAAAAAAGATTGAATTTCCTTGTGGAGCCATGAACTCTCCATCACTGGAAATAGAGGTTGGATCCCATCTCTCAGGGATACAGTAGTGGAAAGTCCAAATTATGTGGAACTTTAGACTCACGTTAAGAATTCTGTGATTCTATGACTTGGAATCTGGGCAGGGAAAGTAGTGGTCAAGAAGGGTTAGGTTTGAACAGGAAGACTTCCTGGAAAAGGTCAGTCTTGGAAGAGGGGAAGGATGGAAAAATAGGCAGGAAGAGGTTGTTTACAGGAATCAGAATGGAGCTCATTTTTGTTTGTTTCTTTTTTCAGCACTCTTACTTCTTGAAGCTGAAAATTATGTACACGGTGGGCTACAGCACCTCCTTGGTGATGCTTTTGATTGCTCTGGGCATTCTCATTACCTTTCGGTGAGGAGATACTGGCAGTCTTTAATTTCTGGCAGTCTTCGTTGGGCACTGGCCTTGGACCGATTAAAAAACTCCAACACCTTCTTGATGCTTTTCCCCTTTCACATCATAGATACATCCCAATATTTCTGTTATTATCACACAGATCTTTTCCTTGTCACAAAGAAAAGCAAAGCCTGTTAATACAGTGGAACCAAATTCTGGGTTTAGGGCTAGAGGACATGGGCTCAAGTCCTGGCTCTGACTTCAGGAAAATCCTTTACCCTTCCCTGACATTGGTTTCCCCATTTGTAAAATGAGGGGATTGGGCTAGATAATTTCTAAGGTCTTTTGCTGTTGTAAAACTATGAAACTATGAAAAACAGCCAAAATATTGATTTCATTTGACAGAAGTAGTTCCCCACTTCTCTACTGAGAGGAGGGAAGAATGTCATCATTTATTTTATGCAATCATTATTAATTATTCCCTTTAATTTGAGTTCATTTATATATTACTATATTGTTGTTTTAATTTATATTACTATAATTTCTATTTACATTGTTTTCCTTATTATGCTTAACTCACACTATTTCTTCATGTTTCTCTGAATTCCTTATATCCATTGTTTCTTATGGCCCAGTAGTTTTTCATTACATTCACTTTAATTTGTTCAGACATTCCCTAACTGATGGGTACCTGCCTTATTTCCATGTTTTGAGCTATCACAAAAAGTACTGCTATAAATATTTTGATATATATCAGAACTTTCTATATTTAACATTGGTGATACATGCCTCCCTTGGCAGGATTGGAAGTCAAAAGATATAGTTTAATAACTTTCCTCATGTTTGCAATTGCTCTCTGGAATGGATGGCTTCATTCTTTGCTCCACCAACAATGCATTCGTGTGTCTTTCTTGTGAAGTTGATTTAAGAATTTGGGGGAGACACACACATACACACATGCAGAAATAGAGAGAGAAACAGAGAGACAGAGACAGAAACACACACACACACACACACACACACAGAAAGACAGAGACATAAACACACAGAGGCAAAGAGACAGAGACAGACAGAGAGAGACAGATTAGTTGAGCTTTATAGTAATCTCTTTATTGCCCATATGGAGCTTTGTGGGATATTTTTGACAAATATTTAATTACAAATTGGCTTCTCACTGTCATTGAAACCACTTCCAACCACCAATTCACTTGAATATTGAAGGAAGCTAATTTAAATCAGAAAAGAAAATCTATTTTACCTTCAAGAAGGTATTTAAAAGCCTCTGTCTAAATCTAAATAGAATGTTCCTCCTGTTCTATAATAGTCATGTTATGGATGTCCTCCTCATTTTATAATAGTAATCAACAAATGGAAGAATCAGAATCAATTTCATTTGGTTGTGAGAGATCTCTGGAGCTTAGAAAGCCTTTCCTTTAAAAACAAAACAAAACAAAACAAAACAAAATAACAAACATTCAGAAAAAGATCTTTCCCTTTGATCAGCCTAGGAAATGATTCCTTTATTAAGTTACCTTACAATCCTATTTTCTAAAGTCTAGGTAAGAATAATGATTCTGGGGATAGATAGAAGATCCTGGGATTTCTGAAGGGCTTCAGAGTCATATATAGTCACATATTTCATAATATCAATCACCAGGAACACCAGTTGTCTTCTTGAGGTTCCTTTTCCTTTTTATTTCTACCATATCTCTAAACACAGATTCAAATTCAGGTTTGGTTTCAGAATCTTGGTCTTGGGAAACAGGATACTTGGTTTGTATGTAGCCCCAACTCCAATACTGACTTACTTGACCTTGACCTTGAAAGGTCATTTGCTCTCCTTTATAAAATGAGATTATATAAAGCTCTTTGCAAACTTTTAAATGGTACTTAAATGTAATTAATGATTACAATCAGTTTTCTCAGATTTACAAAGATAAATCTAGAAGTTCTAACCCCAACGTTGATATTCCGAAGTTTATTATTAATATAATTTTTTGAGAAAAGATGAAAAAAAAAAAGATGAAAGAAAATATTGATTTGCCTCAATTTTTTTTGTTTTGTTTGTTTTTGAGAAAGTGTTCAAAATGTACCCTTGCTTTCACTCCTCACTCATTTTCCCCTCCAACATTGAAATAATATTATACTGGGAACTAAGTGATCTTGGTTCTTCCACTAAATAGTTTCTTGACCTTAGGCAAGTCATTCCCCCTCTTTGTACCTCATTTCCTCTTCTGTAAAATGAGAAGGTTGGTCTTGGCAGTTCTAAGACATGATTTCTTCTATCACAGGAAACTCCACTGTCCCCGGAACTACATCCACATGAACCTGTTTGTATCCTTCATCCTGAGGGCTTTGTCCATCTTCATCAAAGATGCAGTGCTATTCTCCAATGATGTTGCCCACTGTGATGACCATTTGGTAAACCAGTGGAGATTTGGGTTGTATCTGGAAGAAGGGCTGAGTTGTTTTCACAATGCTGGACCCTGAAAGGGGCAGGGTCCTACATCAATTGTGTCAAACTCAACTAGAAAGAAGGCTACTAAATTGTTTATAAGGATCCCTGCAGGATTGACTTAGAAAACTACATATTAATATAATCTGTTTTGTTGTATTTTTATTTATTTTGTTAAATATTTTCTGGGTTGGGCTATATTCAGAAGGATGTGGCCCAAGAATGGTATGTTTAATACCTCTGGCCTACAAGACCAAAATATGGAATAGAAGCAAAGATAATTTCATCAGCTACTAATCCCTCTTCCTCAGTTCATCTCTTGTCTTCTTGGCCCCTGCTTTTTTTCTGAAATTTTACTATATCAAAATGATGTATATTGCCGAATTTTGTATTTTACTATTCAAATCTATTATCAGGGAATATTCTGCTCCTTTCCTACTCAACTAAACAGCCATAGTTGGTAAAGAATTGCCTAAGGGCATGTGGAATAACTTTTAGTGCTCTGCCTTTCAAATCCACTGACTCAAGTTCAAGTTCATGAGACCCAACTCTACTTTCCATTTTGTTGCAGATTTTCTTGGTCCTTTGCCTATTTTCCTTTACAAAATGAGATTATATAAATCACTTTGCTTTAATGGTACTTAAATGTAAATAATAATTATAAATATTATTTTTCTCAGACTTACAAAAACAAAGCTAGCATTTCTAACCCCAACACTGACATTCCAAAGTTTATTATTAGCATAATTTTCTGAGAAAATTTGAAAGAAAATACTGATTTGCCTCAAGATTTTTGCTTGTTTTTGAGGAGGTTTTCAAAATGTACTCTTGATCCCACCCCTCACTCTTTTTTCCTCCAACATTGATCATATGTCCATATAATTTATTGTATAAAGCAACAGAATCTTGTTAGTTCTTTTCATGTGTGCTTGTTCTGAGGCCTCTATGGGATTAGAAGTTCTTTGAGGATAAGGATTGGCCTTTCAGGGGACACCCTTAAGGTCAAGAATGTGTGTCCCTTTCAGCTAGAGTTCCCTGAGCAAAAGTCATTTAGAGTGATAGAGGAAAAAGCACTGAACTGATCTGCGTTCCAGATGCTAGCACTGTCCTTACCTGTGAGATTTTGGCTTAATCACTTTTCCCTCCCAGAAGGACCTTGCATTTTCCTGCATCTCCAGTGACCAAATTGGAGTTGATCATCCCTAAACCAAATCAACATTTCCTTTAATCTTTCTCAGATTTCCCTTTAATTTCTCTCATATTATTCTTCGACTTCTCCTTCTGTAGCTAATGGGCTTCTGCATACAAATCTTGGTCTGACAATGGAGTTATTGGGGTTTGAATTTTGTTTCCAAGGGAAATCCAGAAAAGACCTAGCCTCTATCTACAGCTGTGTTCTAGACCTTCACTCCATCTCTATACCAGCATCTTTTTCATGATTACTTTCACTTGTCTTTCTGTCTGCTCAGGTTGGCTGTAAAACCCTCATGGTCTTCTTTCAATACTGCATCTTGACCAACTACAGCTGGCTGCTAATAGAAGGCCTTTACCTGCATACCCTTCTGGTTGTTTCCTTCTTCTCAGAAAAGAAGGTTCTCCAATACTTTATCATCTTTGGATGGGGTATGTTTCCCTACAACAATAAAATGTCAGCTGGGTTAATGAAAATAGCACTGGACTAGAAGTCAGGAAATCCAGGCTCTAGTCTCAGCTCTTCTGCTAAGTACCTATGTGACCTTAGGAAATCAAATAATGTTTTTGGTCCTCAGTTTCCCCCTCTGTAAAAAAGATGGGATTGAACTAGGTGACCTCTCAGGCCTACATTAGCTCAGAGATTTTATAACTCTTCCTCCTGACATTCAAAGCCAGTTCCAGCTGGCCCCCTCATCCATGTTCTCACTATTCTTCATATAACATTTTTATCTAAATTTTAATGAAATTCTAAATTCAGTGAATGCAAAATGCTTTACCAGATGCTGAAAGAGATGCAAAGTTTAGCTAGGTTACTTAGTCACTTCCTTCATGGAATTATATTCTAGTGGGGAAATAGACATATTCACAAATAACTACAATACAAAATAATGCACGATCAATGAATAAGAGAGGGATAAAGTGAGGGGATGGTTATTACTGACTTGGAAGGGTCAGGGAAGTTTTCTTGGAAGATATGGCATTTGAAATGAACTTTAGAGGACTTCCTTCCGGGGGTGGAGCCATGGCGTCAGAGATCAGACAGGTGTCTCTGTAACCTCCTCTAACCTTCCCTCAAACCAACAACATATGAAGCCTCTAGACTGATTTTGAAGCAAAAAAATCCACAATATCTGGAGGACAACACGATTCTAGAAGAAGATACTCTGGAAGAACTTCAAAACAGGTCTGTTTTAATTGGGCAGGGGGGTGGTCTGCTGAACCCAGACTGCAGCACCGGGAGACCAGGGCAGGGAGCTGGAACAGGAGTCGGAACAGGAGTGGGAGTGTTGTGCTTTTCACACACCTGGGAGTCTTCTGGAGGGCCTCTTGGGCCAATCTGTCCTGATTGTAGGCAGGTGGTTTGGAGGGTCTGCCTTTTGAGGGGGGTAGATTGTGAACCACTGAACCCCTGATGAGCATCGGACCTAGCTGCCATTACACAACACCCTAGGGCAATCAATCAATCAGCAGGACTGATCAGCACCAGAAATAATTCAATCAGCAGAACTGTCCAGTACCTGAAATAATTCAATCAGCAGAATTGCCCCAGGGTGAACTAAAGCAGAACTGCCCAGCACCTGACATAATTCAATCAGCAGAACTGCCCAGTTCCTGAAATAACTCAATCAGCAGAACTGCCCCAGGGCAAATTAAAGCAGCTGTCCCACCTTTGCCTTAAACAGACCTCACACCTTTAAAAAAAAAAAAAAATGAATAAAAAACCAAAAAGAGCTCTCACCATAGACAACTTTTATGGAGAGAGGGAAGAACAGACCTCAAATCCTGAGGCCCCTAAAGGTAAAGCAACTCCAGAAAAAGCCCCAAAGAGAGACATAAACTGGTCTCCATGTCACAAGGCTTTCTTTGAAGATTGCATAAAAAATCTTAAAAGAGACTTAGAAGAAACATGGGAAAACGAAATGAGATCACTGCAAAATAAAATAGAAAAAATGGAAAAAGAATGCAATGAATAAAAAAATGTAATTGGTCAACTGCAAATGGAACTAAAAACAGTAACTGAAGAAAATAAGATGTTAAAAATTAGAATCGAACAATTGGAAATGAATGACTCATCAAGACTTCAAGAATCAGTCAAACAAAAACAAAAAAATGAAAAGGTAGAGAAAAACATGAAATATCTCCTAGGAAAAACAACTGACCTGGAAAATAGATCTAGGAGAGACAATGTAAGTTTTATAGGGCTTCCTGAAAGCCATGTTGAAAAAAAGAACCTAGACACTATCTTCCAGGAAATCATAAAAGAAAACTGCCCTGATATTTTAGACCCAGAAGGCAAAATACTCCTTGAAACAATCCACTGATCACCTCCTGAAAGAAACCCAAAAATTAAGTCCCCCAGAAATATCGTGGCTAAATTCCAGAACTATCATACCATGGAAAAGATATTACGAGAAGCCAGAAAGAAACAATTTAAATATCGGGGAGCCAAAATGAGGATCACACAGGACCTAGCAGCTTCTACTTTGAAGGATCGAAGGGCCTGGAATCAGATATTCTGAAGGGCAAAGGAACTTGGATTACAACCAAGAATAAGTTACCCAGCTAGAATGAGCATTATCTTCCAGGGAAGAAGATGGTCGTCCAATGATATAGGAGAATTTCACCTATTTCTACTGAAAAGACCAGAACTGAACAAAAAATTTGATCTACAAACACAGAACACAAGAGAAACATAAAAAGGTAACAAGAAAAAAAAAAAAACTCTTGAGAACTATATTTATGTTATAGATACTTATAGAATGAGGGTTGATTTTATGAATCTATTATTACATTATGATTATGATATGATTACTGTGATTTTATGATTATTATCATATGATTATTGTGATTTTATGATTATTATGATATGATAAACTGAAAAAGAAATTAGAGGTAGAAAAGGGATAACACTGGAAGAAGAGGAAAAGGAGGTAAAATAAGGGAAATTACATCAAATGTAGAGGCAAAGAAAACCTATAATGATTGAGGGGAAAAAAGGGAGGGGAATGAGAACTGGGTTAATCTCCATCTCATCAGATTTGGCTCTGAGGGAATAATAGATGTACTTATAAGGAAACAGGAAGGAAAGGGGGAAAAGGGGGGG
>JAJPUD010000479.1:101772-221285 GCA_023553655.1 Myrmecobius fasciatus
AGTTAATTTAATTAGAAAAAGGAAAGAGGAAAATCAAATTGTTAGTCTCAAAAATGAAAAGGGAGAACTTTCCACCAATGAAGAGGAAATTAGAGCAATAATCAGGAGTTACTTTGCCCAACTGTATGCCAATAAATTTGATAACCTAAGTGAAATGGAGGAATATCTACAAAAATATAGATTGCCCAGATTAACAGAAGAGGAAATAAATTACTTAAATAGTCCCATGTTAGAAAAAGAAATAGAACAAGTCATTAATCAACTCCCTAAGAAAAAATCCCCAGGACCAGATGGATTTACATGTGAATTCTACCAAACATTTAAAGAACAATTAACTCCAATACTATATAAACTATTCCAAAAAATAAGGAATGAAGGACTCCTACCAAACTCCTTTTATGATACAGACATGGTACTGATACCTAAACCAGGTAAAACAAAAACAGAGAAAGAAAATTATAGACCAATCTCTTTAATGAATATTGATGCAAAAATCTTAAATAAAATATTAGCAAAGAGATTACAGAAAATCATTCCCAGAATAATACACCATGACCAAGTAGGATTTATACCAGGAATGCAGGGATGGTTCAATATTAGGAAAACTATTAACATAATTGACTATATTAATAACCAAATTAACAAAAAACATATGATAATCTCAATAGATGCAGAAAAAGCTTTTGATAAAATCCAACATCCATTCCTATTAAAAACATTAGAGAGCATAGGAATTAATGGACTTTTCCTTAAAATAGTCAGTAGCATCTATTTAAAACCATCAGCTAGCATCATATGTAATGGTGATAAACTGGAACCATTCCCAATAAGATCAGGGGTGAAACAAGGTTGCCCACTATCACCATTAGTGAATAGTAATCACCATTACTATTCAATATTGTATTATAAATGCTAGCCTTGGCAATAAGACAAGAAAAAGAGATTAAAGGAATTAGAGTAGGTCATGAGGAAACCAAATTATCACTCTTTGCAGATGATATAATGGTCTACTTAGAGAACCCTAGAGAATCAACTAAAAAACTATTAGAATTAATCCACAACTTTAGCAAAGTTGCAGGATACAAAAGAAATCCACATAAATCATCAGCATTTTTATACATCACCAACAAAATGCAACAGCAAGAGATACAAAGAGAAATTCCATTCAAAATAACTATCGATAGTATAAAATATTTGGGAATATATCTGCCAAGGGAAAGTCAGGATCTATATGAGCAAAACTACAAAACACTCTCCACACAAATAAAGTCAGATCTAAACAACTGGAAAAACATCAAGTGCTCTTGGATAGGTCGAGCGAATATAAAAAAGATGGCAATACTACCTAAACTAATCTATCTATTTAGTGCTATACCAATCAAACTCCCAAGAGATTATTTAACTGACCTAGAAAAAATAACAACAAAATTCATCTGGAAAAACAAAAGGTCAAGAATTTCAAGGGAATTAATGAAAAAAAAATGCAAATGAGGGTGGCCTAGCTGCACCAGATCTAAAACTATATTATAAAGCAGTGGTCACCAAAACCATTTGGTACTGGATAAGAAATAGAGTAGTGGATCAGTGGAATAGGTTAGGTTCACAGGACAAAATACTCAATGACAATAGTAATCTAGTGTTTGATAAACCCAAAGACCCCAGTTTTGGGGATAAAAACTCACTATTTGACAAAAACTGCTGGGATCATTGAAAACTAGTATGGAAGAAATTAGGCATTGACCCACACCTAACACCATATACCAAGATAAGGTCAAAAGGGATTCATGATCTAGGCATAAAGAATGATATTATAAACAAATTAGAACAATGTAGGATGGTTTACCTCTCAGACCTGTGGAGGGGGAAGGAATTTGTGACCAAAGAAGAACTAGAGGTCATCATTAATCACAAAATAGATAAGTTTGACTATTATCAAGTTAAAAAGTTTTTGTACAAACAAAATGAATGCAGACAAGATTAGAAGGGTAGCAGTAAACTGGGAAAATATTTTTACATCCAAAGGTTCTGATAAAGGCCTCATTTCTAAAATATATCGAGAATTGACTCAAATATATAAGAATTCAAGCCATTCTCCAATTGATAAATGGTCAAAAGATATGAACAGACAATTTTCAGACGAAGAAATTGTAACTATTTCTGGTCACATGAAAAGGTGCTCCAAGTCACTATTGATCAGAGAAATGCAAATTAAGACAACTCTGAGATACCACTACATACCTGTCAGATTGGCTAAAATGACAGGAAATGATAATGATAACTGTTGGAGGGGATGTGGGAAAACTGGGACACTGATACATTGTTGGTGGAACTGTGAACGGATCCAACCGTTCTGGAGAGCAATTTGGAACTATGCTCAAAAAGTTATCAAACTGTGCATACCATTTGACCCAGCAGTGTTTCTACTGGGCCTATATCCCAAAGAGATTTTAAAGGAGGGAAAGGGAGCCACATGTGCAAAAATGTTTGTGGCAGCCCTTTTTGTAGTGGCAAGAAACTGGAAATTGAAAGGATGCCCATCAATTGGAGAATGGCTGAATAAATTATGGTATATGAATGTTATGAAATATTATTGTTCTGTAAGAAACGACCAGCAGGATGATTTTAGAAAGGCCTGGAGAGACTTGCATGAACTGATGCTGAGTGAAATCAGCAGAATCAGGAGAACATTATACACAGCAACAAGACTATACGATGATCAATTCTGATGGACATGGTTCTCTTCAACAATGATGTGATTCAAACCGGTTCCTATTGTTCAGTGATGAAGATAGTCATATACATCCAGAGAGAGGCCTGTGGGAACTGAGTACGGACCACAACACAGCATTTTAACACTTTCTGTGAATATTTCCATGCATTTTGTTTTCCTTCTTAGGTTGTTTTTTTCTCCTTCTCTTTCTAGATCTGATGTTTCTTGTGCAGTAAGATAACTATATAAATATGTATACATGTATTGTATTTGTCATATAATTTATCCTGTTTAGCATGTATTAGATTACCTGTCATCTAGGGGTGGGGGGTGGGGGGAAGGAGGGGAAAAGCTTGGGAAAAAAAAGTTTTAGCAAAGGTCAATGTAGAAAAATCACTCATATGTTTTGTAAATAAAAAGCTTTTAATAAAAAAAAAAAGAAAGAAAGAAAGAAAAAAAAAGAAAGAAATGAACTTTAAAGGACCAGGAGGAATTCATTATCCAAAGAGTGGAGAAAGTATTTCAAGAGATATGAAAATGTGCAGGCAGAAAAAAATGTATGAGGATGGCAAGGAATCTAATTTGTTTGGAGCATAGAGTTTGTGAAGGAATAATATAACATGCCAGGCACTATGCTTAGCATTGGGAATACAAAGAAAGGCATAAAACAGCTCCTGTCCTCTGGGAGCTCAGATTCTCATCTCAATATGCAAAAAATTGAGATATTATTTGTCTCACATTGTCATTTAGAGGAACAAATGGGCAGTTAGGTGCCATAGTGTACAGAGTGCCAGACCTGGCGTCAAAAAGCTCCTCTTCATGAATTAAAATCTGGCTTCAGGCATTTACTAGTTGTATGATCCTGAGCAAATCACTTAACTCTGCCTCAATTTCCTCATTTGTAAAATAAAATGGAGAAGTAAATTGGAAACCTCTTGAGTATTTCTGCCAAGAAAACCCCAAATGGACTCAGTCAGACATTATTCACATGAAATACAAACATGCTTTAAAAATAGAAAGCTCCATATTATTCCAAGGGATTAATATTATCATAAATTCAATCCAATTCAATAAACAGTAATTAAGCACTTACTATGTGCCAGGCATTGTTTTAAACCCTAAGGATACAAATATATTAAAAAAAAGAAGTAAAGAAAGAGAGAAAGGTAGTTCCTATCCTCAAGAAGTTTACAATCTAATGAGGGAAGACAAAATATAATAAGAAGCTGAAAACAGGATGGGGTAGAGAAGTTTATTTGCTTGTGCATAGTAGAGAAGTAAGAGAAGTTATAACCTAAGTAGTACAACCTATGATATTATCACTCGTAGTTATTAATTCTGATATTCAATTGCTTTTATGCATATGGAAGAAGTTGCGACAAGGTGTACAGTTTTCTTTCCCCAAAACTTCTTGATTCCTATTCAGAATAGTTGTCCAAGACTGGGGTTGGAGTTTATGGGGGTAGGAGAAGGGATGTGGAGAGTATAACTTATCTGTGACCATAGAAAAACAGCCTGATGTAATGGAGAAAGCTGGCTCTGGAGTCAGAAGCCTTGGGTTTAAATACCATCTTTCAGGCTTATTAGCCTGGCAAATTTGGGCTAATTATTTCCTTCCTGGCTCAGTTTTCTCATTTATTAAAATGAAGAGATTGGACTACATGGCTTCTGATCCCTTCCAACTCAGGATCTATGATCCATTCAGAGTTTTGTGGTCTCCATGGGGATCAAATCCAAGGGAGTTAGCTTTAAATAGTGGGAAGAATGCTGGATTTGGATTCCAAAGATCTGGGTTTGAATTTTGGCTCTACTATTTACTCCCATGTGACCCTGGGAAAATTACTTAACAGGGTTGGTATCAGTTTTATTTAGTCATAAAGTGAGGGCATCGGACTCAATTTAGTTTTTTACATATATATATATATGTATATACACACACACACAAGTATATATACACATACATATATAGCATACATATGTATATATACATACATATGCATATACATATATGTGTGTATATGGTCAGTAACTTTGACATTGATAATGCTAAGCTCTCATAAATGGTTTTCCTCTCCATCCACCCTAATAGAGAAATCCTCACTGTTCTAGGGGTCCCAAACCTCTCCCTTCATCAAACATCTATCAACCAATCAATAAAATTTTATTAATTGCTTACTATGTGCAGACACTCAGGATCCTCCTAGGACTGACCCAAATTCAGAAAGAACTCCTGGCTGTAGGGAAGCTACAATGGGAGGATAGATCCCTCAAATCCTCCCCATTAGGGGAGGACCTAATTAGGACAGACCAATAATTTATTAAATAATTTGAGGTGGTCAAAAGATGCAAAGGAGTTGAGTCTGGAGACACAAACAAAATCATAGATGCACATGGGGGAAGTGATTGATCTGTTCAGTTCAGGTACATTGAGAAATGAGTCTTTTTTTTTTTTTTACTCCCAGGTTCTCCAGCAGTTTTTGTTACATCATGGGCAATCACTCGACATTTTCTGGAAAACAATGGGTAAGCTATCAGCCATGTTTGAGAAAAGAGGTAAAAGGGTCATGCTTGCTACAACTCAGTGCTTTGGTATTCAGAAAGGAAACTTTATGGATGCTTCAGAGGAGAGCCATGTTTCTCAAATTGGGGCAGAGGAAGAAGGGAGGAGGAGGATGTTAGGAATTAGGAGGACTCCAATGTGTCCTTGGAAACCTAAGTTGTGAAAGTCAAAATACTTGTTTAGAAGTGTTAACAGAGTCCTATGAATAGGCTTGACCACTTTCCTTCATTTTCTGGGCTTTTTTCATTATCTCCCTTCTTAGCTGATCTTTAAAATATGCTTCAATACCAGAGGGAAATCAGGGTTCCTGAATTTCAAATAGTCATTCAATGATTTTCTTTTATTATTTCTACTTTATTTTTCAATGGACAAATGTTGATTTTCTCTCTCTTACACTCCCTGGAAGAAGGAAAAAAGAAAAACCACTTGTAACTAATATTTTTTGCTTGACTATGGTTTATTAAAAGCTAAAGGCTAGTTTTTTTCCATCTCCTACTGAGTCCTCCCTCAACATCCCTCCCTCCCCATCTAGGCTTTTAACATTCTTGTGATGCCATGAGGGAGATCACAGTTGGCACAGTTATTTTGCTAGTGGCAGTGACTGAATGACCAACCTTGGACTCTTTTGGGGATGTTGGATGGATGTTGGGGGAAGGGAGGGATGTGAGGCAATTTGAAAGGGTGGCAAGGGAAGGTGAGAGAGGAGTAAAGGGGGTTGTATGATTAGAAAATATGAGAACATTTGTTGTGGAGAAATCTTGACTATCTCCATCAATGAAATGCAGTAAATGTTTTTGGGGCCCCATTAAGGGCTGTAACTGAGACAGGTTCTTGGGGCCCCATGGAATCTACCCTGGTTCAGAGAGGAGGAGTGAGTTAGAGCCAAGAAGTTCCTGTACCTACTGAAGTCAAATGGGTCAAGGTCAAGGCCCCGATATAGTTTTTGTTTGTTTGTTTTTCATTTATTTAGTTTAAAATTTTTGGAATAAAGTATTTTCAAAACATAGTATAATATTTTTTAAAATTAAAAATTATGGTGTAACTTATTGGATCCTCACAGCCACCCTGAGTTAGGTGTACTTATTATCCCTATTTTACAAATAAGGAAAGAGAAGCTGAGAAAAATTAAATGATTGTTCATGTCAGAGATGAGACTAGAACCCAGACCTTCCTGACTCCAAGTCCAGTGTTTCATCCCCTCAGCCATACTTCCTGCTTTTCAACTTAATCTCTAATTTCTTCAGCTGGAAAACTCCCAGTGCCCACAAGAACAAGCTGAGTAGCTCAATGTTGGGGTACTGCCAGACTGATTCCACAGCTTCCAGTTCAGACAGCTTCACAAAGTTTCAGGGCCACAGAAATGTTCCACATCTGGTATGGAGGAATAATTTGGGGAAAACAGCACTGTGTAAAGGAAAAACTGATGAACTTGTAGCAAGCTAGCACAATGGCTAGAATGTTGGCGTGGAGTCAGGGACATTTGAATTCAAATCCAACCTCAAAAATTTAACATGTGGATAACCCTGGACAAATCACTTAACCTGTCTGCCTCAGTTTCCTCAACTGTAAAATGGGTATATAATAGTACCTACCTCCAAGTTGTTGCGAAGATCAAATGAGACAAATTGTGTAAAGTGCTTAACAGAGTGCCTGGCACATAATGGGTGCTTAATAAATCCTTCCTTCCTTCCTGTCTTCTCCTCCCTTCCCTTCCTTATTTCCTCCCTCCCTCCCTTCCTTTTTTTTTTTTTCTACCTTCCTTCCTTCTTCTTGGCTCTGGCCAATATGACTAATCAATCAATTTCCCCAATTTTTAATTCCCTCAGCTATACAATGAGATTGGATTAGATGCCTTCTAATCCATATTTAATTGCCTTCCAATTCTAGATCTATAATTCTGTGAAAAGTATTCTTTCCTCATCTGTCTTACCTAGAAATGAACACAGTAACAACAATATCAACCTTAATTGTATTTCCTTTAGGTGCTGGGACATTAATGCCAACCCATTCATCTGGTGGATCATTCGGGGACCTGTGATTATCTCCATCCTGGTGAGTTGTCTTCAGGACATTGGATTCTGGAATGAAGTGGCCCAGGATACTGGGGTAAATCCCTCAGGCTGTCTAGGTTGATTAAAATGGTTGAAGTGTTTAGAGGACTGTTAGGTGGAAAAGGGATTATTCTTATGCAAGATGGTTCTAGTCTAGTCAAGACACATTTTGAATGTTGTGAAGTTAGAGTCAGGGGGGCCTATGGGAATAAAAGGAGGTTTGAATTGGGGGGTCAGGTAGAAGTTTAGCAAGATTAGCCTTCATAATAGTGTTATATTTTGTCCTTGACATTATATCTTAAGAAGCTCATTGATGACCTGGAGTCTATCCAGAAACAGGACACTAAGAATAGTGAGGGGTCCAAAAACTATGTCATAAGGAATCCGGGGGTATTTAGCTTCAAATAGAGAAAACTTGGAGCCCATAATACTCATCATTAGCTATTTGAAAGGTTTTCATATGGATGAAGAAATAGATATAATCTCTCTAGTTCCTAAAGACAGAATACATTTGGTTAAATGTTCTTTGTGAATATTTAGAAAGAGAATTAAAGGGGAAGCTAGGTGGCAAAATACAATCCTGAAGTCAGGAAGTCCTGAATTCAAATCTGACCTCAGACACTTAATACTTCCTAGCTGTGTGACCTTGGGCAAGTCACTTAACCCCAATTGCCTCAGCAAAGAGAAAAAGAGAGAGAGAGAAAGAGAGAGAGAGAGAGAGAGAGAGAGAGAGAGAGAGAGAGAGAATTAACTATGGCTTTTGATATATTACTTTTGATATTGAAAAGAGCATTGATGATTGAGTTTGCATTTGTTTCTTTGAAAGAAACGACTTCCTGAGCAAAGGCACATAAAAGAAACTGATTCAGGAGGAAACAAGTCCTCTTTGAAAGGGAGGAATGAAACCCATAAAGAAGGCCCCTCTATCATCCAAAGGGACCAATAAAAAACTTTAGCCAGGCTGAATCATAGGAGAAATAAGATTATAGAGGTCGGTGAATGTCTTCTGGAAGCTGACTAGTTAGTTCCATCTGGTTTTCTCATGGAAGATCTGGGTTATCTTTTAAAAGATATCTTATAATTTTGTAACTTTACTTTTTCTTTTCCTCTACAATTACCAGCAAGAAATCCTCTTAGGAAGCCTAAAAGATGATTTTGTGTTTATTCCAGACATGGCTAAGTATTTGTTAAGCTCTTTATTAACCTTAAAGTACTCTCTATATGCTAGCTATCCTTAAGATGGTAGGGCAGAATAGGTATTGTGGAACAGGAAAAAGACAGCTATACTTGGAGTCAGAGGCCTGACCTACTGAATTCTGCTTCTTTGCTTGAAAACTCTTTGGCCTTTAAAGGTTTGTGAGATGGAAAGAGCATTGGAACTAGCATTGGAAAAACCCATTCTGAATCTTCATCCTGATTAATTCTAATACTAGCTGTGGGTTAACCAATTAGTTGTATGAACCTATATGAATTTCAGTTTTTTCATCTATAAAATGGGGATAATATTTATAATAGTTATATGAACCTATATGAGCTTCATTTTTCTCACTTACGAAATGAGGATATTTACTATAATAGTAAGAGTTGCCATTCATACATCACTTTAAGCCCCATGAAACATTTTATATACATTATGTGACGTAGTCTCATAACAGTGCTGTAAGGTGAATGCTATTAGTTTCTCTATTTTACAGATGAGCAAACTGAGTCACTGAAAGATTAGATGGTGTTTGTTTATGATCATACAAGTAATAATTGACCGGGTGAGAAGTTGAAAATAAATCTGCCTAACTCTAGACCCTGGTGCTCTATCTCCTGAGTCTCTAGTAACTATTTTTCAGTGTTCTTATAATACACTGTCTTGTAGCCCTTAATGTATTATGTTACAGTTGTTCCTGTTTAGTTATTTCAGTAGTATTCAACTCTTCATGACTCAATTTGGAGTTTTTTCTTGGCAAAGATACTAGGGTGGTTTGCCATTTCCATCTCCTGATCACTTTATAGATGAGGAAACTGAGGCAAACAAGGTTAAGTAATTTACTCAGGGTCACATGACTAGGAAGTATCTGAAATTAGAATTGAATTCAGGTCTTTCTGACTCCATTTCTGGGGCTCTATCCACTATATCATGTAGTTTACTGGTACTATATTATCTCCATATTTAGAGGCAACTAATTTTTTTCCCTTCCAATAGAAATGTTAGTAATTATTGCTTTACATGGTGTCCCAAAAGTCTTAGTTCAGTTCTAAGCTTTAATAGCTTACTATGGATGTTTAAATAGCTTAAGGATTAAGTGTTTTAAGCTATTTTCAAATAGCTTAAGCTTTGACAATTTAAAGATGCTCTAAGACTTTTGGGACACTTGTTGGTATTTTATTTTTCAGTTTTGCTGATAATCTGTGGTAGGGTATGGAATCATTAGGCTTATCATGAGGTAAGTAAGCAAAATCATAACAGACATACCTGGGCCCCAACCAGTTTTGCTGCCTTCTGTCTTCCACATTCCAGGGAAGGACACTTGGGCATACCCTGAGTAATAATATCTCTATTACTGCTCTTTCTTTCCTCTGAATTCCCTTCACTCAGGAGAAAGAAAATGCAACCTTCAATTTAATACCAAAGATTTAACTCTGGTATTAGAGTTTAAAAATGAATCTTAGTATTCATCTTATCCAAACCACTTATTTTACAGGTGAGAAAATTAAGACTCATCAAGATCAAGTACATTATCTAAGTACATAATTAATACATGACAAAGTCAGGATTTGAATACAGGTCTCCTTGATTCCAAATTCAACATTTTTTCTACTGTTCCACCCATCCTTAATCTGTCATGCTATCTCAAGAATAAACACATAATTTTCTTCTAGGTTTTCTTATGAATAATTAAAGGAAAAGACAAAAGAAAGTTTGACAAACTATAAAAACTTAGGCAGGATGATATAGTAGCATAGAACGCTAGGCTTATAGATAAAAAGACCTGAATTTAAATCTCGCTTCAGCCACTCTTGTGCAAGATAATTATCGAAGACCAAACCAAACCAAAACAACAACAAAAAAACCCTTTGTGTCTCAATTTCCCTGTCTATAAAATAAAAGAGTTGGACTTGACAACCTCTGAGTTTTCTTCCTGAAATTCTATGATCTAAATTCTAAATCAATGATCTTTTAACTTGCCTGTGGTTATTTAGCTATTACATAAATACCAGAATGAGAAATTTCCATCCAGGTCTTCATGAAACTTAATCTATTATATTATAGGAATAAGATAGGGTAGACTAGCCATACAAGAGATGGAAGAAAGCCAACATCTGAGTGTCCATACTGACCTTTGTCACTTATCTTCCTTTGCTCCCTTTGTTATTACAGGTTAACTTCATCCTTTTTGTGAATATTCTAAGGATTTTAATGAAAAAGCTCAAAACTCCAGAAATGAGAGGAAATGACATGAACCATTACAAGTAAGTGAAGCCCTTGATCTTGAGACTTAATGCTAATGGATGGGCATCCATTCTGTTTTCAGTTCTGTGCTCCATGCTGTGAGGGGATAAGAGGGAAATAAAGGTCATGATCCCAGCCCTCAAAAATCATAGTTTTTAAAAGAAAAGCTTACAGACTATTGCATCATTGTCACCACCATTAATCTTTCACTCACAAACACACATAAATACACATTCTCTTCTTCCTTCCTTCGTTCCCCCTCTCTCTCCCTCCCTTCTTTCTTTCTCCCCTCTCTTTTTCCTTCCCTTCCCTCCCTCTCCCCTCTTTCTTATATACACACTCAAGAAAAATCTCCTGGAGTAGGTGGGAATGATCTGGGCCTTGAAGGAGTCAACATCTTGTTCTTATGTTCTTCAATGTCAATCCATAGGCGACTGGCCAAGTCCACCCTTCTGCTGATCCCCCTCTTTGGGATACACTATATCATCTTTGCTCTTTCCCCTGAAGATACCATGGAGATAAAACTGTTTTTTGAGTTGGCACTTGGCTCATTTCAGGTAATTTTCAGAGAATGTGAATTTTAAGCTGTAAGAAAACTACTTACTTCCCCTTAGAACAGGGGTCTTAATTGTGTGGGGGGGAGGGAGAAAGAAAGAGAGAGAGACAGAGAGGGAGAGAGAAAGAGAGAGAGAAAGAGAGAGGGAGAGAGGGAGGGAGGGAGAGAGAGAGAGAGAGAGAGAGAGAGAGAGAGAGAGAGAGAGAGAGAGAGAGAGAGGGATCCTTTATTCTAGTGGACTCTTTCTTAAATGCACAAAGTAAAATCCATAGAATTATAAGAGAAAGCAATGATATTGAAAAATAGTTATCAAAATAAATTCTTTTTTAAAAAACCAAGTTCATAGATTCCCTCAGCTTAAGAGGAAAAATAACAGCACAGTGACAGGCAAGAGTCTTTGCAAGAATTTCCAGGATGTGGCTTAGTTTGATGGCTAGCTCACTGAGCAGGGCACTGAGCTCTCAACAATAAAAGCTAGGACTGAATCTTGGATGCACGGTATGGCCTTGGACAACTTATCTACCTAGGTAGGGTAAAGAACCTCCTCCTACTTTAGGGAAATGTTGTAAGTAACAGAAAGATAATGTATGTAAAATTCTTTCTAACAATGGGGCACAGTTATTTTTTATGTACTTCAGAATATCCTGTAATTGAGACTACAGAGTAGGGATGTAAAGAGTACTCTTCATGTCTTCTGTAACAAATCAGTGCATGGGAGTAGAAGTAAAATAATAGGGATTGGTGCTAATATACTTGGCAGATAACCCAGAATTCTGGAGAGTCTTATTAAGGTCAGAATCATAATGTTGAAATCCAGCTTTTAATGTTTCCTAGTTCCTGGTAGAAAGTAATCATGATATAGTGAACACTGCTAGATTTGTAGTTAAAGTACATGAATTCGAGGGCAGCTAGGTGTCGCAGTGGATAGAGCACCAGCCCTGAAGTCAGGAGGACCTGAACTCAAATCTGGTCTGACACTTAACACTTTCTAGCTATGTGACCCTATGCAAATCACTTAACCTCAATTGCCTCAGCAATTTAAAAAAAAGACACAAATCAAGGGAAAAAATATAATGAAAATGAAAAATAGTACACTTCAACCTACATTCAGATTTTATCAGTTTTTTCTCTGGAAGTAAATAACATTTTTCTTTTTATCAAAAGGACCCATATTTTAAACTTAACAATATTTTAACCAGGTGCTAAACTCAATAGTTTCTAATTGCTGGAATATAAGCACTATCAGTGACCCCAAAATTTTAGTGGCTCAAAAGCCAACCTTACTCTTGTTAAGATTCCATATCTGCCTTCTCATAGCCTTGTTTGCAAAGACAATTAAAGGAGTTTAGGTGACTGTGCTTCCACTATGCCCCATTGTAGGAATCATGGAATTCATGGAAAACTTTGTATCATGAAAAGAAACAAATTATATTGCCTAATACTCTTTAATATTCCAAAGTACTTCTATTCAAAATGCTGTATGTATTGTCTCATTGGGTCCTTGTAATATCCCAGGGAGAAGTAGGTAGGGCAGATGACATTAACTTTAGGGCAGATGACATTAACTTTACTGACAACTGAGCAAGAAGAGTACAGAAGAAAGATGGAATGATGTGCCCAAAGTCATACTGCTAGAGCTAGTCAGGGGCAAGAGGGAGGAAGATAATTCAAATCTCTCAACTTCCAGCTCAGGGTTCTTTCCCCCACATTTCCTCATATACTGAGACTTCCTGTTGTCCTGAAGCAGTGGTTTGTGGTCAGTCCAACTGAATATCCAAATTGAGTCCACTCAGCTACTTTTCATGACATGTTTCATGCATATAACTTGTCAAGGGCAAAACAAAAAGTACTTTCTGAATTTTTCATAAGACTTTTTGTACTGACAACTTACATGAAAAGAAAGGAACTTTCAAATTTGCTTATTTAAGATCAGTTCTTTCTGAGAATTATGACTATAAAATTAAGAAAAAGCTAAGTAAGAGAGACTGCTTTTTTGCTGGTCCTGACCTCCTATCCTTTCCTGGCCCAGGGATAAGGGATTGAAGTAGTAAGCAGGTGTAGTATTATAGGTATTTGAACTAAGAAGTAAAACCTTTATTAAGGGGGATTTAAGAATCACCAGCAAGACGTTTTGTTCTAAATATCTTCTCCATTGTTGACCTGTTGCTAATGTTCAGATTTCAGCTGAGCAGTCATTTCTTTGGTTTTAGCTTCATCTCTTGTTAAAATACAAATTCTAATGGAATTGGCTAATTTAACAAAATGGTATTAATGGCTTAGTGTGAATTAATTTATAAAATCTTTTCTTCCTCTGTGAAAGATAAGAATTGGTTTTGTGGAAAGAAGAAAATTGGGGGTAAGGAGGAAATAGAGGGAAGACAGAACAGAAAAGACATAAAAATAGTATTCTGCCTAACAATAATAAATATTCATTAAGTGTTTACTGTTGCAAAGAACTGTGAAGAATACTGAGGAAGATACAAAGTTTCAAAATGTAGGATCCTACCCTCCTAGAGCTTGCAGTCTAATGGGAGCATTACAACAATTCTGATCATCATAAAATATACAATTCCATGATAAACTCATTAAACAGCTATAAAATAAGATGCTATGCAAATCTCAGAGGAAAGGTTGTTACATGGGAGACTGGGAAAGTTTTCTGAGACAAGGTGACATTTGAGTTGGATTGAGTAGGAATTCAACAAGTAAGAAAAGAGGGCATTCTAGGCATAGAGAACAACATGAGCAAAGGTATGGAGGTGGGAGAACACTGGTGTTTTCAGGTACTGGGATGAGTTCAGGTTTGACGAGAGTATTTATATAGGTGGAATGGAATAATATGAGATAAAGTTGGAAAGATAATCTGGTGCCAGTTTGTGGGGAGGCCTTGAATGCTACACAAAGAGATTTTAGCCTTACTAGGAGATAATAGGGATCTGCTTATTTTTCCTTTTTTAGTAAGGGAAATAAATAAGGGAAATGGCTTTTGTTATTTGTTTGGATAAGTCAGTGTACTCATAAATAAACAGTGTGAGTGATCTTCCAAAAAGCCTATTGGCCAAAGGATAAGTGTGTTTAAATTCTATGCCTAAATTTATTCCTTTTGTTATATCTCTTTCTGAATGCAATATTGCAGTCTTTGTAAAATTTGACGTTTTTCAAAGATTGTTGGTAACGTTTGGGTTTTGACAGATTTTGGTGACTCATACTTGCTGAGAGCTGTAAATTGGCTGTCTTGAGACTATCATCCTAAGTGGGAAGTGCTAAGCAGAGGAGTTATGTGTCCAAGAAAGGCTATAATGGTTAAGAGGAAAATAGGCAGCTGGAAAGCAATAATGGGTACTGTGCACCTGCTATTAGAGAGTCAGAATCACTAAAAGTAGAAATGGAAGCAAAAGGAGAAGATTCTGTCACAGACTGGCCCTGGGAATCCTAGCGCAGAGTTAATCTGCAGCATGGATTTTATACTTACTGTTTGGGGCAGGTTTGATTTTTATACTCTATAGTGGCTGGTCATTGAGGGAAGATATTATAGAGGGGACTAAATGCAATAAAAGAGAATAAATAAATGTCCTTCAGCTCTTACAATCTCAGTAGACAAAGAAAAAAAATCATTCCCTTGAAGATGGAAATTTAAATTTAAAAAGAAGTGGATATTGTGAGGTGTGATAAATCAGTAGAAGGCTTTGCAGAAAAAGCTGAATTTGGAGTGAAGATTTGAAGTAGAAGACAGGGCATGGATTAATAAAGAAGAGAAGTATGGGGAGACATTTTGTATTTCAGGGAATTTAGGGAAAATGGATGCAAAAATGAACTGAGTGGGGAGTAGCACTGAGAAATATACCCTGAATCCCAGTAGTTTTGTAAAAAAAAAAATATGATAAATTATATTTTAAAATAGGAAAGATAATATGTGGGGCATTTGGGTTATTGACACAAATAAGCTTATTTATATATGTGTAGAATACATATATTCTCTCTCTATATATATAACCCAGTAACCCAAATATTCCATCTATTATTATTCCCATTTTTAAAAGGAGGGTGAGACTCTAAAAGGTTAAGTGACTTTATCCAGGGGTCCTTCAGCTAGTTGGTGTTAGAGGCAGGATTTGAACCCAGATCTCCCCAGTATGGCTCTCCATGCATGACACCAACTATATTGTCTCTCAGAGAAATTTGATGTACTAGATGTTCTGTGCCTGGGGAAGCCTCATGTCTTATGAAAGGAAATGGAAGTCTAGAAAGTATAGCAAATCATGGCATCTTAGATCTAGACTTCCATAAACCAAAGAGGCCATCTAGTTCAATCCTTTCATTTTATAGATGAGGAAACTGAAGCCTGGGGAGGTTAGTGAGCATTAAAGGTAGAACTTAGACCCAGGTCTCTGGCAGAACCATTGTTCTTTCCACTGTACCATGATGGAGAAATCTGCCTTTCCTGCTCTGAGACACATTTATCAGGGAATTCTATATTGGGCCTGTTAAGTTGCCTTTCTACATTCTAATACTATGGTTCTTTCCCTTGACAGGGCTTGGTGGTGGCTGTACTCTACTGCTTCCTTAATGGGGAGGTAAGTATTTATACAATACTTGAGAAGAGTAAAAAAAAATTTCAATTCAAAGAAGAAAAGGCACCTACAGTACTTTGGGAGGAGGCTATCTGGAATGAGTTGGTGCTGGGGGCAAGAGACCCAGGGAAAAATACAGGGAAAAAGGGGCATGGAGTCTGCCCAGTTTCAGGCCAAATCTCAGTCTGGTTCTAGTCTTTGTGCAGCACATACTTTAATGCTTCTTTGACTTCTTTTGGATGTATCTGATTATACTCTTTGGCTCCTATGAAAGATGACATTTAAGAACCTAGGAAGAAAGAAAGAAACCATGAAAAGATAGTATCAGATTCCCTTAAATCCCCAGAAGCATTAGAGGAGTTGGTCATGTTGGATAATCCCCTGCCCCTATGCTGATTGCTCTATTCCATATAGTATTCGTTTTACAGATTCTTAAAGGTCTTTACAGAAGGTTCTGAAATTTCTCATCTCTGCATGTCTGATTGTAGAATCAGTAATCAAAGCAGTTTCTCCCATCTCCTCACTAATAGCCCCCCAATAGAGAGATGTTTAGGAGGGTTTACTAATAAGTCACCAGTTACTTGTTAAGTTCTTACTGTGTCTCCCATTCCTTGTTGGGTGCTGCATAGAAGACAAAATGGTAGCGACAAAAAACAGTGTTTATAAATTATGTTACAGAGCTGTATTCTACTCTGTGTTTTGGGTTCATTATTATATTACCATAAAATGATACTAGGGCAAACTTATTTGGGCTTTTGCCTGTGTAATATATGATCTTTGCTTTCAATGAGTTGGTAGTTTAGTGGGGCAGAAGAGAATGAATAAACCAAAATTTCCCATATTCCTCCTCCAAATGGTTCATTTTTAGAGGTACTGGCAAGTGTGAGTCAGCCTAAAAGGTCTGGGTGAAAGTTGATTGTTAAATTTTCAGTGTAAGCATTTACACCCTGGAATCAGCAAACACTGAAAATCAGTGTTTAGTTTTGGTGATCATCTAAAGAAAGTGACAAGGAAAATATTAACAATGCACATTAAACTTTAAAGTATGTCATATGTATATTTTTTCTCTTGACAAGTTAATTGATGGGCATTTACCAGCATGTAAACTGGGCTCAAGGAGGTTGAATTCTTATTCCAATAGTAAGTTGGTTTAACATGGTTTGAAAATTTCTTTGGGAATGACTTTCAGAGTTCATTTATGAGCCACAAAAGATAGGATCTCATTATTTCATTGTCTTAATTTGTTCTTTGAACAAAAAACTGCATTCCTTAGCTTAGTTTATTCATTAGGCCTTTATTTTGAGCCTTTTCCAAAAATTGTTTGGAAATTTCCAAAAAGTCAAGTTTTTCTTAAAGGGGAAGATGTATCATTGTCATGAAGGACATTCAAAAAAATATGTATAAGACAATTCCAAATAAGCAGCATCATTGCAGTAAGTGTACTCCAAAGATGACTGGTTTGATGGAATAACACTTATTTGAAAGTATGATTTGGGATGAATAAAAAAAAAATCATCTCTCATAAAACATATGGAATCTATTTCTAAAAGAACATAAGATCTAATTTTAAATGGCTGACGCAGACTAGATATACCAAAGCAGTACAAAATAAAGAGAAAGATCATTGTGGGTTAGATCGTCTTGGAAGGTTTCTGGGGAGTGGGAGTAGGGGTGAGGGATGGGGTGGAATTATAAATGGATCATGAAAGAAGAATTGCAATCAATCAACAAACATGTATTAAGTACTACTTTTTGCTAGGCACTATTCTAAGTACTGAGAATACAAACACAAAAGAGAAATAATTGGACCCTCAAGGAGCTTAAATTCTCCTGAGAAGTTGGGATGAATAGTCAGGAAGGAATGCAAGGCTTCAGGCTTGTGGCACAGAAGGAGCAAAGGAGAAGAGCTGAGAATGAATATGATATATGTGTATGTGTGTGTGTGTGTGTGTGTGTGTGTGCGTGCGTGTGTGTGTGTGTGTGTGTGTGTGTGTGTGTATCATCTTGGTTAGAAAACGTTTTTCTTGTCTCTGGGGGCAGGTGCAGTTGGAGATCCAGAGAAAGTGGCGACAGCGGCACTTGAATAACTGGTTCTGGATGCGTCCATCACTGAGTTCTTCCTTCAACAGTGGAACTAGTGGCCTTACCCACATGACTAAAGCCAGCCCGTTGGAGCAGGGCACAGGAACTGCCTGGAAAGGCAGTGTCATCTGAGGAGCCAGGTGTATGTGGGAGGTATTGTTGAGGATTGGGAGCACTGACAGGTACTGGATTGTTCTGAAAAGGTATAAGAGACAGGTGTCAGTGAAGATAGGTTTCTCTGAGAGGTCACCACATTCTAAGGAGCCATCAAGACAGGAATACCTTCTATGGTAATGGTGACAATTTCCATGTTTCCAGCCTGGGTATGCTTCCTCTTGCTTTTTCCTTTTTTTTGAATACCAGTTCCTGATTTCACTTGGTTACCTCCCTCCCTACCTTAATTCTTGGTCAGGTCTCTATGAGATAGGAAGAGAGGAATCCCCAAAGCAAAGAATTAGAATAGTGTTGAGTAAGTGCAGAGGAAGTGACAGGGATGGAGAAGAGACTTGAAGCCATGTCATAGGAAAGATGATGGAGGATATGGATATTTTCAGGAAAATAATTGTTTTCAAACCTTTGAAGGGTTACTCCATAGAAGAGAGAGTATGTAATTCCATGGGCATAATTAAAACCAATTGGTGGAAGTTATAAATATATAAATTTGGACTCAGTATAAGAACTTTTTGATAAAGAAAGCTCTCTAATAACACAATGGGCTGCCTAGTGGTAGCTAGATGACCACTAAGCAGAGATTATAGTAGTGGAAATTTATGCATTCAAGATCAAGTTGGATTGGACTACTTCTCACACTCCTTCCTCTCTGGATTCTGTGATTTTGCCTGGAGGCAAGGGGAGAATGAGTTCAGTGAAAGTTGTTGGGATGTTATTTTTAGGTCCCAGTTGGGATATTTGGACATTTGGATAGGGGAAGATGTTGAAAACCCACAGTCTGTTACAATGAATGTTCTATTTAGTGCTCTATGACTGTAGGGGAAGAGAAGAAAAGAATGTGTTAATAAATCTTAATTTATAGGAAAGACATTTCAGGGTACTTGGAGGAAGGAATTGGAAACTTCAGGTTTCTTCTTACTCTCTTGGGAATTTAAACATATGAAGAGGGCAGTTCACCTTTATGGACCTCTCCATCTTTCTTCTCCTCTATATACTTAGTATGAGAGTTAGAGAAGCCTTTTGAATCATGTGATTCTTCTTAACCCTTGTAAAATAGTGTAAAGAGTTAAATTTGGTATCTAGCTCTCTTCTCTCTCCATCTTCATCTCTCATACACCTTTTTCAGTGTCTCATGCTTCTCTCTTGAGCCAACTACTGTAATCATGATCACACCACCCCCACCACTGTAATTTACCTGTTTTGTATTCTGTACTTCACTCTCCCTGGGCTGTCCAAGGTGACAACTAATGTAGCAATCTAATAAACAACAGGTACTGGAGTGGAAAGAGAACTGAATTTTGATTCAAAGAACATAAGGGGGTAGCTAACTGGCACAGTGATGGAGCATGATTCCTGGAGTTAGGAAGATCTGACTTCAAATTTTACCTCAGGCTCTTGACACTTACTAGCTGTGTGACCCTGGGCAAGACACTTAGCCCCAATTGCCTTCCTCAAAACAAACAAAAAGACAAAGGTTCAAATCCTCACTTTGCTACTTAATATCTGTACAATTTTGGGGACCAGAACAACACAAATGGGCTAGTGGCAGTTGAAAATAAAAAGATGGGGTTGCTGATAATTCAACAGAGCCATTTATTGAGAAAAATCATGTTGCTTATATATCTTAAAACCATATGTTACTATGAAAGACATTGCTCTGTAACCAACCCTGGTTTCTATTTTTCTATGATCTAACTCTGAGGCATGTTGTTAGTTTCTAGGGACTCAACCTTATGTAAAGTTCACAATGCCCCAGTAATTGTGCCAGGACTTTATGTTTTCCCATGATTTCAAGCTTTAATGCACTCTTGATTAATCTTAGGAGGAGGGGAACATCTCAATTACCAAAGTTTCTAGCTTCATGGGAATTGTCTACATCTCCCCCTTTTTTGTTTATTGAGGTGCTTTCAAGTCTTGAAGTCTGAGATCCTGCCTTCAGACATTCTCTGCAATCCTTTTAATTATGGTTAAAAAACAGCCTACTGGAGTAGGTCCAGAGTTAGAGATACATATAAGTAAAATTACAGCAAATGCTATGAGTATAATTTCATGCCCAATGGCACTGAATGTTCCTTGTGCTCTTTTAATCCATTCAGCAATTGTTTGGGCAATCTGGTCAAGTTCTAGATTTTCACATGATTCTTTATCTAACATATCAGCAATCTTTTGAAGATCTTTAATATCCAGTATAACATTTTAATTTCTCCATAATCCATTAAGGTGATTTCTAATTTTAGCTTCCAGTACCAACCCATAACAGTGGTTTTTAGATTGAGGAAATGTTGTATGTTTTGTGGAACTATAGACTTAAAGCTTTTTTATGCAATTGGAGGGTTGCAACATTCCTATAAGCCAAAAGTCTATGGAAAGGGTCATATTTATAATGAAAATGAATAGGTTCCATCACACTACAGCTGTCAAAAGCTAGCATTTGTAGTAACACATATGGGAGGATCTTTAGTAAGTCCAGTAAAATTTAATTTAATTATTGAACTATTTGACTCCTCTCTATGCTTATTAACACCAAATTCCTTAACTAAATATTGAGATCCATTACCATACGATAGAATTTCAGAAATGTGTTCTCCCCATCCAACTACTCTTACTCAAGATGGGCTTTGTATAATGTCCCAGAAAATTTTAGGTTTTCTTCTCCCAATTTAAGTTATGCTGGCACCAGGGCCAGTTGCAGGGGCCATGTCACTCAATTCCCCTTATGGCAAAGTCAGCCTCTGCAAGTCTTCTTTTCTTTTATCTTCATGGTCTGGATCAATTTGGATAGGGTGGCTGAATCTTTCCAGGGTCCATGTGTCTCCTTCATCTGTGGAAATACAAAGAAAATCTCCACCCTGAATTGTTACTTTATCAGGACTCCTCCAGGGTAACACTGGCATCCTTCCACATCACATATTGTGATAGGAGGGTGCAGAGCTGGCCCCTTAATCTTTTCTGTTCTTCTTTGTTTGAGGAAAAATAATGTAGTGAAGAAAAAAATAAGTCAGTCGGGGTGTGGAACATGTTATTGAATGTGAGATAATATATAATCCTTTAGCAAATCTATTTTTGGGGAATTTCTCCCCCCTTTTTATCACGAATGACTTTCAAAGTTCTATTCTTACCCTCTACTTCTCCTGGTTTTGATAAGCAACTTTTTATAAAGTTATACAAAAAGAGGGTATCAGAATAGACTGCCTGAGGGCCTTTCTTTTTACATACTTTAAGAAAAAAATTTTATTAAAGTTTTTATTTTTCAAAACATATGTGTGGACAATTCTTCAACATTAGCCCTTGCAAAACCTTGTGTTCCAATTTTCCCTTCCTTCCCCCACACCCTCCCCTAGATGGCAAATAGTCCAATATATGTTAAGCATGGTAGAAATATATGTTCTAATTCTTTACATACTTTGTATAAAGTTTTTCCCACTGCTTCCTATTCACTGATAGTGATTTGGGGGCTGCTGGGGAACCAGAGTGCATTGTTATAAATATCCTGTAAAAATGCTCTTATTTTTCTTAGCCCTTACTCTTCTTTTTAACATGGTTAACTGTAAAAATTTAAGATCTTTCCCTTCATTCTTCAATCCTTTAACTATTTGCCCTCCTATTATTTTATGTCTCCGTTTGTTCCGAAAAATGAAAGATGAGCATTGCTAGTGAGTGACTCTGCTGGAGCCTTTCCCTTACCTTGACTTGGGCATTTTGTCCTCCAGATACCCAGGGGGTACCAAACACTAGAAGACCATCTTCGGTACCAGTTCCCTGCCAGGTCTCTTCTTTCCTTATGGGCTGCTTGACGCTATCAGTGCCTGATAGGATCAGGACCCCATGTTGGGAGCCATTTGTTGTGGCCAGCAAACACAAATAGGCTAGTGGCAGTTGAAAATAAGGAAACAGGATCGCTGATAATCCAACAGAGTCGTTTATTGAGAGAAATCATGTTGCTTATATATCTTAAAACCATATGTTACTATGAAACACATTGTTCTGTAACCAATCCTGGTTTCTGTTTTCTATGATCTAACTCTCTGAAGCTTGTTGTCAATTTTTAGGGACTCAATCTTTTATAAAGTTCACAATGCCCTAGTAATTGTGCCAGGACTTTGTTTTCCCATGATTTCAAGCTTAATTAATTGATTAATTAATTGATCTTGATTAATCTTAGAACATCTGTTCTCTACAACTTAATCTCTCTTTTCTTATATATAAAATGTAGAAATTATAACAGAATGGTTTCTGAGATTCTTTGCAGCTCTAAATCCTGTGATCCAAATCTTATCTCACCTCCTTTTTTTTCAGCCATGTGCTGAAGGAAGGTGAGAGACAATTCCTCCATCCCTCCTTTACTCCAAGATTTGTGTCTCTGGTTTTTGTGAGGTCAAGGGAGGAAAGAGTTTTCAATAGGATAATGTGGGCAATGAGTTAAATATTATGAAGGATGAGGGCTGGAAAGAAACCATCAGATTTGATGATTCGGAGTTTTATTAGTTGTTATAAAGAGGTGCTTCCAAAAGAGGTGTATACACACATAAATATAAAAATATATTCATTTTCATAGGAAACAATGTGCCTACCTACTTTTCTTGTCTTAGCATAGAGGAAAGACTTTAATAGAGATGGAGATTTTTTTTTTCTTTCTTTTTTTTTTTTAATTTTATTTTATTTGCATAACATATGTGTGGGTAATTCTTCAACAATAACACTTACATAGCTTTCCATTAGAAATTTTTCCCCCCAACTTCCCCACCCCTCCCCCAGATGGCAGGATATCCACTACATGTTAATCATGTTAAAATATTGGCAAATCGAATATATGTATACATATTTCCAAACTTATCATTGTTGTGCAAGAAAAATCTTATCTACACAAATGATATATCAGATAAAGGAAACACAATGTAAGCAAACATCAATCAAGGAGTATGAGAATGTTATGTTGTGGTCCACATTTCGCATCCCTCTCTCTGGGTGTATATGGCTCTCTTCAGTGAACAATTGGAGGTGGTTTGAAACATATCATTGTTGAAGAGAGCCATGTCCTAGAGATGGAGATTTTAAGCTAGGCATAAAAGGAGAGTGATTCCAACATTGGTCAAAGATATTTGGGAGCAAGAAAAGCTTATTATTTCTTAACACACACAATATGAAAGTAAATGGATGCCACCCATTGCCCAGAAGCTAAGTTCTGGAAACAATTTTGCAGTTTGTAGGGTTCAGTCTCAAGGGGTGGAGGGAAGGTGCTTTCCAGAAATCACTCTTTGGCTCATAACCCCATCCAATTTTCCCTGAGAATGTCAGAATTTGGCTCATAGTTGCCACCCTACCTAGGGTTTCCCTAGAACGTCAAAATATAGCCCATGTTTATGTTTTTATTGAAAAAAAGTAGAAGGGTCCTCAGTTCAATAGTCTTCAGGCTAATGAAGTATCAACTTCAAGGCATCCTTTATTTCACTCAATACAGAAATGAGGAATAGATTTGCTGCTCCATGTCGTAACTCTGCTCCTTCTTGCTTCTTGACCTTAGGTCCTGTTTGGTTAAGGAACTTTTTATCTGATCTCTAGAAATGCTGATTAAGGAACTCATTATTCTACAGATGCCTCTATTTGCTGCCATCTCTGGGGACCACTTGGTTTCCACGCCAGGAGTTCCTCTACAGCTGCTAGTAGAATATGAAGTTCCTTAAGAGTCCAGGAGAACTGCTTGGATAATTAGGTTACCCAATTCCCTAATCTACATCTGAGCTCTCAAAATCAATATTTGTTCCCAAGAGTGGAAGGCCTTAGAGATTATATATATCCCTAATACATAATTGTAGAATGTTCTCATGGCAATGTAACAATTCAAAAGACCAACAAAACTAAACATTTAAAAATAAGCTTAAAAGAAAAATGCCATCATCACACACACACACACACACACACACACACACCAGGAAAAATGCTTAATGCTTTTCAAGTCACCTTCTACCTCCAGACTTGAAGCCCATAGGTATCCTGCATGTGAGCCCAAAATTGGGGGGGGGGGACCTCTTTGGAGGCCTTGTCCAAACTAAAGTTCTAGGTTTGCATGGACCAGCTTCAATCTTGGCAGGGATAAGGATTCTTACACACATGTACTTCAGGGACTTAGGTTCATTTTGTGTTACTATTCTGTTGTGTCTCTCAGCTACGGTCTCTGTCCATTTGTCCAGATCTGTTGACTTTTTACTGCCAACATCCAAGAGTATAGTTTTGATTTACATGAGTTATGGCTGTTTTCCTTAGTGTGGTATTAATGGCCCGACAAGTACTGAGGATCACGTGTACTCTTTTTTGTCCCATCAAAGAAAGCATTAAATCCAGATCTCGTCAGTGTTTCTGTGTTTTAAAGACAAACATCTTCAAACAAGTCTTTATTCTTTATCCTGTCAGCCTTAACCAAAGCATTCCTGATCACATTTTCTTCATAGGCATCTCATATCATTGGCCACTTTAGCCTAGGAGTATAATCTATGTTTTCTTCACTCCCTCTTATAGCCTATATTCTGATTGCACAGTGGCCAATAAAAGAGAAACAAAAACTCGAATAAGTTAATCTGCCTGTCACCCTTCCTGAAGCCCTACTTGGGAAGTTTGTTTTTTTAGAAATGGAAGGGAAAAAAGTTCCATTCCTTACAATAAGGCCCAGGGATATAAGAAGTAAACCAGAATTTGAACACAAGTCTTTAGGGTCAATCCAGTCCTCTTTGCTTCAGTACATGTGAACTGTTAGAAATTGTGGTCTTTTATAGGATTTCCAAGTGTTACTAATACTGTTGACTAAAAACATTTTCTCTACTGAGGGATAACTCAGTTCTCCTGCTCTCTTCATAGGCTTTCTATCAAGTTCAAGATTAGGGACTGAAAGAAGGTGAAGAGTAACATAAAAGGAAAAGTGCACACTTTAGGAAAGTAAGGCTGTTTGGGAAAAACACTAATCTGATTGGCCTGGATTCTAATTTTAGCCAGCACTAATTTGCTGTGTGACTTTGGATAAATTGTTTCAACAATCTGGATTTTAGTTATATTGGTCAAATTGAGAAAGTATCTTCTTTCCCTTCCATAGGGGTTGTGAGGATCAAAGAGCATTTTATTTAAAACAATAAACATACCATAGCAAATATGAGGTAAGCTTCATACTATTTTGGTTTGATACAAGTAGACTTCAGACTTTTTCCTCTCACTATTACTATCCCTACATGGGAAGGGAAAGAGGATTAATTGATGCTTCTAGCCTCAAGTTCCTCCTCAACTCAAGGTGGTTTTACTGACAAACACACTTAAAACTTATATGATCTGAATTACTTTATTGAACAGTCCTTGAAGACTGAGTATTTAAAGAGAAACACTGAAAAAAGTGCACATATTTGCCTTTTGCATTTAGGAGATAGAAAATGTCCAAGTGCAAATAATTATGTCTTGCATTTAGAACATGGATAGAAAATGTCTGAGCACAAGGTCTAACCTCTCTTGCCAGAGAGAGTCAAAATAAAGAGGAGGAAAAGTCCCCTCTGCTTTTGTACCTTTACCCTAATGCTATCTTTTGTCATTCAGAATGCCACCAATCCCCAATCTTTAGCTGGTTAGAAAAACTGCCCCTAAATTCTTAATTCTTGTAAATCCCTACTCATTTTCTCAAAGGTCCTAATCTGCCAACAGTCTGACTTTAGGGGAATGATATTTTACTATCTGGTTGTAGGTAATTTCAACTTGTCTTTCCCATGATGCCATAATAAAGATTATTGACAAACACTTACTATCCCTTATTTCCTGTAACCTTCCCCCAGAAAGGTTTTTTTTTTAATGTTCAGAAGGATGCTATGCTTTTTAAATGCAGTTATATTTTTATTTTTAAGTACCTAAAATAGATCAGGAGCATGGATACCTTTCCCAGACTATTTCCCATTTCCCCAAGGGTCTTCCAAATAAATACTGAAATGAAGTAATTATTGTCTTGGTAAGTAAAGAACTCATCCCAGCATAGAACTGGCCACCACTTCCAAGACCTCTAACAAGGCTAGTGACCAGAATGGCACAGCCAGAGAACACAGCTGATAGAACTCAGTTGTATTAAAATAGGTCTCTGCTAGGGGCTCACAAAGGGAAGAAAAAAAAAAAAACCAGAAGGGAAGAGGTTGAGATTAACCAGTACAGACCAGATGCACAGGAGGAGAGGGGAGACCTATAGAAATGAAAAGAATGTCAACAGATAGGAATGAATATCATGGACCAAGGGAAATCCTTCACCCCAAACTGGCCTAGGAGGAACTAGAAAGGAGACAATGCAAAGCTAAAGAATGCAGATAAATCCCAGCTGGTAAAGATGATAATCTTTACTTCCCTACCTAAGGAACCCTCCTCCTAGGAAACACCCGGAGAAACTCAATGATGGATATTAATCATTATCCAAGGTCGGACACCCAGCAATTGGCAAAGTCCAGCAGGTCAAGGTATGTGTACTAATTAAGACTTCTTGCTTTTAAACAAGTTTGAGGAATGGAAAACACTGAATTAATTTACTCTTCCATTTAAGCTGTTAGTGGTGCCTGCTTAAAGCAAGCAAGCATGAATACAGCAACTCACTGGCACATACATCAATGTGTCCCTGACATTAGAAGTCAGTGAAAGCCGACTTAGTGAGCAGGAACAAAAATGAAACAAACACTGTTGAGCTTGATCAAAAAGGAAAATCACCTGGCCAGCAGGTAGAAAGCAGTAATCCTATACCTGATCCCGTTTCTCTCAGAGGTCTCCCCATAGCCAGAGGCCCCACAGAGCCTGACATTCAGTGACTGAATTACTCTGTTTGAAGTATTCCACCCCCAAATTCAGGGACCCAATTAAACCATATCACACAAAAGTTTTTATTGAGCTCCTAATTCGTTCAAGGGATTCTAAAAACATCTTGAGTTCCAGATCAGTCACACATCTCAGAAGGCTGTCAGATGGGTAACCCTCCCTATAGACACTCCATGGTTATTCTACTATTGAGGAAGATGAACTACCAATGATTTTTAAATTCTTCAATAAAAAAATCTAATAAAGATAATTAAAAAATGTTATGAGATGCAGAAGGAATGAAATTCTCTCAAGTTCTTTCTCCTTTCAACAATAAAATGGTGGGCAACCTTAGGAAAGTGCTCCACTTCGAATGGAAGTGATAATTCTCAGGGAAGGATTTATCTTTTTAAAGAGTGAATAGAGTCTTATCTTATAAGAAGAATGGTTAAGAATACTGAAAATTTAAGACAAGTACTTTTACTCCCATTTTCCTGTGCATTTCAGAACAAAACTGGACTTTTGGGGTTTGAATTATGGTGGGGGAAGAGGAGAAAAAGGAAAGGATACAGAGATTTTGAAGAAGGGAGAAGATAGAGGGAAGGAGGCAGGATGTAATTGTAATCAAACCAAACTAAGCAGCAATCCTTAGAAACTCCTCTGATTGTATGTATTATCCTCTTTTAATGGTGTTCCATTAAAGCCAACTGCAGAAGTTACTTCTGGAGGAAGCTTTTTGAGGTCAAAGATGAATCTTTGAAGATCTGGGCCAAGGAGGAAGGAGCTCCTCAAGAATAATCTAGTTTGAGTTATTTTTAGCAACTCAGTGAACCCTATACTAATATAGAAAAATTTAAGTGTGAATTTCCTGTTAGAAATCCTGCATGGAATCAACATTATTCAAATACTGTTGAGGAAAGGCAGAGAAAGTTTATCTTAAAATTTTTTAATTAAAAAAAATACATTTGAAAAAGGAACCTGTCATCTTGGCTCCCTACCTATTGAACCTCTTCCCTCCCTCCTTCCCCTTTTTGTCCTCTGCTACTGAGTTGTATCTGGGGTTTCCTTGACTGCACAGCCCAAAGGTCATGGCCAACAGGCAACCTTTCAAAGGGCATCTTTCTATCCTAGAAATAAAACTTTGGAATACTGTCAGCTCTTTATTTGACCCCTGCTTAAATTGTTCCCACAGCTCCAGCCTATTTAACTTAAATGTCACTTCTCTTCTGCAAAATTACTGGTCTCTGAGCCTTGACTCCAAAATTTTTTCTTGAGACCTCTGGATGAATAAAAACAAGGTGTTTTGTTTAAAAAAAAAATCAAAAGCTCCACAAAAAAAATGGTATATGGCTTGAAAGAAATCAGTGGTTTTGCAGAGTCTATTTCTCTCAGGCATCTAGTAGAAGCTCATTCTCAGGAATGAGATCTCGCTCTCATTTTCTAAAAATTCTTTGGTTCATTCCACTGGTTTGTGATGCTATTGATGTGAAGGCCACTGATTCCATTTAGGAAGAAGAGGAAGGAAGAGGTGAATTCACACCAAAACATCAAGGTGAAGCCTGTGAAGGTGACCTGGTCCTTGAAGAGGATCACAAAACTGAAGAGACCCATAGAAGATAAGGCAAAAGAGATTAGGATGAAGATGGAGCCCATGGCCCACTTCCGCCGAGAGTGGGTATCTTCACACACCTGGGAGACCATCAGGAGCTCCAGGCCAAAGATGGCCACTACCACAGCCAGAGCCCCCATACTTCGGGCCAGGACCATACCCACTGCCAGTCCATCCACCTGGGCAAGATGCAAGTCTGTGAAGCAATTCAGCTCACTATTATTGGTGAAGGCACAGAAGTGCCACAAGCCAAAGAGTTGATCCTTCAATAGGAGCCAGTGGCCATCACATATAGAGATGGAAGACAGGACCACAGCAATGGCAGCACACAGAATGATTAGGGTTCGGATGCATGATTCAAAGAAGGACTTGGCTGGCCTCTTTTGAGCCAGTAGCTTCTGAGCCTGGAAGACAGCATACCAAATGAAATTAGAAATTATACAGTCTAGCATCAATGTCCATCTTAAGTTTTATCAAATGTGTTAACAAATATGCAGATCTTAAAGCACTATGCTAGCTATTATTACTGCTATTATCACCCCCAGCTCCTTCCTACTCATAGTCTCATAAACCTGCCATGTTTTTGTAGCTCCAAATCTGTGCCTTCATCTTTTTTTCTAGAATGACCTTTTTGCCCCTCTAGAGGCAAACCTAATGAGGTCTAATGAAAAGAGAGAATCAGACCCTAGTTTATTCCTAGAACTGTCACTAATATGTTAGGTCACTGTGAGTCATTCATAAGACAGTAGGATTTATAGTGAAATATTGGGAAAAAAAAAAAGACTAAAGATTACTAGCCCAATCTCCTCATTTTACAGTTGAGGAAAACAGCTCTAGGGAGAATAAGTTATATATACAACATCACACAGGTGGTCAGAAATAGAGGGAGGCATTATTTAGATTTGGATCTTATGACTTCATTTTTGTAGGAGGCTACCTCTTCAGGGTCTGACCTTCAACTATAAAATGGTTCCCCAAGGTGACCTGAGCAGAAGGTTGTTTTCTTTTTTTTAAACACAGCATTATTGGCTTCTTGATAAAACATGATAAGAGAAAACTGGCAGCGAGGGTGACTGCCTGGAAAAAAAAAAGTGGCGTTGACTGTAAACCTGGTGGAATGAATGGGTGGGGAAAATCAGGCTCTCCATTATAGGGGGATCTCTCCTACCTTCTCTCTCCATTTATTTACTCTGAGTTCCATTTAAACAAATATTTTTCTTTTCAAAGTACACATATACCTAATGTGTACTTTAAACTCATTCTAGTTTTGTGAAGTAGGTAGGGTATCATTATATCCATCATCATCTGGGGAAACTGAATCATAGGAGGACTGTCACATACCTGAAACCCAATTGCTTATGGAAGTTGCTATGAACTGATACACCCCTCTGTCTTTGGTCAGCAACAGCTTGAGGTAGTAGTCACTGCTCCAATGCTAACTCCATCAGCTAAGTAACTTTGGGCAATTCACTTAAGCTGTGTTGAGTGACTTGATATGTAAAATAGAAATGATGACATATATACTATCTATCTCATGGTAAGAGATAGATTTTGAAAAACTTAGAGAGTTTTGATTTTTTTGGCAACCCAAGAAAACCAATATGAATTTATTATCATCATGAGATGAAATTAATAATCTCTAAGATCTTTCAAACTCTAAATCCTATGATTCTTGCATTAGATAGTAAGCTCCATGAGGGAGCTGTCACATAGTAGGTGGTAAACATGTTGATTGACCTCCAAATCCATTTCAGTCATGGACAGAGAGAGAAACCTTTCACCCTTAAAGACAGCTCCATCAGCAAAAAAAAAAGGTACACACTGCTCTACCTGTCCTAGGTAGAGAAAGGACTTTAGTCTTCAGAGCTATCCAATACCAGAAAAAGCTATTTAGTGGTGGAAGTGTTTTGTTTGTTTTTAAAGAATCACTGAATTTTCAAGTTAATAGGGAAATTAAAAGATTAATGATCTATTTATTCCTCTTGCTCCTGAGCTAGGCTATATTCAAATCTCTTCATCCACCAAAAAAGAAAAAAGTATCAAATTTCTAATCTTTGTCCCCTCTCCCTAGTTGTTTTAAATTTACCAAGGTTCCCTATTATTCTAATATTCTGTGGTTCTACTGTAATAACTAAAATGAAGAAGTGGGAATTACTTCTAGCCATCCATGACTTTGGTTTCTCTGAGCTCTGGATCCAAAATTATGGTAACTTGGTAGAACTACTAGAAATTGCCAACATGATTTTCTTTTAAAGAGTTAACAGTTACATTGGGGCAGCTAGGTGGCGCAGTGGATAGAGCACCAGCCCTGAAGTCAGGAGGACCTGGGTTCAAATCTGGTCTCAGACACTTAACATTCCCTAGCTGTGTGACCCTGGGCAAGTCACTTAACCCCATTTGCCTCAGCAAAAAGCAAAAAAAAAAAAAAAAAAAAGAGTTAACAGTTACATGGCAATAAGGAAGGATGTTGCTTAGAAAAGCAAACTTGGGAGTTCTCTTATAAAACATAATAGCAAAGCAAATCCCATGATTTTAGAAAAACATTTTTTGGAACTGCAATTGAGGTTACAAGAGAGAAGGAAAACCGTTCAGGGAGCATGATCAATTCCCCATTGTCCCAGCCTCGGAGTATCAGCCACCCCAATCACCATTGCAGGCACTAGATTTTGTGTTTTTTGAAAATCATCTTTCTTCTACAGCAGTTATTCCATAATCTCTTCCAACTCAAAAAAAAAAAAAAAAGTCCTTTATTTGAAGGTCTATTAGATTAGAAAATCCTTTTATTTTCAGATTATTTATATTTTCCAAAGATTCGAATACTTTACAATTTTCAAAACACTTGTATTATCTTGTTTGTTCCACATAAATATTGTGAAATAGGTAGAACAAGTAATAATTGTTTCCTATTTTACAGATGAAGAAACTAAGATCCTAGGCCTCTGAAAAGTTGAAGGTCACTCAGCTAGTTAAATGGGAAACTTAAACCCAGGTGTTTTGTCTTTTTTTTTTTTTTTCCCCTCTCAATCAAGGAAGGAAGCATCTAGTTTAGCCACTTTGAAGGGGCAGAGAAGGATGGGATTGAGGAGATGAGGATACCAGAATATACCAAGTAAGGGAAGGCCTTTACCTTCAAGTTTAGGGCCTTTACCAGCAATTCCTGATCCATTTCTACTTCACAAACGGATCTCTCTGTATAGGAGCCTCGAGTACTTTGACAAATTCTTTTACTGAACCAATTGACCAAAATGGGAAAGGCAAATGTTTGGTTGTGAAAGGGGTTAACAATGGCATGATTTTAAAAATGTAAATAAAACACCCATCTTTATATTAGGAGTCCTTAGCAATTAGAGGCTATTCTGAAATGTAGAAAAAGAAACTCTGAGACTATCTAACAAGAGGGCAAGCAAACAGCAGTAGAGTTAAAAAAAATTTGGCAAAAACTTTTCAGGGAATCCTGCCACAGCTGTCGCACTGTAGGGAAGCGTTAAGTCATCTTCGGAGTACATGTACGAAATCTGACGCGGCTTTTCCAACTTGGTCTCTCTTTGCCTTTATTCTAATACAAGCCATTTTACACTTCCTTTTTCTGAGGAAACGTTCTCAATAGTTAGGGCTACACCTAAGAGCTGGGAACCAGAGGTCCGATGGATTCTCTGCGAGAAGGTCACGCAGAGAATAGAAGAGACAAGTGTCCACCTCCCGAACCTGCAATTCCAAGTTTGTTTGTTGGGGGGGGGGCGGCGCCCCGGCCGCCTCCACCCCCCCCCCTGCACGAGACCAGAAAAATTAACTCAAAATAGGAACCAAAGGCTGAGAGCCGGACGTAGATAGGACAAATCTGGACTGTGTCCGGCTGTAGGCAGCGGAGAAAGTTATCTCCAAGGCTAATTTGGGGACCAGGACAAGTCAAATTCGTCTACAACAGGGTGGCGGTGGGAAGGACAGGACGCCTCTCTGCTCAGCCTCCGGGACTCCGGAGAGTACAGGAGACGCATGCCAGAGCTCGGAAGAACACTGAGACCCCCAGCTCCTCAGTAGGAGCCTCCCATGCCCCAGGCCAAAGTTTTTTGCGACATCTCCCTCTCGAGGTCCCTTCCCGTATACCTGAAATGCGATGGCCGTCATGCTGCCAGCAAGAGAGCCAACTCAGTTGATGGACAAAACAGCCTCGACTCCTTCCCAAAGGCCAAAGTGCCTCCGGCTGTTGGCTGACTAGCAGCGACCACGCGTCGGGTGAGAGTAGGCGGAGTCAAGACTCGAGAGGCTTGAGGCAAGAGGAGGGAAGGGTAGTTAAAAACGGAGCAATTAACCCCAGGCTGGTTGCATTGCCCCGCCCCAGGCTACCCTAGGCTGTTCCCCTTACGCTGAGTCAGCTAGTGAGGTCCCGAGGAATCCCGAGAGATGTTGGGGGAGGGCATCCTAAAGAACAGTTTTGGAGAAGTATATCCCCGAGCTAAGAATGGGGAAGCCTCACCAGCGAAGCGGACCGTTACGGAACCGGGGGGAGAAGGCTCTGGGGAGAGTGAGGCTGAGCCTCCGCGGCTGATATATTTGCTGTCAGTAGAAAGGTGTCACGCACTTGCTAATGTGTCACCTTGAACTAGGTTTCGGGTTTCACTTGTGGGTCTGGTCTCCCCCACCAGAGTATAAATTCCTCGAGGGCAGGCAGGCGGGTAGCGGAAAAGACTAGAGACCAGAAACTCAACCCTGTTTCTGTTTCTTGAAAAGAGGTGTGTAGTTGAAGGTGGGGTGGGTGGAGAAAAGAAAAATAACCTCTTTATCTCACGAGTTTTCAGTAGGGACAAAATAGAGTAGATATGAAGGTGCTTTTTTTTTTTTTTTTTTTTTTTTAAGGTCCGTCCCATTCAACCTATTTAGGCAGTCACTCTGTGGTAGGTGCTGGGATACAAAGATAGAATACAATCTCTGTGATCCAGAGTCTGATTCCAAAATACTAGTGCTTAAATAACTATGTTCGGAGAAAATTGCAAATGAGGTGTCCCGGCAAAGTACTATGAGGAATTTGAGATGAGAGGTCATTTTCAGCTTTGGCTGAGGAATGGAAGCCAGAGGTAGCCTGAGAATTGGGTTTTGAATAAAAGGAGACTTGTCAACTGATAAATTTAGGTAGGTGGAGTAAGGAGACCATTTCTAGCATGGAAAATTATGTGAACAAAGATAGAAACAGGAAAGAAGAGGACCAAAAGTAGGGACAGAGGGTAGTCTTTGGCTCCAAAAGAGAAATATAAAAAGAAGTGATGGAATATAAAATTAAACATTTTAGGGGACTTGGGATTTAACTTTCGGGACCTTGATGGGCAATGGAGATTCACCTCGGCTCTTAAAGTAAAAGTGCCAAGATCAGAGTAGTGTTTTACTGAATGGTGATTACTCAAACTAAATACTGAATAGTATTGAATAAGCACGAATAAATTCAAATCGCTCAGGATTTGATCAACCACCGGTCCCAAGAGGACCCCCATTTGATCATTGTTTGAGCCTTGATTGACTCAATATAAATGTAAATAGATATTGTTTCTCTTTTGGTCCGAAAATCTCAGGCTCTTCCCCTCCCAAGTTGAAACACACACACACACATTGATTAGATAAAAGAGACCATTGTCTACCTCATTTCTTCCCTAACTTTAATGAACGTTGCCTCAATCAAATTGAGACCTCCAATGAGTGGAGGGTCATCTCCACTCATCCTGATCTGTATCTTGCCACTGGACCCAGATGGCTGTGGAGGAGAGAGTGAGGCTGGTGACTTCAAACAGCCCTCCCTCACTTAAATCCAATTCACTTCCATGTCATGGCATCACTTCCAGATGTCCTGGTCCTCTTGAATAATGAATGACAAACAACAATTGAATAGGGGTAGACTAAAAGCAGCTAGACTGATTAGGAGTTTATTTGGCCAGAAGTGATAGGGATCTTTACAGGGTGATTACAGTATGAATGCAGAAAGGAGGTACTGTTTGCCAGAAATTTGACCGAAGTAGAAAGGACTTTATGTCTGACTGAGGAAGGGGCGAACTATTGAAGATCCCAAAGTTTGAGACTCAGTGGAAAGATAGGTGAGCTCTTGTCTCATCTTACTCTAACTACACACCTGGATACCACCTCTCACCTTTCTCCTCTAGCCTTCTTTCTATCTTTCCTTAAAGGGTGAGTAGTTGGGCTCCTTGTGACCTCATCTGGGATTTTCTTGGCAAAGAAACTGGAGTAGTTTTGCCATTTTCTTTTCCAGTTTATTTTATAGATATGGATACTGAGGCAAATGATTAAGTGACTTACCCAGGGTCATACAGCTAGAAAGTGTCTGAGGCCCCATTTTGAACAGGAGAAGAGGAGTCTTGCTGAATTAAAACCCATTCTCAATCCATTTACACTTAACAGCCCTCTTAACCTCCCCCCATCTGAATTAATTCCTTAAGGGCCGGGTCAGTCTTTCTTGCAAGTATTTGAATCCCCAGCAATTAGCATAGTGCATTGAATGTTTTTATCTGTGTCTGTCCCCTGTCTCTCACTTCCCACATTCGCCCTTCCTGACTGTTGTATGGAACAAGGATGTCACCATTCTCCAAACCCTTTTTTTCTCAGGAGATTTAACCAGCTATAACACACTATAACATTTAGATCATATTCTAATCTAGGGGCAGTATAATAGTCCTTTAAATCCTTCTGGAACCCTTTTCTACTATTTATTATATAAATGAAAAGTTCGGTATACAATCACATACATACACACAAAAGCCTTGTATTGGGAAAATTCTTAACATTTAGGCAATGGCTTGGCTCTCTGCCTAAGTTTAATTTATGTTTATCTCCAGTTAACCCCTGTTCTCTATGATTCAAGAAAAATTCAGGTTACCAGTAAAGTGAACTAAGTGTGTTACTTGTTAACTTATTTGTTGATAGGTATAGGGAGGGGATCTTTTCTTAGAACTTCCCTTTGTCCTTGAATAATGGGTACAAGGGCAGCTTTAGCCTGAATCTTCTGTTCCATGATGCCTGTAAGGCCAGTGGCTTCTTAGATCTCTCCCTTTTTTACCCAAGCTCAGCCTTATTTCTCCCCTTTTTTTCTCTTTCCTCTTCTGCCCCTTGGCTGCTGATTATTTCCAACTCATCTATTGAAGTCTCCCACTCATTCCTATGTGCCTTTATTATCTTAGTCTCTTACTGAAAAACAACAAAACAAACCTCCATCCTATAGTCCCTACTTCCCTGGCTTTCTTTGGGAGCTAGGAAGATATTCCACTCCGGGGGCCTTTGGTGATTTATGGGATCCCCCCCCCAAGTTTTTACCACAATAACTTTTACGTATCTCCATCTTATTTATCTGTCTTTTCTGGACCAATGTGTTTCTCTGTGATCCCAGGGCACCCTGGGGGGAGGGTAGCTATGCCCATTCTGGATTATTCTGGGGTTTCTTGACTTCATTTCCATTCTCTGTCTATATTGCTGCTGAAGAGGATGATATTCTATCTGTGGATGATCCTTGATAGAAAGGAGGATTGGGGACTTTTTCTGTGGGTATCATTCATCTTGGTGGTATGGTAGAGATACTGGATCTGGATTAAATTCTGGTTCTGATATCAGCTCTATGTCTCTAAAACAGCCACTTCACTTAGGCCTCTCCCCATCCCCAGTCCCTGCAAAAAGGGAACAATAACTCTCCTAGCTATTCACCTCCTAGAGTTCTTGTAAGAAAAGTGCCTGGTAAACTTTAAAGCTGCATATATTAGTTACTGCCCTGGGGATCATAATATCTATTTTGTGTAGGCATTGAGAAGTGAATCTTAAGAAAAGTGTTAAGCACTCTGAATAGAAGGTTCCTTTATTCAACAAACATTTCTCAAAGACCTACTATGTGGTAGGCATATGCTAGGCACAAGCACTGGGATTTCAAAGTTGAACAAACAGTCCATTTCCCCAAGGGCATTATATTTTATGGGGCTGGCATTCCTTATTTTCTAAAGTTCAGTATTGGGGCCTGAAGGCAGGTGGAAGAAGAGGAGGACTCATGATTTTTTCAAAGAACTTCCATTCTGATAGAGGACACAGTCCCCTTACCTTGGGGAGCCCTGCTCTGATGGAGGAGGCATTTTTAAATCAGTTCATCATTTATTACAGCCTGACAAGATACTAACAAGTATTTATGGATAACGGACTTTGATAACTGTATTAGAAAAAGTATGACAACCCCAGTCTCCTAGGGAGTTATAATATGAGAGGACCTTGCCCTGGGGTGGGTTATAGTATTAAGAAAGGAAATAGTCTCAGAAGACTCAGGATAAAAAGAAAACAAAACATACATAGACACCAGAAGCCAAGAGACTGGGGCACACCAATCTAGTTGTGGTAAGCCACATACTAGAATGGGAAGGATATCAAGGGAATGACGGTATCATTTTTTACAGTTAGCTGGTAAGGACACCTTGGTGCCAGGGTGAATAACTCTTTCAACTACCTTCTGTTACTGACTCATTAACATTTACCTGCCCGTTTCTTCCAGGGTCAAACCCACCCTTCCCACGGAGCCAGTCACTGAATTTCCTTTTCTCCAACTGCCTCTGCTTTCCCCCCACCCTTACTTCTTTCCTGATTTTTTGCCAGTTTCATTTCCTCATTGATCTTCTTTTTCCTTGCTATCATTTCCTTACTCCTTCTCCACCTGTACCTTCCTGCCATGGAGTCTGATCTCTCTTGCTTAAGAAATGCTACGTGGAACTTGTTTACCATACCTCTTCCGACACAGTTTTTTCTTTCCTAAACCTCAAGCTTTTCTTTCTCATTATTTCCATGGGCTACTGGGGTCACAAGGTGACATTTCTGCTGTGCGTTGCAGAAATGACCTGAGTGAATGATCCAGATTCTGCCAGTTTGGGTTAGCTTCTGATGAGGGTGTTGTTACAGTTAAGGTTTAAGAAAGCCTTAATGAGAAGTGGTAGAAAAGAGAACCAATGTGTTTTCCAAAACTTTATTCAAAAAGCTCAATTCTATAAAATGAATTCTATTTTTTCCCTTGAGTCTTTTTTTTTAAATAAAAATGTTTGTTTTTCATTATGGCTTGTTGGCTATGAAAGTTAATTTAACATTGTTCTTTGAATATATTATCTATCAATTAACAAGCTTTTATTAAACATCTACAGTATCAGACCCCAAGCTAGGCTCTGGGGAATAGAGTTAGAATGAAACTCCCTTTTCCCTAGGCATTGATATTCTAATGAAGACAGCTAGTATATGCAGGGTTAAATACAAGTAGTTGTTTGTCCTTTGTTATTGAAGAAAACTATGACATCCGGGAGGTGATGCCACGATTTGCAAATGATTTGGTTTTAAATGAGGGAGGGCGGTGCCAGGTCTCCTGCCTCGGTTTCCCCTCCAGAGTCATCTGGGTCCAGTGGCCAGATATAGATGACCCTGGATGCAATGGGAGACGTTGGCCTTTTAAAGGTAAATTTAAGCTAAGCTTCAATTTGCATGAAATCACATCCATTCAGTGTTTAAGGCTAGGTAGAAATTGAGGCCTTTCACTACCTCCCCCACAAAAAAAATATAAATAAATAAATCCCAGGGAAGACCCTTTGGCCAAAACAAACCTGACAGTTAGGAAACTGAGGATAATCCAAATTGGGAAGAATCAACAAAGGCCTGCAGACCTCAAAGGTGGTGCTTAGGCTGCTTCTTAAAATGAAAACAACCCCCAAGTTGTTTGTTGTGTCCAAGAGGATAGAGCACCTGACCTCAGATACTTAATACTTCCATGTCTTGTGACTCTGGGCAAGTCACTTAACCCCAATTGCCTCAGGGGAAAAAAGGCATCCAGTGAGGAAAAGGTGATGAATTTGGGGCATAGAAAGGCACAAAATGGGAAGATAGAGGGAAGATAAGTTTGGCAGAATCGGAGACTGCTCCAGGGAGAATGATGTACAATGAAACTTGAAAGATGGATCTGGGCCAGTTGTAAAGAGATTTAGAGCTAAGACAATTTATTATCTATATTATATTCAACCTTAGAGGTAACAGAGAGCCCCTAGACTTTAGTAAATAGTGGCTTGAAATAGTCAGATTAAGGAAAATCATTTTGACTATTTTGTAGAGGATGGACTGGAATGGAGAGGAATTTGAAGCAGGAAAGCCAATTAGAAGTCACCAGACCAAGCAAGAAGTGGTAAAACCAAAATTAGGGTGGTGGTGGTGTGGAGTAAAGAAAAAAGGGATCGATATTTGAGATGTGGAGGTAGAAGCATCAAGATTAACAATTCATTGAATATATTTGGGGAAGGGGATTTACAAACCTGAGTGATTTGTGCTATCTTTGACAAAACAGGAAGAAAATTTGTTTTTGCAGGGAAAATGATGAGTTGTTTTGAATGGGTTGAGTTTTTTTTTTTTAATAAAGCTTTTTATTTACAAACCATATGAGTGATTTTTCTACATTGACCATTGCAAAAACTTTTTTTCCCCAAGCTTTTCCCCTCCTTCCCCCTGCCCCCCACCCCTAGATGACAGGTAATCTAATACATGCTAAATAGGATAAATTATATGACAAATACAATACATGTATACATATCTATACAGTTATCTTACTGCACAAGAAACATCAGATCTAGAAAGAGAAGAAAAAAAAAAAACAACCTAAGAAAGAAAACCAAAATGCATGGAAATATTCACAGAAAGCGTTAAAATTCTGTGTTGTGGTTCACACTCAGTTCCCACAGGCCTCTCTCTCTAGATGTATATGATTATCTTCATCGATGAACAATAGGAACTGGTTTGAATCACATCATTGTTGAAGAGAACCATGTCCATCAAAATTGATCATCGTATAGTCTTGTTGTTGCCGTTTATAATGATCTCCTGGTTCTGCTGATTTCACTCAGCATCAGTTCATGCAAGTCTCTCCAGGTCTCTCTGAAATCCTCTTGTTGGTCGTTTCTTACAGAACAATAATATTCCATAACATTCATATACCGTAATTTGTTCAACCACTCTCCAATTGATGGGCATCCTTTCAATTTCCAGTTTCTAGCCATTACAAAAAGGGCTGCCACAAACATTTTTGCACATGTGGGTCCCTTTCCCTCCTTTAAAATCTCTTTGGGATATAGGCCCAGTAGAAACACAGCTGGGTCAAATGGTATGCACAGTTTTTGATAACTTTTTGAGCATAGTTCCAAATTGCTCTCCAGAATGGTTGGATCCGTTCACAGTCTGGATGGGTTGAGTTTTCGATGTCTCCTTAAGTTGTTTCCTAGACCCTCCCCTCTGTATTAGAGGTGCTTTTCCTTTCACACCTTCAGAAAACTTCCCCCATGATTTCCTCTTTCACTTTAACTTGAGCTGAAAAGGTGGCCCTTCACCTTGACAAGGTCAATCCTTCTATGTAACTTTGATCTTAAACTCTTCCTTTCTTTCCAGCAGACTATGCCTATCTTCTTTTCTTGCTGGTTCCTCTGCTGCCTACAAACACAAAGATATCTCCACCAACCCAGCCCATCCTCCTTGCTAGCTGTCATCTTATATCTCCTTTGTGCTTCTCAACTAAACTCCTTAAAAAAAAACTCTCCACACACTCTGGTCTTCCACTTTCTCTTTTTTTTCACTTTTTTTCCCCTAAAACTCTCTGAAATCTGGCTTCCAAACTCATCATTAAACTGAAACTATTCTCTTCAAAGTGACAGTAATCTCAAATGCCAAGTCTGATTGATGGTCTTTTCTTAGTCCTAATCATTCAGGGTCTCAGCAGCATTTGAGTCAAGTGCTCCTTCGGGAGATCAACTCTCTCCTTTTCTACTTTTTTGACATTGTTCTCTTTTGATTTCCTTTCCTGTCAGAGTATTCAGACTCCTTTGCTGGATCTTCATCCTTGTCAGTCCACTCATTCACTCATTATAGGTGTCCCCCAAGACTCTGTTCTGGGTCTTTCTCTCTTTTTTATCTATACTATCTCACTTGGTGTCTTCATCTATTCCCATGAATTCTATTCATTTGTTTGTTTTCCTCCCTCCCTTTATCTATTTATAGTCAATAAGTATTTATTTTTAAAATGTTAATATTTTATTTTCCCAATTACATTTAAAAATAATTTTAATTTTTTCTTCTTCCTACTCTTCTTTTTTTAAAACTTCTATTTCTACTTAATCTTTTTCTGCTTCTTCTATTTCTCCTTCATCATCTTCTTCTATTTCTCCTACTCCTATTTAATCTTCTTTTTCTTATTCTACTTTTACTTCTATTCTAATATTATACTTGTGTGCACAGTAGTATTTCATCACAATCATATACCACAACTCATTCAATCCTCTTAATTTCCAATTCTTTGTCATCACTAAAAGAATTGCTCTCTACATATAGGTTCTTTCCCTACCTGCCTGCCTCCCCCCCCCCCAATCTCTTTGGGATGCAGACCTAATAGTATTATTACTGAATCAAAGGATATCCACAGTTTTTTAGCCATTTAAGCATAGTTCCAAAATGTTCTCCATATTGGTTGGATCAGTTTAGTAATTCTAACAGTGCATTGGTAACCCAGTTTTCCCACATCCCCTCCAATATTTGTCACTTTCCTTTTCTGTCACATTAAACAATCTGACAGATGTGAAATGGTACCTTAGGATTGTTTTAATTTGTACTTTTCCAATCAATAGTGATTTAGAGCATTGTTTCATATGACTATAGATATCTTTGATTTCCTTCTCTGAAAACTGTTTATATCCTTTGGCCACTTATCAATTGGATAATAACTTGCATTATTATATATTTGACTCAGTATTTGAAAGATAAGACCCTTATCAGAGAAACTTGCTATAAAAAATTTCCCCCTAGTTTTCTGTTTTCCTTCTAATCTTGACTGCATTGGTATTTAGTATCTCCATGAAAGTTATTCCCAGAATCTATATATTTGTCTCTCATTTCCTGAGTTCCAGTCCTTTATCACCAACTTTTTTTTTTTTTTTTGGCTAGGTGACTTGCTCAGGACCACATAACTAATAAGTATTTGAGGCTGAATTTTAACTCAGATCCTTGACTCCAGGGTAAATGCTCTACCTACTTTACCACTTAGCTGTCCCTATCAACTGTCTTTTATGCATCTTTAACTTGATAACTCATAGGCATCTTAAATCCAATATGTCCAAAACAGAACTGATTCTATTTCTCTCAAAATCCTCCTTCCTCCCAATCATCCAAACTACTCTAATATTTCTTTCTAAAATTATTTCAGATTTTAGGGTTTGTTCTAGTGAACAATATACTGCTACTGAGTCCTTTGTTTAGCATTTAAAACTCTTCATAGGGGGCAGCTAGATAGTGCAGTGGATAGAGCACAGACCCTGGAGAAGGACCTGAGTTCAAATCCAGCCTCAGATACTTATTAGCTGTGTGACCCTCTTGTTTATTCCTGTTTACCTCCAAAAAACAAAATAAAACTATTAATAACCTGGCCTTTCTTTCTTAAATTTCACTACCTTCAGTGATCTATTCTTGTTGGACTACTTGCTGTTCCTCAAAGGCAATCCTCTATCTTTGTCTTTATCTGTTCCCTAGCCCTGGAATGCTTTGCTCTCTCTCACTTTTACTTTTTTTTTTTTTTTTTTGCTTTTTTGCTGAGGCAATTGAGGTTGTGACTTGCCCAAGGTCACACAGCTAGGACATGTTAAGTGTCTGAGGACAGATTTGAACTCAGATCCTCTTGACTTCAGGACTGGTGCACTATCCACTGCACCAGCTAGCTGCCCTCACCTTTACTTTTGTTTCCTTGGATTCCTTCAAATTTTAGCTCAGATCCCCCCTTCTGCAGCAGACCTTTTTTGCTTTCCCAATTGCAAGTACATTTGTCTTTTTTTTTTTTTTTTTTTTTACAATTTTCCCATTTATTATTTTATTTCCCCCCAGCTACATATAAAAAACAATTTTTAACATTTTGGAAAAATTTGGAACAGAAAATTTTGCAAAGGTCAATGTAGAAAAATCACTCATATGTTCTGTAACTAAAAAGCTTTAATAAAAGTAAAAAACAATTTTGTTTTTTAAAATTTTGAGTTCCAAATTCTCTCCCTCCTTCCTGATTTATCCTCCCCATTGATAAGGCAAGCAATTTAATATGGGTAATTTATGTGTGGTCTTGTAAAACATTTCTGCTGATGCATTTTTCTGTAAGATCACCTCACATCTACATACATATTCCTAGATATTTATATGTTGTCTCCCCCATTAAAACTTGAACTCTTGGTGGGCAGGGAATTATTCTACCTTTCTTTGCATTTCCAGCACTGAGCTTGGAGCCTAGCACACAGGCATCACTTAATAAATGCTTTCCCATTGTCTAAAGCATCCAACTTACTCTGTCTATTAGATGACTGGTTGGGGATGGGGAGTGGAGGAGAACATTTATTAAACACCTACTATGTGCCAGGCACTGTGCTAAACACTTTACACATATTGTCCCATTTAATCCTTACAACAGCTCAGTAAAGTAAGTGCTGTTATTATCTCTATTTTAGACTTGAATAAACTGAGGCAGAAATTAAAGTATTCTAGTAGATAGATGATGGAGTGAAGTTGAAGGGAGAGTCTAGGACTAAATATATAGAACTGTGAATCATCTGCATAGAGATGATAATCAGAACTCAGGGGAGCTGATGAGGTGACTAAGAAATGATAGGACAGAGCCTGGAGAAATACCTAATAAAGGGTATGCACTTTATAAATGAGTTTAATTGAACTGAATTTGTTAGGACTCAATAGGAAGGGCTCAGCATGATGTAAGAAAAAGTAGGGTCAGGGAGAGGACACTACTCACTCTTCTCCCACCATTTTATACTTTAGGTATCCATTTGTCCAACCATCTGTCCATCTATACCCACTACCTTTAACCACCTTATACACACTGTACTCACACAGAATATCAATTTATATATCACTATTAATAGTACAGATATTCTTTCCATATTGAAAGAGTTAGAGGCATGGCACTCTAGAATTCTGAAAAATACATGTAAAATGTTTTTGCCTCTCCCTTCATACCAAAGAAGAAACTGGAATTATTATGTTATTAAAAGATAAAAATATCCTGATATTATAAAATACTATGCATATATATTTTATGTATTTATGAGTTTCTAAACCTTTTATGTGTTGTCTGCAGCTTCTGCAAAACTTCCCCAAAATTCCCACTGAATTTCTTAGGCTAACCAATAATACAGTAAAACTGCAATGGTGAAAGTCACAATGTAGAAGAGATAACTGTGTTATTAGTGTTGTTGCTTTTATACTATAAATTAAATAAGCATTCCTTAGTTAACTTGATTATAGATGGATTATATGCAGAACTATGTTGGAATCCCCTCAAAGGAATACATGAGATGATACTAAGTTTTTAATGTGAGCATTTCTCTCTAGGAACCTGGCAAATACTACCAGAGTTTGATTTATTGTTTGGTTGATTGTCTAGACTTAATTGATGGAGAAAATGTTAATAATGCAAATTAAATTTAAAACTGTGTCCTTTACAAGTTTTCTTTTTGGAGAGCCAGCTGTCAAATACATGTCATTCAATCATTTCAGTTGTGTCCAATTGTATGGGATACCATTTGGGTTTTGTTTTGGGTTTTTTTTTTTTGGGGGGGGGGGCAAAGATACTGGAGCAGTTTGCCCTTTCCTTCCCTAGCTCATTTTATAGATGAGGAAACAGAGGCAAGTAGGATTAAATGACTTGCCCAGGTCACACAACTAACTAAGTGTCTGAGACCAGATTCAAACTCAGGAAGATATTCAAGTCTGGCATTCTATTCACTATGCCATCTAGGACTGTCTCTATTAAACACCAGAATATATGTTTCTGTGTGTGCATATATATATGATTTTTTGTATGCATGGGAACAAATGTGGCCTATTTCAATTGTCTCCAAAATAGGAACTAGGGTAGGTGGAAAGCAGGTTCCATTTCCAATGTAAAGCGTGGAAATACGAGTTCCATCCCATTCTCATCATAGGAATCAGTGGTGGGGCTTGTAGCCAACGCAAGCATACCTATGCTTATCTCTCAATATTTCCTGCATGGGCAGATTCTCAGTCTCCTGCTGAGCCAGGTGTGGTTCCTGAGGCTGTTATAATCTAAAAACTCTTTGCCACCCACTGCATCTGTACAGATGCCATTGGCAAAATTTCATCTTTAAGTCCTGCTTCTAGATCAGATTGGGAAGCAGGCACTGTACTTGGGATAAGTTACAGATGAATAGAGTCCAGTCTGCCCTGTTTAATTTTGTGTGCAACAGAATGAGTCACACAAAGAGATTGTCATTCTTTTACTCAGGTTTTTTAAATCTTGGTGCCATCTTTGTTTCTCTTTCTAATGAGTTGTCAGATCTTATTAGTTCTGCCTCCATATCTCTTACAGGTTTCCTTCACCTTAAAAAACTAGCACCATCTGGACTCATGCAATAGTCTCCAAATTGATCTCTGCCTGGAGTCTCTCCCTTTCCTCTCTCTCCTTCACATATCTGACAAAGTGATTTCCTTATAGGGCAGATGTGACATATACTCCCTAACTCAAACTCTAGTGATTTTGTATTGATTCTAGGATCAGATATTACTTCATCTTTATATCATCCTTTCTAAATTTCTTTTTTGTGTGTAAGTTTCTAATATGCATGTATTCTATTTATTTATTTATTTATTTTGCAATACTGTGAAGATCTAACAAGAATACAAGTGCAAATATTTACTCCAACTCACAGGGGGACATTCTTTCTTCTACCATCTTGATCCCTGGGAAGAGTAGGCTCAGACTTAATATACTTTCATATAATAATCCAAGTTCACTTACACATGTAGCATGGATGAATGCATTTTGGATGATACTGGGACAAGCTAGTGCTTGTTTGCTCCTCATTGTTAAGCTTGCAGCAAATCAAGACATGGACTTAGAATCACAGACTTCTGGTGACTCCCTTTCAATTTCACAAGATCATAGTTATTCCCAGTTTTCTTTACCTAAAACAGGAAAGACCAAATGCAAAATGGCAAAGAATGGGAACTTATATTCATGGCAACCTTGGGTGGGAGAAGTCTCAAAGTCTCTCCTCATCCACAGACTTAAAGCATATTTCTCTCCTAAAGCACCACAAGGTAAGAAAAGAGGCTGTAATTTATATATTTTTATTTATATGTATATGTATTGTGATTTATGTGTACATATGTGTATTACTGTAATTAAGTGTAATTTAAGTGTGCACATTTTAAGGGTGAATACTAAAAATTCTTGAATGATAAGAATTCCTGGTTTAAAAAGTTTTGAGATCACTGGCCTATTGGATAGAATTTAGAAAGACCTATGCTCATGTATTAGTTATTATGCTCATGCCTTGTATTAGTTATATGACCCTGGGCAAATTTATTGTACCTCTCAGTGCCATGGGAAACTCCCTAAGATTATAAATTGCAAAGCACCTGCCAATCTGTATTGGTAGAGGTGAGTCCTTTAACTAGGAGCTTTCTTTAGCAATGAAATCATAAGTTCATAGTCCTTTATTCCTTCTTTCTGTAATGTGTATGTGTATATATATGTATATAAATATAATGTATATATGCATATATATGTGTGTATCTGCTTATGTATACACACATATACATGTATGTCTGTGTTTACAAATATGTATGTATAAATGTGTATTTGTATATATACATACATTGTAAAGGGAAAGGATGAGGGGGTATGAACTTATGATTTCACGGCTGTAGGGAACTCTCAGTTAAAAGACTCTCTATATCAATGCAGATTGAAGAGTTCTCTGCAACACACACACATTTATATACATATGATATATAAAAATAAAAATATAAAAATACATTTATTTATATATTTCACAAATACCTTCCTATAATGGCTATACACATGTATCTGTGAGTGTATATAAAATATAACATGTGTAGCATATATATATATGTATTTAGAAAAAAAAAACTAGTAATTTCATTGGAGTTGGAAGCTTCAGATAAGAAACTTTCTCTACCAATGAATATTAGTATCCTCTTATTAAGATATCTTATTGTAACACTAGGAGATCAACTCTGGAGATCTCAAAGGCAAAGTAATAGTGCCCAAGTGTGGGAGGGAAGAGGACAAATAAACATTTATTAGGCATCTACTAGGTGCCAGTTTCTGAGCTAAGTGCTTTACAAATGTTATCTCATTTGGTCTTCACAACCCACCCTGGGTTGTAAAATCCCGAGTCAGACAGCTAATAAGTGCTTGAGGTTGGATTTCAAATTAAGTCTTCCTCTAAGTCCACTATTATATCCGTTTATCTGTCTTAAGGCTACTAGGTGATGAAGTAGATAAGAGAACCCCAGTTCAAGTTCAGTCTCAGATACTTACTAGCATTGTGGCCATGGGCAAATCATTTGATCTTTATATACCTCAATTTCTTTAACTGTAAAACAGGGGAAATAATACCAGGATCAAATGAGACAATAATTATAAAGTACTTAGATCTGCGATTTTATTAAAGTAGGGCTTTCCTGATGAGGAACTTGCCCTACTAATTTAGAGCAGAATGTAATTTAAGAGCATTATGAATTTGCCTTGAGGCACCAACAGATTTAAATGACTTGGCAGGGTAATATAACCAGTATTCGGTTGGGGCAGGACCTGAATTCTGTTTTCCTGACTCTGAGGCCAAATTCTTAGCCAATATATCATGCTTGCTCATTTATATGCCTATCTGTATATATTTATACATGTTTATATACATATATATATCTTTCACACAAATCCTCATAGTACCTATGTGTGTACATTTATACATAAATACATTGTGTATAGGTAATAATAATAATAATAGTAATAATAAAAGAGGCATTTAATCAGCAAAACCAAGAGAACATTGTACACACAAACAACAATATTATAAGATTATTAACTGTGAAAGACTTAGCTACTCTGATCAATACAATGACCAATTCAGTTGGGAAGGACTCATTAAAAATGCAATCTACCTCCAGAGAGAAAATTGATAACTTCTAAGTGCAGACCGAAGTATAATTTTCTCACCTTCTTTTTCTTACTTTTTTTTCAACATAGCTAATATGGAAATAGGTTTTGCATGATTTCACATGTGTAATTGATATCATATTGATATCATATTGCTTGTTACCTCAGTGGATGGGGGAGGAACAAAAGAGAGGGGGAGAATTTGGAACTCAAAATTTTTTTCAAAGAATATTAAAAATACATTAAATGTTGATTAATTGATTCTTCCATTGTTTCATCTCTATTCACATGAACTCTGCCCTTCTAATTTCCCTTTCTAGCCCTCTCTGCTTTTTATGCCTCTTAAACTCCTATGGTGTAGTTAACAAATTTCCTTTAACATTGAACTCCTTCCTTCCTGAGCTCCTTCCTTCTATAACATCTGCATTGAGCCAACCTCTATGCTATCACAGTGGTTGAATTTCTTCTTATGTCCTGAATATATTTGCCAACCTGAATTCAAGAGAAAACAGCCAATATATCAAAACTGAGGTCTTTAATTGGGACAAGTGAGTTGCATCTTGGGATGTCACAGAACAAGAGCTGAAGTATCTAAGTAGGGGAATTGGAACTGGGTTTATATAGGGTATTAAGGCAGGGGAAAATGTCCAAATTACAGGTGGGAGAGGTTAGGGATCTCAGCTTTGCTTGTATAACAAATGAAAGTTTGTAGAGACAGCTTAGGAATCTCTGGAGGGAAGAGTTTGGGAAATTTATAAAATAATCTTCCTCTGGGAGTGATCAACTCTGAGCTTGGAAAATTGGCTTGGAAATGGAAATTAGGTCAGCTTCAGTCAACTGAGTTTTGAACACCTGTATATTCCTTTTGAACTCACTTAGCAACCTCTGATACCAGGAAATTCACTCTTTTCATATTCATAATAGGATTTAAGGATTAACCCTTCTATCTGTAACAGGTTAAATATTGAGGAATCTTCATGTTTTGCCAAGACTCTTTGCTAACATACATGGAGCCATCCAAAGAACAAATGGATGGGCATGTTGAGAGGAGAGAAACACTTCTCAGATGCTTTGGGGGAGAAATACAACTTGTGAAACTTCCAGCCCTCAGACTGCTAATTGACTCCCTAACATAAATTCTTTCAAATAAGTTTCAAAGGCAATCAAGTGGTATATTCTATTATTTCCTCATAAATTATTAAAATTGCAAACCAAAACTAAAACAAATATTCGAAGAAACTTATTTTCTCATAAACTTTATCTCCCCATTAATTATTAAATCTTAAGGTTATGAGTTCATACAAAACATCAGTGCTAGTGGTCATACAGCTGTACCTCATTTTACAGAGCTTCACTTTATTATGTTTTTTACAAACTGAAGGTTTGTGGCAACCCCTGCATCAAGTAAGTCTGTTGGTGCCATTTTTCAGACAACGTATGTTCACATTATGTCTTTGTGTCATATTTTGGTAATTCTTGCAATGATCAAACTTTTTCTTTTTTTAAATTTTATTTTATATGATTTTTTTATTAAAGCTTTTTATTTGCAAAACATATGCATGGGTAATTTTTCAACATTGACCCTTGCAAAGCCTTTTGTTCCAAATTTTGCTCTCCTTCCCCCCACCCCCTCCCCTAGATGGCAGGTAGTCTAATACATGTTAATTATGTTAAAATATATGACAAATTGAGTATATATATACATCTTTATACAGTTATCTTGCTGTACAAGAAAAATCGTATCTACAAGGAAAAAAAACAGAGAAAAAAAACAAAATGCAAGCAAACATCAACAGAAAACATGAAAATGCTAGGTTGTGGTCCACACTCAGATCCCACAGACCTCTCCCTGGGTGTATATGGAACTTCATCACTGAACAATTGGAACTTGTTTGAAACATCTCATTGTTGAAGAGAACCATGCCCATCAGAATAATGATCAAACTTTTTTTTTTTTTATCATTATCATCTCTCACAGTGTTCTGTAATCAATGATTTTTGATGTTACTATTGTTTTGAGTTTGATGTAATTGTTTTGGGCCACCACAAATTGCACCCATATAAGATGACAAATTTACTGTTGTATATGTTCTATTTCACTGAGTCATTGTTCCCTGTATTTCTCCCTCCACTCAGGATTCTCTATTCCTTGAAACACCAACAATCTCAAAATTTGGCCAATTAATAACTCTATGTTAAAGCGTCAAATAACACGGCAAGCTTCATTGTTGTCATATTTTTAAAAATTGCCACAATCACCCCAACCTTCAGTAACCGCCACCCTGATCAGTCAGTAGCCATCATCATCCAGGCACCAGCAAAAAGATTATGGCTCAATGAAAGTTCAGGTGATGGTTAGCACTTTTTATTTATTTATTTATTTTTTAGCAATAAAGTATTTTAAAAACAAAGCATATATATTGCTTGCTTTTTTGCAATAAAGTATTTTTTTTAAATAAGGCATATACATTGGTTGGCTTTTTTTAGATCTAATACTATTATATACTAAGAATATAATATGGCATAAACATAACTTTTATGTGCACTAGGAAACCAAAAAAATAATGTGACTCACTTTATTGTACTATTCATTTTATTGAGGTATTCTGAAACTGAACAGACAATATCGCCAAGGAATGCATGTAATTTATTACTAGTTACAGATATAAATTCTGAGAAAAGTCACAGTCAGTTGTTTCAAATCATCACATCTATCTTTGACTCCTGATCAATGTAGTTACCACAGGCCAACAAGTCAGCTGTCTAGGGATGGCAGACAGTCTTTCAAGAAATCGCTACATGATATCTTCACAAAATAAAAGTTACAGTTCTTTTACACTGGCTTCAGATTCTCTCAAAGATAACTCCTCAGACTTAGGTTCTTGCAAGATGACAGTTAACTCTTTCAGTCCCTATAATAGACTTCTCAAACATTACAGTTTATTTTCCATAGAATGATGTTCACCTCAAGGCTCAAATGAGACAAACAATGAAGTAACTCTTCCTTAGAATGACAGTTTGTCACTTCTTAAAATTCTGTTTCTTACAATGATAATATTGGTATTTTATGTGAGAATGGGTTTTTAAGTCAAGTTTATTTATCACTCTCCAAATCCTAGTAGCAGTTATCCATTGGTCCTACCCAAATCATTCTCCCTCCTTTCTCAAGTTCAGTAACTTGCTCACAGACTGTTATTTTTTTTTTAATCCCAAATCCTTTCTTTACACTAGAGGATAGAACTATGTATTTTGAAATTCCCTAATTCTTTCAATTCCTCCATTTCCTCAACTCTATGACCTCCTTATCCACTCCATTTGAATGATGAAAAACTCAAAGTCCCTTCATCATATCATAGTCTCATCATTTCATCTCTCCCTATGCATTATTCTTCTAATCCTATTTTTCATTCTTTAGACCGTCAGTCTTTTCATCCATCAATATTGTTCCAAAGTCTTTGCTCTAACTTCACTTTCTTCCCTTCCTCTATTCTCCACTTCTTTGTCCCTAACCCATTGCCACTGATACCTCGCCAAACCCCAAACTTTAAACCTGGATTACTCCCCAGTTCCATCTCATCCCCTCCTATCCCCATGCTGTTGAATAGAGCTGGAGGAAGATGTGTGACTAAACTGATGGAGTCCACTATAATTTTATATTTTTTAATCTCTACTCTCCCCCCCTCCCCCCATATCACAGCAAGACAATTCTTATACTTTGATTCTTCATCATGCTTCCCAAAGAGCCTGTGTGTTCCAAATCTTTTCTTTTCTCCTCAGGCCTCCCACACTATCCCCATCTTTTCCTTAACAGCTGAGGTATATGGGATATTCAGAGAGAACTAGCACCTCCAATATGAGGGATTGCTGAGCTCTTTTCTGGAGCGTTCATCCACCTTTGGTATCCACCTTCACCCAATTCTTACCTGTGCCTCCAACAAGCTGTAGCATGTACAGCAGTCACACCCAGTAAACCAAGTGGAGAGTAATCAACAGTTCTCAAGTGGATGTCTATCCCAATCATGTGAAGATTTCCCCCAGTGGAATGGACAGAGGAGAACAATTTGTTTCAACAATCATGAAGGTGACTGAAGCAAGTGCTTAAAGCTTGGGCAAGTATTGAAGACACCAAAGTCATCTACTGAATTCTGGGACATGGCCAGTTGTTTTGACTTTTGTCTTACCACTAAATTTCAGTTGCTAACGATTTTGTGAAATTCTGCTTCACTTAAATCCAGTTCATGTGCAAGTCAAGACATTACCTATGATGTAATTGGTCTTCAAAGGACACACAACAATTGAGAAAAATAGAAACATAATTCAACAAATCTTCTGTCTTCAAAGTTACTAACAATTTCTCTTGCCCAATTTGATGGCCCATTCTCAATCCTTAATCTTCTTGACATTTACAGCATTTGGCCCTATTGACTACATTTTCCTCCTGGATACTCTATACTCTCTGAGTTTTTCTTATGCTGTTCTTGGTTCTCCTATTGTACCTGACTGATTCCTTTTCAATTGCTTTGACTGGTTCACCATCATCATTACATGCCCTAATTGTAGGTACACCTCAAAGCTTTCTCTTAGGCTCTCTTCTAGTTTCTATGGTCTCTCATTTGGTGACCTCATCTCCACAAATTTAATTATTTTCTCTATACAGGTGACTCTCAAATCTCTGTCTCTCTCTCTCTTTGTTTCTCTCCATCTCTTTGTATCTTTCTTTCTTTCTTTGTCCCCCTCTCTCTCTGTCTCCCTAGCTACCATTCCTGTGGCTTCTAACGCTTCCTTCCTTAGCTCTGAGCTGCTTTACTAGGGACCATTCCTCTTTTTTCTTAGTATTCCTAAAACCTAGCTCAATGCCTGATATATAGTAGATAGTGAATAAATGCTTGTTGATTAATTGATCTATTGGAACTCAAAACATCTTTTCCTATAAAAAATAATGCTATAATTGGTCTTTGGGTTCCAAGCCAGCTCACAAATATTTATTTAGCCAATAATGTTACAGAATTCTAGAAAGGGATGCACCCTAGAAGAAGGCCCTGTTGTAGAGCAAGAAAAGGAAGAGAATTTTCCTGCCCCTTTCCTGGGTGTTGTTGATTCTTGGCAAAATTTTAAAACAATATTGATATTCAGCACTCTTCAGCTTCCCTTCCTTTACTCTTCATCCATATTTGAATGTCCTTTCCATGGCCTCAGATGTCCTTTGAGCTGTTCTGTCCTCTTCCTAATCTGTCCTACTCAAAAATGCCCTTATTTAATAATTTCCTATCTCCCAACTTGAGACCATTCTACATTTTTTCCTCTCCTCCATTGGATTTAAAATATTTGTTTTTCTCAGAGAAAACATCTGACATGTCAGATGTTGGGAGGAAAGCAAACTGAACACATTTTCATTAAATGGAGAGGTCTCCTTAAATCTGAATTTTCAGTAAAGATAAAAGTTTGTTCCATGATTTAGCAATAGTGAAAATATATGTGATTGAGTAATCTCTTTATTTCTAGTGAGTTGATAGCATGGAGGTATTTGCATTTTTAAAAGAGGAAGCATGTTAATTTAAATGAACCTTTAATCAGTGGAATTTCAGACTGATATGAAAGGGGTAGGGCTGGGGAGAATGGGGCTGTTTTGTGTAGGGTGCCTATTGCAGACTGGTTGGGTCTATCTAAGAATCTGTCTCTTTGGTCACCATAGAGCTGTTTCTGCTTTTCTCAGTCTTCCATTTCAAAACCAATAGATTTTGTACACAATCTGAATTGTTCTCCATATGTGCCATCTATCCCTCAATTTCCTATTGTACTAATAATGGGGTGATGGTGGTGGTGATTTGGTCATCAGGGTTTATTAAAGGGGCAGAGGTTGATTCTCTGCATGTAATAATTCTTTGTTAATTGTAGGCTTAATTTATATATAAACTAACTCCTTATTAATCTGGAATTCATTTATCTGACTCAGCTCTTTAGAACACAGTTGGGAACCAAAAAAAGATTCTCAAGGTTATTTTTCTCTCTCTCTTGCAATCTACCATATTTGATGTTCATTGTGATTACATTCAACCCTAATAAAAGGTTAAAATAGGCTTAATAATCTTTGTATGAAATGGAGGAGAGAGGTTTCTCTGAAAATGACTTAAAAAATAAAGGAAAATTAATTGCCATCACATCATAAAATCTAGAGCTGGAGGAGACTTAAAAAAATGTAGTCCAATTTCCCCATTTTATGAATTAGGAAACAGAAGCCTAGTATTAATAGAAGAGGTAGAGCAATGTGCCTAGAGTTATACAAATGTTTGGTTTTTCTTTTCTGTATGCACATATCCAAACATAGACTGCATATATCTTCTTAGAAATTCCAGCTAAGATGTCTCTCTTCCTACCCCCAACTAATTTAAAAATACTTTCTTTCCTTATATTTTCCATATTACTTTTTTTTTCATAGGATTATAGATTCAAAGCTGAAAGGTTTGCCCATCCCTTTTAATTTATAGATCAAAGCTTCTTAAACTGTGATTTGTGACCCCATATGGGGTCATATAAAAACTGAATGTGGGGATTGTGAAATTATGATTTATCATAAATAAATATTAGGTTTGTATACCTATTTTATTTATATGTCTGTATACCTAGGGTCACATAAACTTTTTCTACTCTCGACCCCTTTTCACCAGAGAAATTTTTAAGAGGCATTGATATAAATGAACAATTAAGACCAAGAAAATTTATGTGTCTTGTCCTAGGCTGGATAATTAGTAAATGTCTGAGGCAGGATTTTAATCTAGTTTCTCTATATCCAAATCCAACACTCTTTATACTGTTGGTTGAGCTGATGACAAGGAAGGAGCTGTCTTTTTGCCTTTTATGTGAATCTTCTGATCTCAATATTATCTCCCTATCAGGGGATTTGGTCAAAGTTACTGTGGCAAACATATATCCATCAGCTATTAGATCTATCTCTCCTCATTATTGTTCCTATACTGCCTCAAAAATTTAATATCACATCTGTGTCAATTTCCTGCCAAAGAAGCCAGATTGCTGGTTTGGCAAAGCTTAAAGTGAAGAAGATAAGGAAGTCAAATTTTTAAATTGATTTCCTTCCTCTCTTTTCCCTCCAATAGTAGGATAAAGAAGTAGGATGGCTTGGGTATTATTTTCATTAACAAAATAAAGAAATGTGAAAATTCAGATTGTTGATAACAATATGAAAAATTGGTCCAAATAATCAATAAGATTTTTTTAAAACTGAGATTTTACTTTACACTCATCAAATTGGTGAAGATTATAATTAATTATAAATATTTATATATTGTGTTTTATTTCACATATATTATAACATACATATTATATATGCTATATTATGTCATATATATAACATACATGCCATATTATAAATAGTTAATGTTAGAGGGGCTGTAGAAACTCTTTAAAAACATTTATTTCTTTTGTTTTTAAGGTTGTAAGGTAACCTTATATCATCTTTATATCACCTTTGTTTTTATATTCCCTCCAAATATCCTTCATTTTTTTCTCCCCATAAAGCTATTCTGTATAATGAAGAATAAAGAAGACAGGGGAAAAAAAAAAGCAGTTCAACAAAATTAAGCAATATATCAATGATGTCAGACATTATATGTAATGTATCACATATATAATCTCCCATCTCTCCAATGAAAGAAGGAGGATAATTTTTTTCATTTCTTCTTCAGGCCTGCATTTGGTTATTATAATTAGATGATGTTTGTTTTCACTTATATTTTTGTTCTTTTCACTTACATTACTAATTAAGATATTTGTATTGTTTTCCTAATTCTGTTTATTCTGGGTTAGTACGTAAGTTTTCCCATACTTCCCTTTATTTTTAAGTATTCATACTTAAATTTCTTCAGGTGTAGAAATTACAATCAAATACCAATTTCCTTAGCCATTTTCTAATTAATGAACATTGTTACTACACACACACACACACACACACACACACACATTACAAAAAGTGTTGCTATAAATATTTTGTTACATATGGAACCTTTCTAGTTTTTTTTTTTTTTTTTATCTCTTTAGAACACTTTTCTAGCATTGGAATCTCTTGGTTAAAGATATGGATATTTTAGTCACTTTCTAAGAATAATTCCAAATTGCTTTTCAGAATGTTTGAACCAATCTATAACTCCAACTATGTGTTTAGTGCTCCTGTCTTTCTATAATCCTTCCAACATTGATTATTACCATCTTTTTCTCTTTTCCAATTTGCTGGATGTCAGATAAAGACTCAGAGTTATTTTAATTTGAATTTCCTTCATTAAATTATTAGTAATTTGGAGCATTCTTCCAAGTGGACTATAATATACTTTTGGTAGATCTGTGAACTAGTACAATTTTTAAAAATTGTAATTATATGAGAAAAGTAACTGACCTGTTCTAATATAAATAATATATTATGGTTAAAATGTTATTTTCTAGATGCAAAATTTAGGGAGATGAGATGAAATTGATTATGTTCTGTCTTAAGGAGAAGAGAATATTACAAAGAAAATGATATTTGTTTAGTTTGACAAATTATATAAATAATGGGTTATTGACATCTAAGTTATCTTTGTGTCAGGTTCTCTGATTCCACATTCTATGTAGATCATCGGGTCTGTATGTTGAATCATAATCATCTTATTTTTTTAACTAAATAGTATTTCATTTTTTCCAAATATGTGTAAAGATAATTTTCAACATTCATTTTTGTAAAACTTTGTGTTCTCAATTTTCCCCTCCCTTATCTCCCCTCTCCCCAAGACAACAAGCAATCTGAAAGAAGTTAAATATGTGCAATTCCTTGACATATTTTCATATTTTCATGTTGTGCAAGAAAAATCAGATCAAAAAGGAAGAAACCATGAGAAAGGGGAAAAAAAAACCCACAAGCAAACAACAACAAAAAATGTGAAAATACTATGTTTTGATCCTCATTCAGTCTTCACAGTTCTCTCTCTAGATGTCAATGGCATTTTCCATCCCAAGTCTAGTGGAATTGATTTAAATTACCTCATTGTTGAAAAGAGCCAAGTCCATCACATGATCTTGTTGTTATTATGTACAATGTTTTCTTGGTTCTGTTCATTTCACTCAGCATCAGTTCATATAAGGCTTTTCTGAAATCAGCCTGCTATTCTTTCTTATAGAACAATAATATTCCATTACATTTATATACCCTAACTTAATCAGCCATTTCCCAACTGATGGATATCCGCTCAATTTCCAATTCTTTGCCACTGCAAAAAGAGCTGCTACAAACATTTTTGTACAAATGGGTCCTTTTCCCTCTTTTATGATTCCCTCTGGGATACAGACTCAGTAGAGATACTGCTAGATAAAAGGGTATGCACAGTTTTATTAGCCCTTTAGGCATAGTTCCAAATTGCTCTCCAAAATGGTTGGATCAGTTCACAACTCCACCAACAATGCATTAGAATTTCCCAATTTTCCCCCATCCCCTCCAACATTTATAAGATAATAATCTTTTACTGTCATTTTAGAAATCTGAGAGGTGTGAGATGGTACCTCAAAATTATTTTAATTTGCATTTTTCTAACCAATAGTGATTTAGAGCATTTTTTCATATGTCTAGGAATAGCTTTAATTTCTTCATCTGAAAATTATCTGTTCATATTCTTTGACCATTTATCAGTTGGGGAATGGCTTGTATTCTTATAAATTTGAGTCAATTCTCTCTATATTTTAGAAATGAAGCCTCTATCAGAAATGCTATTATCTAGTGAGAAATTAGAAAATGAAGAATTTAGAAAAACATGCAAAAATCACAGAATCATAGGTTTGCAACTGGAAAAGAAGTCATTGATTCTAATCTTATTTTATAGATTAGGGAAACTGAGGTACTGAGAGGTAGAGTGACTTGCTTAGGATCACACAGCTAGTAAGTGTGTGAAGCGGGTCCTTTTACTCCAAGTCCAGTGCCTTATCTATTTTACAGAGGTGTCAAACATGTAACCTTTTGGTTCACATATGGCTCTCATATGTGAGACTCCAGCAAGTGGCCCAAGACATTTCCTAGTTGACTAGAACCAGACTAAAATATAACAGTGTAAATAAAAATACAATGACAGAAAATATCACGTTTTAAAATTATCAATATGTAGCCCTCAGAGATCCTTACATAAAGATTAGTCCTTCCTTCCCCTTAATATATGTCATTCACAATAGATCATTGTACAATATTGCTGATACTGTGTATAATATCCTCCTGGTTTTGTTAATTTCATTTGCATTAGTTCATTTAAGTCTTCCCAGGTTTTTCAGAAACCATCCTGCTCTTCATTTCTTTTTTTTTTTTTTGCTTTTTGCTGAGGCAATTGGGGTTAAGTGACTTGCCCAGGGTCACACAGCTAGGGAATGTAAAGTGTCTGAGACCAGATTTGAACTCAGGTCCTCCTGACTTCAGGGCTGGTGCTCTATCCACTGTGCCACCTAGCTGCCCCCTCTTCATTTCTTTTTTTAAAATTTTTTTCCAATTACATGTAAATTTTTTAAACAATAATTAAAAAAAAAATTTGAGCTCAAAATTCTCACCTTCCCTTTCTTCTCATTCCTCTCATTGAGATAGCAAGCAATTTGATATAGGTTATATACATATTTCCATATTATTCATGTTATAACTGAAAATATAGATCAAAAAACAAATGAAAATAAAGTGAAAATTATTATATTTCCATCTCCATTCAGATTCCATCAGTCCTTTCTCTGAAGATGGATAGCATTTTTCATCATGAGCCTTTTGAAATTGTCTTGGATCATTGTATTGCTGAGAATAGATAAGTCATTCAAGTTTTTAAAAAATTTTAAATATTTTAGAGTGATAAAAAAGAATGATTTGATGATTTCACAGAAGAGTTAAGAGAAAAAGGTGAACTGATTTTGCTACTACAGTCTGAATTGGTTTGGAATCCATTCAATCTCGTGTGCAGAATCACAGAGCTCCCCAAAAGTCTTGTAAAAGAGCCTAGTCAAACGTGAAAGAAGTAATAAACTGCAAACCTTTGGCCCTGAGATGGGAATCTCTGCTTATGTTCTCTAGACTTGTTATGGTTTGAAGAATCCCAGCCAAGCCTATCTTATCTTATTTTTGTAGACTTATTAGAACGTTCAAAGTCCCAACTCCACAGAGGGTATGACTTTCTGTGATAGTAGCACGAAATGATGTATAGCAGATTAAGCATTGAATGTTGGGAAGGAGCTGGGGGATTCGGGAGATCTGTTTGTAGAGATCTTAGAAATCATAGGTTGTTCAATTCCCTTCTTTTATGGATGAGGAAGATGAGACTCCAAGAGATAATGGAAACTAAATGGTACAATGAATAGAGTACTGATTATGGAGCTGGGAATACTTGAGTTGAGCTCAAATCCCATCTCAGACATTTACTTACTAGATGTGTGACCCTGATGAGTCATTTAACCTCTCTCTGAATAATTTTCCTTATGTAAAGTAGGGATAATCATAGCAATTACTTCCTGAGGGATGTTGTGAGGATAAAACAAGCTCTTTGTAAAGTGCTTGCTTTACAAGCCTTAAAATACTTTTTAATTGCTAGCTATTATTACTATAAAGTGACCTGTGTAAAAATACCCATTTAACATTAGGGGAAAAGCTAAACCTTAAACATTTATCTCCTGATGATAACCTTTTGGAGCCAAATACATTGTATCATGCAGGTATTAGTCCTTATTGCCTCCGTAATTATCAGACTAGTAGGATGTTTTGAGATCCTTCAAACAAGACAAACAGCTGTGTCACCAAGATTGTGTGGGCACTCAACTGTCTTAAGGTTCTTTGTCTATTTAAGGCTTGGAAAAGTTCTTTCAAAGCTGGGATATAGTAATAGAACGGAGAGAGATTGCCCTGGAGGAAATGAAAGGAAGGACATAGATGGAGAGCTAATCTTTATGGCTGAGTGAGACAGTACTGTGGGAAGAGTAAGCAGGAACTTGGTACAGAAGGATGATGTGTTGACTTGGAAAGACTAGGAGGGTGAAGGGGTGAGAATGTTAGTGAGTGCCAGGGCAAGCCTGTTTACATGTAGAATATATATGATGTGGGCGGGGGTGTTACATGTACACTAAGCCCTGATCTGAGAGAGCAAGACTATGTGCAAAAAGTAGGGTGGGAATAGGTTTTAGGGTCCCTCTCCATAGTTTAACTACCAACTGTGATGAATAAGCTACCCCACCAGGTTTGAGAGATTTGATTAAGGGAGATTAAACCAAACGAAAGAATGTGTTGAAGTTTTGAAGAATTTTACAAACTTACAGAAGTGGTGAATGCTAGAATATAAGAGCCATTATCTACCAGGGTTCCATCTCCTACTTCCTTTAAAACATGACTTGGTATAGTTTTTGTTTGTTTTTCCATTGAAAAGCTGATAGAGCTGTCTCAGGGACACGATTGGCCCAGGGTAGAAGGTGTATTTCTTTTGAGCAACTTCCTAGTATCTTCTGGCCAGATTGAAATGGCTGCCTTGTCACCTAAGGCACTCACCTTAGGACCTTTAAGACTTGGCCAATATCTGATGGAGTTTTTCAATGGATGTGAGGGGTATTTATCTCCGCCAAGTGCTATTATAAGTACTTATTATTGTATGTTCTTACTATTGCATGTTCTATTGAGTGTTAACCATCTATTGGTGTTTGTTTTATTTTTTGTTTTTTTGCTGAGGCATTTGGGGTTAAATGACTTGCCCAGGGTCACACAGCCAGGACATGTTAAGTGTTTGAGACCAGATTTGAACTCAGGTCCTCCTGACTTCAGGGCTGGTGCTCTATCCACTGAGGCACCTAGTTGTCCCTAACCATCTATTGTTAATGGTTTAATGGTGTTTGAGTATCTCATTTTGTTTCAACTTTTTTGTTGTTGTTGTTGAGGCAGTTGTGCCCAGGGTCACACAGATAGGAAGTGTTAAGTGTCTGAGATGTTTCAGCATTGTAAGAACATACAAGAGCACTTAGCTCAGGTACCAGTTTGAGTCAATTTTGTCCTCAAAAGGTAATAAGTCCACTTCCAACATCAAGCCTCCCCCATCATTTTTATACCATCATAAGGAGAGCAATGATGAGAGGCAATTAATCAGATTTCCTCAACTATATCTTACTGAATGGGCCTGCTTTCTCAGTCCCTTCTAGTTCTGATTTAGGAACACAGTGCCTGGTGGGGTGGCAGATGGTGACCCAAGACATAGAATCTGTATGAATGTGACTGATAGTTTCATAAGCTGGGTATCCTATGTGATCCATAAACCTAAGGTACCACAGAGAATTGTATAGTTCCTTTGATGAAAGAAAACATTCCAATGCTGAGGGCACTAATGAACTTCTGAGTCGACAAGATATTGAAATGGATAGTGCCAGGACTGAAGACCAGACTTCAAATCCAGCCTCTTACTCTTACTAGTTGTATGACCCCTGAAGAATAATACCCTTTTTCCTCTTTCCCCTCAAAATTCCTTCCCTACTCTCTAGCCCTAAAAGGCAAACTCTTCTAGCTGATTGATAGATGAACATATCAGTGGAGAGGATGAGAATATGACCCAAAGGACGAGGGGGGAAGGTACCCAGTGACAGAATCCATCCATGTAGCTAAGAGCCTGGCTGGCATCCCTGTGCTGACAGTACAGGCTGGCAAGCCAAGACCTCTACTTTCAGTGTTGAGAATTTGGAGGCTGTTAAATGTCTCTTCAGGAAAGGAAGGATGGCTGCCTACTTAAGGCTTGGGAGAAGTGGGAGGGATATGGAGCTCCAAATTATCACCTGGTATTGGGGCAGTACTCAGCATGAGAAGGGGAGCCTGTGGAGAGGCAACTGAAGAAAACAGTCATGAGGGGTCAGATGGAAGATTCAAATCCTTGGGGCATGACTGAACCATTCTGGCACCGTCCCAGAGAGTATGGAACCTATTGGTTCAAACAATCTTAGCCTTCTCTTATATCCTTATCTTAGAACTGATAAATTGAAGATAAACTATACAACTATTAATAAACCATATAATAGTCGGTAGAACAATCTACATGATACTCCTCTGTACTCTCTCCTTGAGATACTTTGTCTGCTTTTGTAAAAGCTAAAAACAAACAAGCAAAAATACAAAAATCACAACACCACCAAATTGAATTCTGTGAAAGTATGATGACCATACTTAACCTCAAAGAAGAGGTATAAGAAGGTACTGCTCCTTCTCCTCCATCCTTTTTTATGGAAGTGAGGGACTATAAGTGCTAAGCTGATTTTTCTTCTCTCTTTTTAATTCTTTGGTATAAGCGATGCTTCTCTGGTAGGGAAAGCAGAAAGGAAGATATAGAGAAATGCAGGTGAAAAGCAAAAAAAAAAATCAGTAAAAATTTACTTTAAAAAGATGATATTGATTGAATACTTAAATAATGACATAAATTGTAAGGATTTACAGAAATTGCAATAATCAGGTTTGCAAAGTACTTTACATATGTTATCTTCACAACAATCCTGGCAATTAAGTTCTATAATTATCCTCATTTTGCAGATAAGGAAACTGAGGTAGATAGTAGTTAAGTGATTTTTCCATGATACCGTAGCTAGTAAATGTCTGCAGCTGGATTTAAACTGAGGACTACCTGATTCTTGGTCAGTGACACCACTAGTTAGAGATACATAATACACAAATAATAAGAATTAGTGATGAGCCCCAGAAGACCAAGATAGTAATAACTAGCATTTATATAGTGCCTTGAAGTTTATGGAGCATTTTACTTACATTATCTTACTTGAGCCTTACAATAATACCTATTAAGTAGGTATTCTTAGATCCATTTTTATAAATAATTTTATAAATAAAAATGGATGGATTGTATTGGGTGAACCCTATTTCCTAGTCTAACCTCCATTGGAAAATAATTTGGTTATATCAAATCTGGAGAGAAAGAGTCTATCAGACTCTAGGTGGGGAGAGGTCTTGAGGCCCTTCCCCATGTAGGGCTGGCACACAACTTGAAAATCTCTTTGCATTTGTTCTTTCTTATTTTTAGATGAAATGAGGTATTGAAAATGCCTCCAATCTTGTGAACTTCAAAATGGACTAGGAAGCCACCAACAAGCAACTAGATGGTATAGTGGATAAAGTGTTGGGTCTGGAGTTAAGAAAGACCTAAATTCAGATATGATCTCAGACACTTAGTGGCTGTTCAACCTGAACAAGTCATTTAACCTGTCTGCCTTATCTGTAAAATGGGGGTAAAATAGCCCTTGCTCCTCAGGGTGGTTATAGGAATCAAATGAGATAATAATTTATAAAACATTTAGCACAGTGCCGGGCACGTGGTAAATGAGATATAAATGTTAGCCATTATTATTATTGCTAGAAATCTGGGAGTTGAACTCTAGCCTGGGATTGGCTAAAGACCAGCTACTCATGAGGTCAAAGCCCAGACACTGAAGAAGGCCCTACTTGACCCAGCCCAGAAGTAGGAAGTAACAATGATAATAATTTACCTTTTGGCCAGGCCATATTTGGGAGTGAATTTGATGGGCAAATATTTTGCACTCATTCTCCCCAGAGACCAAGGTAGTGATGGAGACCTTCTTCTCCTCTGTACTCTCTCCTTGAGATACTTTCTCTGCCTTTGTAAAAGCTAAAAACAAACAAGCAAAAATACAAAAAAAAAAAAAAAAAAAAAATCAATTTGGAGATGGCTGGCTGAAACCAGGCCAAAACCTACAAAAAAAATTCTTACCACTGTGAAAAGAGTACAAAGAAATGTGGTCTAGAGAACAGCCTGCTTTAGAGTCAAGGTTTTCCCTTTGTCACTCATTTTGGATTCTTATTACCTGCCCCAGCCCTCAAAGGTTCCTGTGGCTCTCCTGGCTGCACCATCAGCCTTGCTCTCTTTCTTCAGTTGCTGTGTAGTTTGATCTTTTAGATGCTGATTATGTGGACTTTGGAAAGTTCATCTGACTCTGTCTGCTGGTATTTATGAATTCTTTGATATCTGTTACTTGCTTGGGCTCTTGACTCATCAGAGCAGAGATATCCTGTGTTTGTCTGTGTTCCTGTTCCCTTTGTCCCAAGGTTTCTGCTTCCCTTGCTCTTTAGATACTTGTGGTCTGGTGTGATACATGTAGTCAACTAGTCCATTTGAGGATCAAGCCCCAGGGACCTGGGTCTCTTTGGCATTCTGATCCAGCCAACTATGCCACTTGGTCCATGAATTCTCTCACATTTGAACAAGGTTGAAAAAGGAAGGATTAACCCATGATTTTTACCCTCAACCCACAATAGAATAAGACAATGAAAATTAGCTAATAAGGATGGGAGGTGGGACAGGTAGGTAGCATAGTAGATAGAGTACCAGCTCTAGAGTCCAGAGGCTGTGAATTCAAATCCAGTCTCAGACACTTAATAGCTGGACAAATCACAACCCCAATTGACTCCAAAATAAAAAATAAAAAGGATGGAAGGGAGGACAAAAATGGTAAATGAAGACAGAAAGGGAAAATAGGAAGGACAAAGCAACATCTAATGTTGCTTCATGGGACCAAATAACTCTTTTAGGAATAATCCAGCAAAACCTATAAAACAAATTATTTATATTCACAGACAATCTAAACAGTAAATTCATATAATTCAACAAATTATATCTTCCAAAGTTTTCCTCAATATTTCATAATCAATAAATAATTTTGAGAGGTAGCATAACACAGTGGATAGAGACCAGGCTTATGGGTCTAGAAGACCTAGGTTTAAGTACTCTTTTGGATACATACACAGTCTGTGTGATCCTAGGAAAATAACTTCATTTTTCAGCATCTCACAACATTGCACTGCTGCTGATCTTGTTGGTAAAGGAAATTTTCTCTGTGGAAATTTCCTATAACAATGAAAACACAGCCATTCTCCCCTAGACAAACTCTCCTCCTTCTCCCTCCCAGTCCTCCCAAACCTCTACTTTTAGATTTTCAATAAAATGATCAAATATATTTACCTTCCTCAGGAATATTGAGTGTCTCTGTGACATCTCCTGAAATTTAGCAGTCACTTGAAAGCAGTAGCTGCTTGAAGGTCAAAGATTCATTGTCCTCATTTGCACAATGAAAAGTTTGGCTTAAATAGCCTCTGAGGTCCCTTTCAGCTTTAATCTATGATCTTATAAATTAATAATTAAGAGCTAGCACTGATTTAGTGCTTTGAGATTTGCAAAGCATTTAACAAACATCTCATTTTATTCTATAAATTGGGTTCAAGAAAATATACCAGTAGGAGCTTGATTGAGTTTGGGACTATGCACCCTGAACAAGTGCAGAGGTTCTGAGATTATGAATTGCATGGGAAGTTATCAATCTGAACAGGTAGGAGTGTCCTCAATAGAAGTCCAATATTAGTGGAATCATAGGTCCAGTGAAAAACAAAACAAGACTATGATCTGTTTAGGATGTAAGAAGCTGGTTAGCTAACTTTTTTGATGTGTTCAAGTTATAAGACTCTTTAAAGTGGTAACGATTATCTCATTTCTTTGCACAAAGAAGAGATGGCTGAGGGAAGGATCTCCTTTTCCTTCACTGGGAAGATTAGTAACTGGGCCCTTTCTTTTTTTCTTTGAAACCTTCTGTGACTTAGAAAGAAAGAAAAAAATTCAGAAAGGAGAGTCTTCAGCTTAATTAGAATGGGGAAAGGTGGGAAGCTGTTTGTATGGGTATCATGAAATCATAGATTTAGAGATATAACAGACTTTAGGGGCTATTTAATCCCATAATCTCATTTTACAGGTGAAGAAAATGAGGTCTGGGGAGCTTAAAATGATTTGCCCAAGAAGTAAGCATCTGAGGTGGAATTTGAAGCCAAATCCTCAGATTCCAGAGGCAAAGCTTTTTCTACCTGCATCACATAGCCTCTCTGAAGGCATTCATAATTTTGCTTTTGCCAAGGTCCAGACCTGAACATCTCTCAAGGCAGCAACTGTCAAGCAATCAAATTAATGACAAAAAAAAGCTTTCCTTTAAGTTCATTTGCCTGACACTCAGACTGAAGTCCCAGTTTATGCTAATGCAATACTAGACTTTAGAGATCCCTCTAGTGGACCAGATAAGGAACTACACTCAGATTTAGGTGAGACTAGCTCCAAAAGTGTTTTTCCCTTCAGTAATGAACATTGCTTCAGGTAGCTATATACATTATCCTCATGATGTCATCGGTTCTCTTTGAGAATGAAGGATAAATAATAACAACATGAGATATATGAATTTGTTATAATTACTAACTCATCCAAGGATACTTTTGGTAGCTAATTACACAATAATATTGCAGATGGTTACCCTTTACTGTCCTATTAATTTATATATGCTAGCTAATTAGGAAAAGAAAATTTTTTTCTTCTAAAATTATGAAGTCCATAATCTTTGGGGCTAGCTGGGCACATTTGGCCTTTTGGCTTCATGTTGGACACTTACTTTAGGAGTCTTATACCAGTGTTTTTGTTAATTTAAGTTGTATGACTGAATATTTTCTCTCTCTCCCATCCTTCCCCATCTTCTTTGTAGGCTGTAGTTCTAATTGTCTCAGTCCCTTTCATTCTCAATCTGCTCCTCTTAAACAGTATTTCTACTAACTGAAACTGCCTTTCCCCAAGAGGACATCTCATCCCACACAGCAATGTATGACTCTCCAGGAGATTATGGTTTATTTACAGAGATTAGATGTGAACATAAAAGGTACAAGATAATACTTTAAGGATCAGGCTATTTCCCCTGTGGTTAACTCCCTCCAAAATCATAGGTTACATCTGTCTTAGTAAATAGTTTAATGACTTGCTGTGGCCCCAAAATATCTAATGTCTGCCCTCTGGTGGGCCTCTGAACTTTGCTGAGATGGTCAAGTTATGACTAACTATATCTACCCCAAACTTGAAGTCTTTCTTTGTTTTTTAAAATTCAAATTTATTTTATTTTCAGTGCTGAATTTTCTTCCTTCCACCCCTTCCTCTCTCACCCATAAGAAGGCAGGTAAGAAAAACAAAACCTCTAATAAATAGTCAAGCCAAATAAATAACCTTACTAGTCATGTCCAAAAAAGTTGGGGGGGAGAGGAGAAAGAAAAAAAAGGAAATATGCTAAATGTGTACTCTGACTCCATCTGGAGCTTGATAGCATGTTGTATCATGAGTCCTTTGGAAATGTGGTTGGTGATTGTATCGATCAGTTCCTATGTCTCAAAATTTCAGTCCTGAAGCTTTTCCAGTTAGATAGAGCTTTTGATAAACAGGAATATACTTCAAAATGATAATGCAGCAGAAGAGAAAACTGGTTGATCCTTTTGTTAAGGATCAACTGGCTGAAATGGGGGTGTGACTATAGACCAGTCTGACTGGAACAATGATTATACAGGGAAACAGTGGCAGATAATATTGGATAGGTGTTGGAATGGATAGATTTTCCCACACCCTGTTTAACAAGCAGAGCTTACATATTACAAATTAATAAAAAGGAAAAAAAAATATATATATAATAGCCCTATCAGAAAGACAAAAAGAATGGAGTACTAAGTTTTCTGAGTGGTTTTATAATGATCATGCATGGCATTTTCATTGAGAGAGTAATCTACCACTGACATTTAATTCTAATACTTCCCCAATTCTATCTTCCTTCTCTTCTGCTCTTGAAGATTGTGTCTCTTCTTTTGTTCCTAAAACTCAACTTTTCTACCTGTGCCTTAAGTCAGATAAGGGACCAAACCTATTGGTTTTTATATCTATAACCTATAATTACCTATTGAGAATGTTTTTTTTTTTTTAACCTTTCCTTTTAGCTCCTCCCACTTCTGTAATGTGAATTTCCCTTCTCTAGCCTAGAGAGCCAGTACCCTCATGATGGTCTATATCTATGTCTACTTAGGATCTACCTCCTTCCCACTTCCAGACAAATTTATTCTCTTTAGAAATCTTGCTGGATAACTCATGCTGAGGAGTTAATGACTAATAGCTGATTTTTGTGCAGCTCCTGAGGAAACGAGAAATTTTTTTTTTTTTTTTGGCCAGGACACTGTATGAAATGCAAAAGAATGGCACTAATGGTAGCTCTCAGGATTATTAGCAATAGACAGGAAAGGAAGAAACTACATTTTGGAAGACTTACTTGGCACTCAAAATCATATAGTGGAGACAATCATATTATTCATTTATGTATAAAGCCCTAGTCTTTTAGTACCGATGATTGCACAAAAAACTTTCACGATCTAGAAATGAAGGTTATTGAAAAGCACCAATATATACAATTCAAGATTCAAACAAATATTTGTTAATCATGCATGATCAGAGCACTGTGCTAGGAGAAAATATAAAACTTGGATAAGATATGGCCCCAACTCAGATGAAATTTAGTTTGGTCTACAGAAGGATTGAGGAATATGATATTGTGCTGGTCTTGGAATAAGGGTGATGAGTTCAAATCCTGTTTCTGACATTTACTAACAGTGTGATCATTTTATTTAAACACTGAGCATTATTTCCTCATACTTTATATTGGAATGATAAGTTACAGATCATGTATTATAGGGTTATTGTGAAGATCAAAAGGGATGTTTGTAAAGCACTTTGAAAACTTTAAAGCACTGTATTAATGGAAGTTATTATCAAGTAGGGTGATAAGATAAGTGTACAAATAACTTAAATTCAAAATAGTATATGAGGCTCCTTTTCTTGATTGGTCATTTCCTCTCTGAACAACCAGGCCAGACATTCACTCAGAGTGCCCAGGGTTACACAGCTAGGAAGTGTTAAGTGTCTGAGATCAAATTTGAACTCAGATCCTCCTGACTTCAGGGCTGGTGCTCTATCCAGTGCACCACCTTGCTGCCCCTATTCCATTTATTGATTGATCATTCTCCTTTGGTCATTTTCTAGGCTGGAGTTCTAATTGTTCAAGCCTCCTTCATACTCATTACCTTCACACTTTTTATGCAAGTCTCCTCCTTTACCCCCATACACAAAAACCCAACCCTTTGCATTGTTGGCTGTTTCTTCTTTGATAACATCTTAACACTGAATGAAATCACCTTTTGACCTTGAACAAATCCCTGAGCCAATTTTGGATTAGTGGGCCCCTGAGGTCTTTCCTGTCATAATCTTCCAGATTACTTTAGAACCTTATCTATATACTAATTCAAATTTTGCCATCACCCTTGGTGTTTTCAACAGCTCTTATAATCTAATACCCTGGCTAAAACAAATCTCAACTTGATCAGTTTCCATAATCTTCACAAACCTCTCCTGGGCCTCCCTTCCATCTCCAATCATCTTTATGACTCTCTCTTATGTTCCTCATTTCATAGCTGTTAGTCTAATCTTTATCTTTTCTTACCCTCCTCCCTTTTCCTTTCCTCCTTTTCTTAGAGGGTCTTGCTTAAGGTCATGGTGGATAGAGATAGGATACAGAAAGGAGCAATATTCTTAAAAATGTAGCTAGAGAAATTGTTCAAGAGATTTGGGTTAGATCTTGTAATTAAAGGAAAAACTGAATCGGAAGATTTTATCTGGATTAGGAGAAGGGTAAATTTGAACTTGAAGGTTTCTTCCAAATTTGTTCTATTATCACGTGATCTTTATGTTGCACACATAGTACAGCCTGGACTTCTAGTTTTTCAATTAAAAAGGCATTTTCCACTCTTTTCAAGGATTTGACCATTTTATACATAAGGCCTTTCCTGATCCTCTAAACTACAAGTACTTTCTCTTCCATACTCCCTTGTATTTAACAGCCAATTGTATTTATATTTATTCACTTTCTTTTTATGCTGTGTATGTGTGCATATATACACACATTTACATGGTACATATGTGAAGTATGTGCATACTTGTCTCTCCTCTTAGAGTTAGTTCTTTGGGAGTAGGTATTACTCTATTTGTACTTATATGCCACCTGGTTTATATCATGCTTGTATTGTGCTACCTTACATTTGTATGTATTTCATAAAAGTAAAAATTCCCATTTTTGCTGTTCCTGCACAATATCCCTATGAGGTAAATTGGGAACAGGGAAAGGGTAATGTTTGCTTATTACAGTGAACTAGGCCCAGGGATCTGGTAAGCTACTCTAATTAGATGTAATTATTTTTCTCAGCACACACAATTTCTTCCATGTACATTGCTTATAACTGCAATAATGATTTATAAAACCAGCCCAGGGTTGAGGAAAATAGATTAAATGATTTAGTGTCATGCCCAGAGTCCTCAGGTTAGGATTTAAGCCCAAAATTTTTGGATGATCACTCAAATTCCTTTATTGACTCCTCCAAGCCATTCCCATGATGTTTATCAATCTATGCTGATATTGTCCTTACAGTTTATTTGTACACATAGCCATAGGATAAAGATTTGGAGTTGGGAAGACCTTAAATATCTAGTTGAATCTCTTCACTTTATATTTGAGGAAAACAAGGTCCAAAGAAATTAAATTATTTGCCTAAAGTCACACATGTAGTCAGGGATGAGTTCAGAAACTGAACCCATATCCTTTGACTCCAAATCCAGCTATGTGAGGGGACCTGTGAGAGGCAAATAAGGGAGATACATTAATGAGCCCCGATTTAAAAGTGGAAGATGTCACATTGAAAACTTTAAATATGAATTCAAACTTTGGAATTTTAGGTGCAGAAGAAATGAACTAGCTCAAAACTGGTCATTTTTAATGAGGGTGTCAAAAGACTGCTCACATCCATACATATAGTGGGAAAAAAAATCAAGGCCAGGACCCTAGTTTCCTATTGAATTGCTATTCCTACTATGCTGCCTTCTCAAATCCTCCCACAAACACCATCTTCTAGAGTATTTTCCTCTGAGGTTTAATCTATTCCAATTCATCTCTCAACTTGGATGCTAGTTGGCTGTCATCTCCAGAACATATTTTCTCCCTTCTCAATGTATTCAGCAATAACTCCTACCCCACTCCTTTAAGAGATTTCAACATTCATATTGTCCCAAACAGTTCTACTTTATTTTCATGATCTGTTCCTCCATTCAATCATTTTACACTTGGGGATGGTCATAAATCTCATCTTCTTGTCACCCCACAGGAACTCTTTCATAATGAAAAATTACTATCATTATCCTTTCCTCTCTTACTCCTCCTAAACTTTTATGCTCAGCCATGACCTATTCTACTTATTTTCATTCCAATCTTGCTCTGGCTACATTTTTCTTTTTCCCGATTTGGATTCCTTGGCAAGTCAGCCCAATGCCACTTTATTCCCTGCTCTCCATTTCCTTGCTTCCAGGTCTTAAGACATTTGTCTTACCAAACCTTAACTCTGGATCACTTCCACCATCTATCTCTTCCTCCCCTATTTTTGCACTGGTGAACAAAGGCAAAATCTGGAAACCATGCTTAATGCGGTATATTGAAAATTTCCCATCTAAACTAGGATTGATCTTAACTGTAAGGCAATCAATCCTTTGATTTTTCCCAATTTGATTCTCTATTCCAACTTCCCACACAGCCTAAAAGGAATCCTAAAAGGAATGTTTCTCAATTCAAGAGTTCAATAGCATCCCCTTTCTCAAACCAAGGACCTGGCCTCATGTTATAGAAAAAAAACAAAAAAACAAATCCATTTGCCAAGAACTCACTCTTCTCTCCACCAGGCATCTTTTCCTTTTAACCTCATAATATTTTTACTAAGTAATACCCCACCTTATTTTACTTATTTCTGATGGAAAGGGAACCCTTCCCACCAAGTTGAACAGACTCCCCTTCCCAACCAGTTGTCTCTCCTTTCCATAAACTTTGATAACTCTCCCTATTGCTTACAAATAACATCGTCTCTCCTATCCTTAAAATAACCTTTCCTAGGTCCCACCATCTGAATTAGTTTTATATTCCTCCCTTTCTCAGCCAAAATCCTTAAAAAGTCAATTATTAAACTATTCTCACTTCTCTTTTAAGCTTTCCAAAATTGTGTCTGTGACTTTTTAACTTAGTTGCTTTTAGCAAAAATCTAATGGCTTTTTCTTGGATGATGGCATTGTAACTCTTCTGCAGCATCTGAAACTGTAGACTTCCTTTTTGATACTTTCTTCTCTGGGTTTTTCTGAAGTTGCTCTTTCCTGCTTCTTAAGTTACTTACTCCTTTCCCTTCCTTCTGTCTAACTGCTCCTCTTACTCTCCTTTGATTATTATTTGTGTCCCTCTCAGGGACCCGAGTTAAAATCCAGCCTGACACTTACCAGCAATATAACTCTAAGCAAGCCATTTAACTGTGCTGCCTCAGTTTCTTCAACTGGAAAATAACATCCCCTTGGAAGAGTTGTTTTGAAGATCAGATGAGATATTTGCAAAGACCTCTTCAAATCTTAAGGTTCTATGTAAAATCTGGCTTCTAGAAGATATTTCATATATTACATTTTATTTCTCTTATTAAATAGTAATAAAACTTTAAAGGCAGGAACTGGCAGAAACCCTGTCATGTATTAAGTAATCAAATGTTTGCTGAACAAAAGAGCTTGATTTCTTTTTTAGTTCCTAATAAAGGCATAAATTGAAGTATATAGGATAGAGATGATGAAATTTCCTTAACTTATGGGTGTAACTCACAGGGCTTAAAGTAACAAATGCACTTTATTGATTTACCAGTTAAAGAAAGCTACTGAGCCAAGATTAGTAACTGTTTCACTTTCCAATTCAACAGCTAGACAGCTGTGTAACCTGATGGGCCTAGAGTAGCCATGCCAACTCTCACTGCTGCACATTATTTACATGGGTTTGATTTTGACCACAGAATTAGGAAATCAAAGCATTATTTTAGTTTAGCTTCCAAGTCGCATGGCTGATTGTCTGAATCCAGTTTCTTTTATATTCCGTATTTTATTTTCAGTTCTTCCACTTTTGCAATATAAGCTTTCATGGCATCTTCTTTGGATTTTCCTGTAAATCAACAGAGAATTTGTCAGATACTAGGAAAAAAACAAAACAAAAAACATACCAGACCACTTATCTGTATTTTGCTCCCATATTCTGCAAGCAATTCAGAACCTGGAACGACTGATTAAGTATGTCTTCTAACTAGCCAGAATTTAAAGAGGAAGCTTCACTCATTGTTAATAAAATCCAAAAGAAGTGAGTGACTAATCCCTGATCCTCACCCCCACCCCGGAAGTTCCCACAACTGAGTCTAGCCTGCTGAGCTTCTCCCAGAATCCCTCAATTGGGAGTGGGCAGTGAAAGTTAGTAGCTTACTCCTCCAAGGAAGCTGGCTCAAGTCCAAGCTCCCAGGCAAGAGCAACCAGTTCTTAGACCCAGATAAGGCAGATCTATTGTCTTTCTGCTCCAACTAAGAAAACTATGTGGTCAAGGATTATACTTGTGAAGTGGACATACTCCCTTCAGAAAGTCTGGGTAGGGTGGGGAAGCACACTGGTAGTGGAAGAGAAGCAGGACTCCTGAGTAACAATTAATTAAACAATAGAGAATGCTATTATTTATTTATTTTTCAGCTACTTGAAAATTCTTGGGATTTGTTACAGTTCTTTCTTGAGCTTAAGGGTTTCTCAACTGTATGAAGAAAGAGACAGCATTCTGGAAGGAGCCAACAGGAACACAAAGGCTAACAGGCACTTCAGTGCCAAACTAGCATTCCCTTTGCCAGCTTTCTAGTTGTCATATAATTAAGCAGAGGTCAGGACACTTCCTTGCCTGTGCTGCTATATGTCTTGTCACTGGTAGTTACAGCAGTGGTGGTGGAGTGGTTGTAAGAGAATAATCAAAGTGTATCCACATTGGTTCCAATCAGAAGCTCACCTCCTTATTTTTTTTTTTTTGCTTTTTGCTGAGGCAATTGAGGTTAAGTGACTTACCCAGGGTCACACAGCTAGGGAATGTTAAGTGTCTGAGACCAGATTTGAACTCAGGTCCTCCTGATTTCAGGGCTGATGATCCACTGCGACACCTAGCTGCCCCTCACCTCCTTATTTTGAATGCTACTTCCTGGCTAAAAATATCAAAACCTAAGTGGACAGCACCAGCTCTGATATTATCAACATATTCTAGTGTCCCAGCTACCTTCCCTTTTTATCAGGCCAGGAAAAGTTATCACAGGAAGTTAGTGACTGTTTATTCCTTGAATAGCTAAGTCATATCTCACACAATTTATTTTCTTTGCTCATACTCTTTTTAAGTGTTGATCTATATCACCTAATGAAATTTCCCTTTTAGAACTGAACTATGCAAGATTTAAAAAATATAGATGATTACCTTTCAAAGAGTTCCAGGCATCCCATTTAGCTTTGCCTTTGAAGTCCATCATACCTGGACGATCTTAAACAAGGGAGGAAAAGCAAGTTAAATACCTGAGGAAGGATTATGATCCAAAAGGTACATACTACACAATTAATAAGTGCTTACTGAATTGAGGTAAGGCTTTCAGCAACTTTCTTGATAAAAAGGAAACTCATGCTTTGAGTTGACTCCAATCTTAAAGCTCTAAAGTGTATTTCAACTATTCCTTTACAAATCAGAGAAAATGGGGGAAACCATTTCCAAACAGCAATTCCAAGGTTTCTTTGAAGTAAATCCTGACTTTATGGTAGTAGATTGTATTCAAGTATTTTCTTAAGTTTTCATTTCCCTGTTGATCAAAGGAATCCTTGATCAATTGGCAGTATAAATGCCAGGAGAAGGGGGACAACCAAATATTGTACCTCAAAGCACAAGTCATATTTTGGAAGGAGTGAAGGCTGGGCAATTTCAGGTTGACATGGAGTCATAATCCTCAACCACAGCTAATGAAAACAGACTTGTGCAGGGAACAAGTAGTATCCACACGAAGGCTTCTAAAACATCCAGTATATAGAAACTGAACGGATGCCCACCAGTTGAAGAATGGTTGAATAAGTTATGACATATGAATATTATTGTTCTATAAGAAATGATCAGCAGGATGATTTCAGAAAGGCTTGGAGAGACTTGCATGAACTGATGCTAAGTGGAGTATAACTAAGAGAACATTGTACACGGCAATAAAAAGAATATATAATGATCAATTCTGATGGATGTGGCTCTTTTCAAGGATGAGGTGATTCAGGCCAATTCCAATAGATTTGTGATGGAGAGAGTCATCTGCATCGAGAGAGGATTATGGGGACTGAATATAGATCACAATATAGTACTGTCATCTTTTTTGTTGTTTGATTTTTGTTTTCTTTCTCATCTTTTTTCTTGTACAACATGCAACATGTAAACATAATTTTAGAAATATGTATAGAAGAACTGCACATGTTTTATATATATTGAATTACTTGCTGAATAGGGAAGGGAATATGGGAAGGGAGAAAAAATTTGAAACACAAGGTGTTGCAAGGGTGAATGTTGAAAACTATCTTTGCATACATTTTGAAAATAAAAAGCTATTATTTAAAAAAAAAAAAAGAAAAAGAAAATCCAGTGCTTTCTACTTTACCATGCTATTTAAGATTAGAAGGGACTTTCATTTATACATTATCTAATTTGTTCCTTAGGTATGCAAATATTTACATTTTAAAGAATGAAGAAACTGAGGCTCAGAACAATTAAGTGACTGAGGTTACATAGTTAGGAAGCAGCTGTGCAAAATACGAATCTTTGCAGAACATCTTATTGTGTCTATGTTTCCAACTGGATTGTAAGGTTTTTAAAAGCAATGACTACATTTTTTCTTCTTGTGTTTTCTCCCTTGTACCTTGCACAGTGCTAAGAATATAGACGACACCCAAATAAAATGTACTAGAAGTATTTTCTCTAATAAGAGGAAATTATTCAGACTCAAGTGCTGCTGTTCTAGAAAAGCCCTCTCCTAAATTATCTTGACGGCCAAAACTATATTATTAAGTTTCCTTGCTACAGAATGCAAATGTTAGCACCCACTAATCAAGGAAGGACTCAGAAGGACTTATGAGTAAATCAAGATTGCTTAAAGCAAATATAAAACAAAACAAAAAACAAACTTGGCTAGTCCATGCCAAGTTAAACAAATTCCAAGGCCTCACCAGCCAAAATATAAGTTTAAAGACCATTCTGACATTTTGCAAACATTCCCAAGGAACAGGATCTTTAATGCCTAGTTCTTCCTTATAATCTTTTCTTGTCATACATCTTCTAAAAAACATGAAAGGACAAATTAAGGCACTGCTGAAGATTAAGGGAAGAAAATGATAAAAGTAGTGAGATGTATCAGAAATAGTTGTTCTGTAGCACTCCCTTTTTTCTTTCCTACTCTGGGAATTTTAGATCATTAAACTCTCTGAGGAGTCTAAATTTAAGTTTCACAAAGTGGATAATTTGGCCTATCTGTTTCTCTTGTTCCAGCTTAACTCTCAGGGGGCAGTAATGTAGAAATATTTGATTCTGAGTCAAATGTGGGTCCAAATCCTGCTTCTGCTCAGTTTCCTCATGAAACTAGATAACCTTCCAAATCCCTTCCAGATCTAAATCTCTAATTCTATCTCCAAGATAAAAAAGAGAGAAGAGTTCTTGGTTCTCCAGAGTAGATTTTCTTATTAGTGGTCAAATGCTCCCCACTAGTGATCTTACTAGCTTTGCTTCTAAAAGCCTTTCCCAGCCCCCTTAATTCTAATCTCTCTCCTCAGTCAATTATTTCTTATTTATGTTGTATATGGCTTGTTTTGTATACATTCGTTTACATATTATATCCTCTGTGAGATTTTAAGCCCCTTGAAGGCAAGGACCACCTTTTGCCTTTTTTAATATCCTCAGCTTAGCACAGTGCCTGGCAAATTATAGACTTTTAATAAATGTTTACTGTTTGTTCCAAATGGTATCATATTCAATTATGGAACTACAGGACAAGTCAGTTTGGCTGGGTTCCTTCAGTAACTAGTTGTGTGATCTTGGACAGGGTAATTTACTTTCCAGGAACCTCTGGTTTCTTAGGAATTGAGGTATGAGATGTAGAGATGAGATTAATGGCAAATAAGGCTGGTTCCAAAGTTTTTTTCTACTTTTATACTACTTTTGCCATGGAGAAACTGATTTAGTTTTTTGGAGAATAGTACAGTCTTTAAGTATAACAGCATGGAAATATGATTATTATTTCACTGAAGTCTCCTCTTCCCCCTTTAAAAACCAATCCACAATATGAGTTCTTAATACGTACTACATTGGATAAAAGGGCTAGCAATTACTTTTTTTTTTTTTTTTTTGCTTTTTGCTGAGGCAATTGGGTTAAGTGACTTGCCCAGGGTCACACAGCTAGGGAATGTTAAGTGTCTGAGACCAAATTTGAACCCAGGTCCTCCTGACTTCAGTGCTCTATCCACCGCGCCACCTAGCTGCCCCTGCTAGCAATTACTTTGAAAGGATCAAGATCATCTGGACAATTTAAGTTTTCCCATTGTTAATTCAAAATTACCATACTTGTTAATAATCAACTTTTCATTAATACAGAACTCCCAATTACATCCATCAATACCTGTATTTACATCTCCCACTGTGGCTTGTTTGTAGTGGCTATAGATGAACAACATTTCCTCATCATTTGGTTTGGACTTCAATTTTTTGACTTCTTCTGCAGCTCGTTCAAATTCAGCCTAATTGGCAGAAAGAAAGGATGGAGAGAATCAACTCATGCTCCAGGCACCAGGTGAATTTAGAATCCTGAAAGCCAGAGTTCAAATACAAAGTGAAAATAATAGCTTCTATTTCCCAGAAAAATCAAGAGTTTAAAATGAGCTATTTGTAAAATGCTTTACAAATCTTAGAGCCATATATACATCTAGCTCTAACACAGCTTGTCGGGGGGAGGGGATAGTAAAAAGAGCACTGGATTTAAAGCCAAAAAAAAATGAATTTTGACCCTAACTTTGCTGTTAACGATCTTGGATAAATTGGACAAAATTTCCTTATCTGTAAAAGGAGGGAGCTGTATAAGGGATCTTTTGAAGTCCTTTCTAGCTCTTGATCCTGAATTGGGGAACACTTCACACTTCAATACACCACAGAATGAGGATTTACGGGAGAGCGGCCCCTTAAGTTTCAAGAAGAAGAATCTAGGCATAAGAAAGGGTTAAGGGAGGGACACGGGGTGTCCTCAGAGACACAGAATACATCAGGCCCTCCGCTGCACCCAGTGAGGGCAGCTCCTCTCTCTTTTAAGGCCGGATCGGGCAAACCACACAGATGAACTTTGCCCTACTTCCCCCAAAGGGCTCAACCAGACAGGAGGGAAAGAATGAGCTCCGAGTCTCAAATCTTAGTGGTTCTCCGGACTCCCGAAATCTCTGTCCCTTCTTCCAGGACAGCTGCCTGCCACCGCTTTTCACTATTGCTAGCCTCCAAAGCAGCACCAGTCCCTTTCCTTTAGGCAAAACCAAATCCTTTTTGCCCCGCTCAAACCAGCACAAGTCTCTTGAATCACTGCCCAGGATTCCTGGGATATTCAGTTTTTCCCATCGCTGCCCCCCCGAATGCCTCTTGTCTTCCCTCTCAGCAACCCTTCCAGCTCCTAGTTCTCCTACTCAGCTCTCTAAACCCTCCAAGGTTCCTCTGGGCGATGGAAATTAACTCAGACTTTAGGGGCCGGAAGCCCTAGTTAGGACACTTGACTTGCTGTGCATGGATTCCCCTTCTCTGGTTCTCAGTATTCACAAGAGTAAAATGAAAGAGCTAGATTTCTTATAAGATCTCTACCAGTTCTTAAAGTTCCACGGTTTTCCTCCTTCCCTCCCCCAGATCCCCTTCACTGCCTAAGGGGAATAAAACAACTTGGGCTGACCGCAGGGGAGGAAAGAGCCCACAGCCTATTAATAACTAAAAAGAAACCAGGAAGAGAAGGAGAGGATGCTGATCGGGGGAAAGAGAAAGGTGGCGGCAGTTCTCCCATTGCTGCCCTTACAGGGTGTGGGGTGCACAGCCAACACTTCACCCATCTGCATTCAGCCCCTTTTACCCCGGTCCCTTCTTCCCTTCCATCGTTCCCTCGTGGATCCCCGGCTTTCTAGCCTGGCTGGATGCCTAGTACCTGAGACATGCTGCTGGCTTAGCGGGCGGGGAGGATCAAACGAGAGCTGCTTCTGAACGCCAGCAATCTAAACCAAGGCAGGCAGGGTTTAGCTAGCTCGCTGCCTCCGGGTAGACTCCAATCTTGGATCAGCTCAGGCGACTTCCGTGCAGCCAATCAGAGGCTGGCCCAGCTTTCCATGGAGGGGCGTGGTCTAGCTGGCTCCTGGTGGGATACTCCTCCCCTCTTCACTCGGCGCCCCTCCCTTCTTCTTGGTCGCCAGCTCTGGGGCTTTTGGCTGGCTCTGGGAAGCGGGAGCGTGCCTGCAGTTAGAGGCGCTGAGGGGAGGAGGAGGAGCCTGGGAACCGAACTGGATGCTGGGAGGTGGTGGCGGAAGTGGAAGTAGCGCGCGCTCAGCACAGTAAGAAAGGGAGTGGAGGAGGGGTCTCCAATATAGAGCCGTTGGCAGAGCCGCGTGCGGGCACTAGACTTCTGGAATGGGAGACTTAAGTTTTCGGCTTCCTCCCTTCCTTTTCCTTTGGGCGGTGGAATGGCAGAGAGGACCCGGAAGCTCATTTTTGTCATCAGCTTGTTCGCACACGGGCCGGGGCGGGAGTTGGTTGGAGACTTGGGCTATTTCCTGGGGCTCGAAAAAGAGAGGGTTGGAGCCCAAGCAAAAATTTGGCTGGGGTCTTGGGTATACACAATTTTATGAAAGGATGCAGGTAATTTATGTACTCATAAACCTCAGTTTTTCACCTGTAAAATTTGGGATGGATTAGGATAAGATGGTCTCTTCAGGTGCCTTCTAGCTCAGTATCTTGGATTGGGCAGTATTTTTTCCTCTATGGGATTGTATTGTCTTTTCTGGTGCTAACTATTCTTCTACATTATATGGTCTTACATTTAGAACTGGAAGATCCTTTCTTCAGTCCTAGTAATAAAAGAACTGAGGCCCTGAGAGGTTAAGTGATTTGCCCAATGCCCAGGTAACAATAATAATGACAGCTTTAAGGTTTGCAAAAAAACTTTAAAAATATTTTGTTTTGTGCCTATAATGCCCTTGGGAAATAGGTGCTGTTTTATATCCTCATTTAAGATATTGAGAAAACTGAGGCAGACATAGCTTAAATAACTTATAGCCACCAGCTACATTTGAAGTCTATCTGGTCTTCCTAACTCTAGACCAAGCACTCTTTCTGTTGCGCCACCTAGCAGCCTAGGTAGTAAGTGGCAGAGGTGGAGTGCAAACTTAGGCCTTGTCATTACAAATCCAGGTATCTTCTAATATTCGACTTCAGTGCCTCTCCTTCCTTCCCTCTCTCTATGTAACTACCCTTTGACATGATGCAGTTCTATTAAAAAAAGTTTTTGTTTTTAGCATCAGTCATTTCCTGCCTTTTCCTCCTCATGCCAACAAGTATTTATAATTTGTGACAAGCACGTATAGTTAGAATTATCCACACATTGGCTCTGTCTGAAGGTATATGTTTTATTCAGTACTTCTGGTTTGTCATCTTTGCCAAGAAATACATGATTCATCATCAGTTTTCTGGATTCTTAATGGATCATTGCATTAATCATAGTTTTTAAGTTTTTCACAGTTGTTTTCTTTTGTGTAATAGTCATAGTAGAAATTGCCCTTCTGATTCTACTCATTTTGTGTAACAGGTCACATTAGTTTTCCAGGGTTTTAAAAAATTATTTCTTACAGCATAATAAAATTTTATTGCATTGAATTTTCTGTTTTTTAAAAAAGCATGTATTTTTTTGAGTTAATATTACCAATTGTGAATAGCACAGATTTGGCATGCTGCCTTTGTGTCTATTTAGGTTGTACTCCAAACTAAATCTCTGATTCCTATCACCAGGCAGTTCCCTAAATCTGTAAATTTTAATGCTGCTAGGCTGATTTGGTAAAGGGAGTTTTCTCAACAAAAGCTTCCCACATCAATGAAATCACAGACTGGGCCAAAACAGATCAGTGCTTTCAATAGCTGCCTTCAAATTTTTTTTCTATGTGTATTGTGGACCTCTTTGCCAGTCTGATGAAGCCAATTTACTTTGTCTCAGAATAACCTTTTTATATGAGTAGAGTAAAATAAGAAAATCAATTATATTGAAATATGCCTGATAACATGGTTGGCTATAGTTCTGCTGTTTCTAGCCAGAGAGATTGGTCTTTTGGGTCAATATCCTCTCATTTAGTGTCATACTCTCTCAGTAGGTCAATTGTAGATATAGTCCTTGGGATCAGTGAATTTTAGAATTTTCAGGTCTCTTGTAAGCTTAGTGACCCCATATCTTAAGCATGGATATCATCTAAAGTAGTGCTATCCTCCTATAATGATTAAAATTTGTGAAATATTTTCTATATAGAAATATATAGAATATATGTATAATAGAATATATTTTTTAGCCCTTGTGAGGCATACATTGGAAGTGTTATTCTTTTTTTTTTTTTTAATAAACGAATACAAAATTCAGAAAGGGTTAGCCTTGTGATCACATAGCTAAATATGTAAGTAAGTATGTAAGATCCCTGAAGAGATCTAGTGGTAGCTCATTCTGGTGCACTAGTCATAATTACATCCCTTAATACATTGTGTTAGAGGTATAGCCTGCTTTTGTAAACAGTGTTGACTTACCTAAAAATCATAGTATTAAAATTGATAATTTCTATCCCTACTTAAATAATAACATGATTCAGTTATCCAGAACATAATCAATAACAATGAGTTTACTAATGAAATCATGGGATTGCTTGAAATTGCAAAACTTAAAATTTGAGAATGTTAAGGATTGACTTCTGCTTACTTTGTACCAAACACTGTGCTAAGTGGTGGGGATGCAAATACAAACAAGAACAGGATAAGTGAAGGGCAGCTGGACAGAGGGGAGAGGTGAAACCTACAATGTGTAGAAAAAGTGCCATAGAGGCCTGGTTCTAAGGAAAATAATTAGTCCCTCACTAATATATAGTCAAAACAAATTTCCCCATTGGTTTGGTCCAAAAAATCGTCATAATCTTTATTTTGAGCCCACTTTGTTTTATCATTAATCCACTAGAATTTTGGCTCATTCAAATTAAAACCATTTCTAGTCATATGAAAAGGTGCTCCAAATCACTATTGATCAGAGAAATGCAAATTAAGACAACTCTGAGGTACCACTACACACCTGTCAGATTGGCTAAAATGACAGGAAAACATAATGACGAATGTTGGAGGGGATGTGGGAAAACTGGGACACTGATACATTGTTGGTGGAACTGTGAAATGATCCAACCATTCTGGAGAGCAATTTGGAACTATGCTCAAAAAGTTATCAAACTGTGCATACCCTTTGACCCAGGAGTATTTCTATTGGGCTTATATCCCAAAGAGATCTTAAAGGAAGGAAAGGGTCCTACATGTGCAAGAATGTTTGTGGCAGCCCTTTTTGTAGTGGCTAGAAACTGGAAACTGAATGGATGCCCATCAACTGGAGAATGGCTGAATAAACTATGGTGTGTGAATGTTATGGAATATTATTGTTCTGTAAGCAATGACCAGCAGGACGATTTCAGAGAGGCCTGGAGAGACTTGCATGAGCTGATGCTGAGTGAAATGAGCAGAACGAGGAGATCATTATATACGGCAACAACAATACTATATGATGATCAATTCTGATGGACATGGCTCTCTTCAACAATGAAATGTTTCAAACCAGTTCCAGTTCAGTAAAGAAAGCCATATACACCCAGAGAGAGGGATATGAAATGTGGACCACAACATACCATTTTCATGCTCTCTATTGATGTTTGCTTGCATTGGTTTCCTTTCTCAGATTTTTTTTTTTCTTGTAGATACAATTTTTCTTGCACAGCAAGATAAGTGTGGAAATATGTATACATATATTTGATTTGTCAAGTATTTTAACATAATTAACATGTAGTGGACTTCCTGCCATCTAGGGGAGGAGAGGGGACTAGGGGGGAAAAATTTGTAATGGAAAGCTTTGTAAGGGTCAGTGTTGAAGAACTACCCATACATATGTTTTGCAAATAAAAAGCTTTCATTTAAAAAAGAAAGAAAGACTTTTAGCAATGAGCCAAATTTTAGAATGAGCCAAAATTGCACATTTTGCCAAGAATTGAGAACAGTAGAATTCCATTATATTTATATATCACCACTTGTTCATCCATTCCAGTATTTGTGAGTACCCTTTCAAACTCCCATCCTTTGTCAATTCAAAAAAAGTTATAAATATTTTTATATATTCTTAGTTATGCTTAGGACTAATTCCTCCTTTAATCTCTTCTTCTGGTAATTTTGCCTCCTCTATTCCCAACCCTGTTCAAATGAGAATGATGTTCAAATACTAGCTATTCCATTCATCCCTTGCTCTTTATTTGTAGACACCTAATTATGTACCTTATTTATATGACATAATTTCCCCTTTTCCTTCCTTCTCTCCTCTTCAATGTATTCTTCCCCTCTCTATTCTTTTGATTACTGAAACATAACAGAACCTCTCCCTGGCCTTGTCTAATTGGATTCCTTCTTTGAAACCTGATGATAGGATTGAGAAGAAACACATATATCATCTCCCTGTATTTTATTGTAAGAAGTTTTTCTTTATGTAGTTCTTTATTCAGTTCAATAAAGTGCCTTCTATGTGCCAGGCATTGTGCTAAGTGCTTAGGATACGAATAAGAATAGGAAAGGTAGTCCCTTCCCTCAAGAAGTTTACAATCTGGGGCAGCTAGGTGGCGAAGTGGTTAGAGCACCAGCCCTGAAGTCAGGAGGACCTGAGTTCAAATCTGGTCTCAGACACTTCCTAGCTGTGTCCCCAATTGCCTCAGCAAAAAGCAAAAAAAAAAAAGTTTACAATCTAATGGGGGAAATAATACATAAAAAGAAGTTGGAAAGTGGAAAAGGAGAAACCCAGGCTGGGGCATTTTATTCCATGAAATTGAATCCAAATAGAGTTGTAGATGGACATTGGAGTGAGTTGGAAAGTCCGGATCCTGCCCTCTATAAAGAAAAGCTTTGAGAGGAGTTGAGTGCTTTAGAGAGAAGAGGCTGTGAAAGATGGAAAGGTGTTTGGTATCTTATTTATGTTTACCTTTTTATACATCTGTTCTGTGCTCAAACTTCAAATTCTTCCAAGCTCTGTCTGGTCTTTCCTTCAAGAATGCTTATAATTCTTCTATTTCATTAAGGATTTATTTTTTTCCCCACTGTAGCAGTATACAGTTTTGCTGGGCATATTGTTCTTGGTTTTAAATTCATATCCTTTGTCTTCTGGAATATAATATTCCAAACTTTTTGGTCTTTGAGAGAGTGGCTGCTAAATTATGTGTGATTTTGACTCTTCATTACCTGAATTCTTTATTTTGGCTGCTTACAGTATATTTGTTTTGATCTGGAAACTCTAGATTTTGGCTGTGATATTCTTGAGAATTTTAATTTTGGCTTTTCTTTTAGGTTTTTAGTGAATTCTTCCTAATTCCACTTTGCTCTCTGGATCTGATATCTGGGCAATTTTGTTTTTAAGATTTTTTGAAATGTGTCTAGGCTATTTTTAAAGTCATAGCATTCATGTAGTTCAATGATTCTTTTAAAAAATTTCAATAGCTTTTTATTTTCAAAATATATACAAAGATAGTTTTCAACATTCATCCTTGCAAAAACTTGCATTCCAAATTTTTCTTCCTCTCTTCCCCCTACCCTTCTCCCCTAGATAGCAAGTAATACAATATATGTTAAATGTGCAATCCTATACATATTTATACATTTATAATGCAGCTTAAGAAAATTTGGAGCAAAAATGAAAAAAAAAAAACAAGCAAACAAGAAAAAAAGGTGAAAATACTATATTGTGATCTACATTCAGTCACCAGTGGGGACTTTGAAGCAGATAGTTCTCTCATCACAAGTCTACTGGAACTGGCCTGACTCACCTCATTGTTGAAAACAGTCAAGTCTATCACAGCTGATCATTATATAATCTTGTTGCTGTATACAATGTTCTGTTGGTTCTACTCACTTCACTTAGCACCTAAGTACATGTAGGTCTCTCCAGGCCTTTCTGAAATCATCCTGTTGATAGCTTCTTATAGAACAATAATATTCCATTACATTCATATACCATAACTTATTCAGCTATTATCCAACTGATGAGCATCTACTTAGTTTCTAGTTCCTTGCCACTACAAAAAGGTCTGATACAAACAGTTTTTGCACATGTGGGTCCTTTTCTCTTTTTTATGATCTCTTTGGGATACAGACCCAGTAGAGATACTTCTGTATCAAGGATGTGCACAGTTTGATAACTCTTTGGACATAGTTTCAAATTGCTCTCCAGAATAGTTGGATCATTTCACAACTTCACCAACAATGTATTAGTGCTTCAGTTTTCCCACATCCCCATCAACATTTATCATTATCTTTTCCTGTCATCTTAGCCAATCTGAGAGGTATACAGTAGTCTAATTCTTAATTTTTTCCCCTTTTGATCTGTTTTTAAAGTCAGTTGTTTTTGCTATGAGATAGCCATCATTTTCTTGAAAATTTTCATCTTTTTATTCCTTTTTGCCTCATGAATCATTAGTTTCTATATGGTCCATTCTAATTTGGGGGGAATTTATTGCTTGGGCAAACTTTGCTTGTGCCAAGCTAATTCCTTTCTGATTCTGGTGTTCTTATTCTACTTAGAGTGAAACTCACAACCAACCAAACCTCTTTTGACTCATTTTTGAACCCAAGCCATGTTTTCCTCTGAGGCAAGAGACATGTAAACTTTCAATGTTAGTAAAATAGTCTGATCCAGGACAAAGTCTGATTGATGCCCCCATGGTCTGAGCGCAGTGATTTTCTGACCTGGATTTGGGTTTGTTCAGAAGTAGACTATTGGACTCAGCACGGATTAGCCATGTAGGTAGTGTTTTTGATTCAGAGTAGCAGAACTGTAGGTCTGGGATTCCTATTTTGTATTTTTTTTAATTTATTTTTTATTTTTTTATAAAGCTTTTTATTTACAAAACATGAGTGATTTTTCAACATTGACCTTTGCAAAAACTTTTTTTTCCCAAGCTTTTCCCCTCCTTCCCCCCACCCCCCACCCCTAGATGACAGGTAATCTAATACATGCTAAATAGGATAAATTATATGACAAATACAATACATGTATACATATCTATACAGTTATCTTACTGCACAAGAAACATCAGATCTAGAAAGAGAAGAAGAAAAAACAACCTAAGAAGGAAAACAAAATGCATGGAAATATTCACAGAAAGTGTTAAAATGCTGTGTTGTGGTTCACACTCAGTTCCCACAGGCCTCTCTCTGGATGTATATGACTATCTTCATCGCTGAACAATAGGAACTGGTTTGAATCACATCATTGTTGAAGAGAACCATGTCCATCAAAATCGATCATCGTATAGTGTTGTTGCTGTGTATAATGTTCTCCTGGTTCTGCTGATTTCACTCAGCATCAATTCATGCAAGTCTCTCCAGGCCTCTCTGAAATCCTCCTGTTGGTCGTTTCTTACAGAACAATAATATTCCATAACATTCATATACCATAATTTATTCAGCCATTCTCCAATTGATGGGCATCCTTTCAATTTCCAGTTTCTTGCCATTACAAAAAGGGCTGCCACAAACATTTTTGCACATGTGGGTCCCTTTCCCTCCTTTAAAATCTCTTTGGGATATAGGCCCAGTAGAAACACTGCTGGGTCAAAGGGTATGCACAGTTTGGTAACTTTTTGAGCATAGCTCCAAATTGCTCTCCAGAATGGTTGGATCTGTTCACAGTTCCACCAACAATGTATCAGTGTCCCAGTTTTCCTACATCCCCTCCAACAGTTATCATTATCATTTCCTGTCATTTTAGCCAATCTGACAGGTGTGTAGTGGTATCTCAGAGTTGTCTTAATTTGCATTTCTCTGATCAATAGTGACTTGGAGCACTTTTTCATGTGACCGGAAATAGTTTCAATTTCTTCGTCTGAGAAGTGTCTGTTCATATCTTTTGACCATTTATCCATTGGAGAATGGCTTGAATTCTTATATATTTGAGTCAATTCTCGATATATTTTAGAAATGAGGCCTTTATCAGAACCTTTGGATGTAAAAATATTTTCCCCGTTTACTGCTACCCTTCTAATCTTGTCTGCATTCATTTTGTTTGTACAAAAACTTTTTAACTTGATATAGTCAAACTTATCTATTTTGTGATTAATGATGACCTCTAGTTCTTCTTTGGTCACAAATTCCTTCCCCCTCCACAGGTCTGAGAGGTAAACCATCCTACATTGTTCTAATTTGTTTATAATATCATTCTTTATGCCTAGATCATGAATCCATTTTGACCTTATCTTGGTATATGGTGTTAGGTGTGGGTCAATGCCTAATTTCTTCCATACTAGTTTCCAATTATCCCAACAGTTTTTGTCAAATAGTGAGTTTTTATCCCCAAAACTGGGGTCTTTGGGTTTATCAAATACTAGATTACTATTGTCATTGAGTATTTTGTCCTGTGAACCTAACCTATTCCACTGATCCACTACTTTATTTCTTATCCAGTACCAAATGGTTTTGGTGACCACTGCTTTATAATATAGTTTTAGATCTGGTGCAGCTAGGCCACCCTCATTTGCATTTTTTTTCATTAATTCCCTTGAAATTCTTGACCTTTTGTTTTTCCAGATGAATTTTGTTGTTATTTTTTCTAGTTCAGTTAAATAATCTCTTGGGAGTTTGATTGGTATAGCACTAAATAGATAGATTAGTTTAGGTAGTATTGCCATCTTTATGATATTCGCTCGACCTATCCAAGAGCACTTGATGTTTTTCCAATTGTTTAGATCTGACTTTATTTGTGTGGAGAGTGTTTTGTAGTTTTGCTCATATAGATCCTGACTTTCCCTTGGCAGATATATTGGGATTCCTATTTTGGTTATTCCTCTGCAAGCTGGGCTAATTGTTGTGTCTGTACCTGGGATCTGAACAATAGCCACTGCTATTGTTACTGCTGTTGCTACTTCTGAATTTCCTTCTTTCTCAGTGTGCTGCCCAAGGCTTCCCTACTTAGTATGCCACTCTAGCCTGGATGTTTGACCAGGAATTAAGTTTTGGATGACAAAGCTGCAAGTGACACTTGGCCCCATTGCACTGACTGGGGATGGATCTGAGTGCTGCAATTCTGCACAGTCTTTGGTGTGCTCTTGGCCCTATCCTAAATTAATTCCTAGTGTCTGCAAAACCTCCATGTCTCTATGCTAGCTGGACTGGACAGATGACTCATTGTGACTTCTGGTTTTCCTCACCAAGATTTGGTTAGGTGCATTGTATTTCTTTGGAGAAGTTTGTGGAGCAGAGCTTATTCTGGTATTTAAAAAAAAATCATTCAAGTGAAAGTTCTTCCTCCAAAGTTACAGTGTCTTAATTGCCAAATCAAATTGTCTGTTTCTCTGGGCACTGCTCATTGTTCATTCTTTTTGTTGACTACTGAATTGTCAAATGTTGTTTTATCATTCATGCGGTGTCTAAAAGCTCTTTTCTGGTCTTCTCTTTTTTCTTTATATTCTCTTACTTAGTGGCCTCATTATCCATAAAGACTTAATTATGGGGTAGCTAGATGGCGCAGCCTTGAAGTCAGGAGGACCTGCGTTCAAATCTGGTCTCAAGACAACACTAGCTGTGTGATCCTGGGCAAGTCACTTAACCCCAATTGCCTCAGCCAAAAAAAAAAAAAAAAAAGACTTATCTTTTCTGTGCAGGTGATGTCAAATCTATGTATCAAGCTATGGTTTCCTGAGCTGCAGTCTTATCTCACACATTTCCTACTTTGACCCTAGGCATCTCAAACTCAAAATCAGAAATCATCTTAACAACCAAAATATACCTCTCGCCAAGACTTGTCTATTTCTTTTTTTTTTTTTTTTTCTGAGGCAATTGGGGTTAAGTGACTTGCCCAGGGTCACACAGCTGTTACGTGTCTGAGACCAGATTTGAACTCAGGTCCTCCTGACTTCAGGGCTGGTGCTCTATCCACTTCGCCACCTAGCTGCCCCCTTGTCTATTTCTTTTTAGAACACCACCATCTTTCTGTTCATATAAATTCACAACCTTGATGATATTCTTGACTCCTCATTCATTCCATATATCCAATCACTTGTCAAATCTTTTTTCTACCTCTTCAGTGCTTAAGTGCATGTCTCCTCACATATCTATAATCCTAGTTCAATCTGTTACCATCTTGTCTATAACTTTCTAATTGATCTCCCTATATTACACTCTCCCTACTCCAATCTATAACCTACACAGCTGCTGAAGTGACTTTCTTGAAGTGCAGATCTGATTTCATTCCCCTATTCAATAAACTTCAGTGACTCCCTCAACATTTTCATTGTAGTTTTTTTTGTTTTTTTTGGCAAACACTTAACATCAGCACCTCATAGCTCAGTGATGCTGCTAAGTGTTTGTAAAAAGACTTCTATGAAAATAATTGTAGCTTTTGCACCAATTTCAAATGAATTCTATGAAGAACTCTATAAACTTCTGTTTGAAATCAACATACACTTTGATACTTAGTGACTTAAGCACAAAGGTGGGATAAGAATAAGAAATGAAAGAGCCAAAGACTCAGAAACTTCATGTATCTATATCATTCATATTTAAGAAAAGAATTGGTAAGTTCTAGACATGTTTAGCACTGAATAACATCACAAAAATCAAATTTGTTATATTTAACAGGTAAAGAATTTTCATAGATCACCCCTGAATCATCTATATTCAGTGAGAGCTCTGAATGTCGAAATTATCAGTTTAAAGCTAGAATATTAATGAAGAAAACATCTGATATGTAATTGAAATAATTCAAGCAATCTTAATCTAAAATAATTGATCCTAAAAATGAGTATAATGGATGGTAAAGAGCAGCACTGATTATAATGATTTCTTGCAAAAGTTTAACCAGTTGCTACGAGACTGAAATGTGCCTTATATAACAAACACTTGATTTACTTGTCAAACAGAGAAATGGTGACCAGAGACAGAATCAGTTTAGGCATTCTACCCATTATGAGTAGGTAGTAAGTACATGTTTTTTTGCTTTTTTGTGAATGTCCACAAAATATTTTAAAAAACAAAATAGCAGAGAAAGGCTTCTAGAATACAAGATTAATGTCCCCTGTTGAGAATTTATGGAGAGACATAGACAAGAGGGATTATAATCTATTCTTGTCGAGAGAGGATTTATACTTGCTTATACCAATAACATCATGGGCCCAGTGAAATTTTTGTCACAAAACAAATGATCTGTTGAAGACACAAATATTTGAAAATTTAAATTTTGAATCAAGTCAAGAAGCATTTATTAAGTACCAAATAAATTCCAGTCATTACCCTAAGGGTTGATTGTAATTTTAAGAACTGGGGACATAAAGGTAAAAATAGAACCTTCCCTTAAGAAGCTCACAGTTTAATGGAAAAGACAACATACAAGCAGCAAAATACAAAACGTTTGATTAATAAGAGTGAGTATAGCCCCTTAGTATCTGACTGTAATCCGTGTCTGTTCCATACTTTACCACCATACCACTTTCAACATGCTTGATGTTTGTAGCAAGCTTTTTTTTTTTTTTTCACGCAGTGACAACTTCAGAATAAAATGCTAATTCTTTTTCAGTTATTGTGGCACCAAATTTTTCCTCTTGTTTTTCTCTCAAGGGTGGCTTGAAGGATGATGAAAATATTCATAAATAGGTCTAGTAGAGACCCAAGCTTAATGTTTTTGTTCTCATTTAAGTTCACACATAGTAGTATGCTGATTAATCATAACAGGAAAGTATTTAACAAGGATATACTTTGACAACACTAAAATGATTTAGTTGAGTAATACTTCTTTGCCTGAGTTGCATGATCTGTTAGCCAAATATCAGAGCTCCTTAATAAATGCTTACTGATTGTTGGTGTAAACTTTTTTTTTTTATTAAAGCTTTTTATTTGTATAACATATATATGGGTAGTTCCCCAACATTGATCTTTACAAAGCTTTCCATTACAAATTTTACCCCCAGTCCCCTCCCCTCCCCTAGATGGCAGGAAGTCCACTACATGTTAATAATGTGGAAATGCTTGACAAGTTATGCAAGAAAAATCCTATCTACAAGAAAAAAAAAGAATCAGAGAAAGGCAACACAATGCAAGCAAATGTCAATAGAGATCATGAAAATGTTACGTTGTGGTCCATATTTCATTTCCCTCTCTCTGGGTGTATATGGTTTTCTTCAGTGAACAATTGGAACTGGTTTGAGACAATTCTTTGTTGCAGAAAGCCATGTCCATCAGAATTGATCATCATGTAATACTGTTGTTGCTGTGTATGATGATCTCCTGGTTCTGCTCGTTTCACTCAGCATCAGTTCATGCAAGTCCCTCCAGGCCTCTCTAAAATCGTCCTGCTGGTCGTTTCTTACAGAGCAATAATATTCCATAACATTCATATACCATAATTTGTTCAGCCACTCTCCAATTGATGGGCATCCCTTCAGTTTCCAGTTTTTAGCCACTACAAAAAGGGCTGCCACAAACATTCTTGCACATGTGGGTCCCTTTCCTTCCTTTAAGATCTCTTTGGGATATAGGCCCAGTAGAAACACTGCTGGGTCAAAGGGTATGTACAGTTTGACAACTTTTTGAGCATAGCTCCAAATTGCTCTCCAGAATGGTTGGATCCGTTCACAGTTCCACCTTGTTGGTGTAAACTTGCATAGAAAATCCTAGGAATGAGAATAATGGAAAATTATGAGCATGATCATCTCAGAAAGAATACAGAAACCATGAAGTATAAAGCTGATTTAAAAATCCCTCAGCAAGCAAAGTAATCTGAAGAGCAACTGAAGGGCATGGACAGAGAGAGGCATAACAGAAAAGTGGAAAAGATCTACAAAAGGTTTATGTATCAAACTTCATTATGAAGGACAGCAGAACCATTACATTTGGACTGATTAATCCTTTTGTGACTTTGGGAATATTACTTAATGTGTGTGGTCTCACTTTACTCATCTACAAGTGCGTAAGCATAACAGAGACTAATTGGCTTTGAAGAACCATTCTAGTTTTAGATTTGCAATCCTATGATCTGAGCATCACAATTCTGAATATGCATAAAGAAAAGTTTTAAAAAAATGTCACTAAAGAGAATGCTAAGAAAAATTGCTGGATTAGATGTAGAAGTCATAAAGGAGATCCCTACTAGGTGTAACAGTTATGAGAGCTTTAAAAGATTGATTTGTAAGGTATTTGAAAGAGGAAGGTTCCAAAATCATTTGGAAAATTTTTTATAAACATATGTGAATATATACATGTAAACTAATATATTGTGTTCCAAGCATTGTGCTGTATGTTTTAAAATTTTCTTATTTGAATTTTATAATCCTGGGATGTAGGTGCTGTATATTATTGCTGCTTTACAGGTTAGGAAAACTGAGGCAAACAGAGGTTGTGACTTGCTCAGGGTCACAGTGACTGAGCTTAGATTTGAATTTGACTCCATACGTGCCACTCATATTCACTACATCAATCAGCTGCCAATTTAACAGAGAAAACAACTGAAAAAATATTGACAACTACTCATCTGCCTGTTTTTCTATCTACATAAAATTTTTATGATAGTTTGTCATATTTAGGACATCCTTAATGAGGATATTAGTTAGAAACAGGCAGGCTTTTTCACGCAGTATTTCACATTGGTCTATATCTTTACATTCAGTAAAAATGAAAGTTGTGGATTATAGAAGATCCTACTGTTGATCATTATGTCTGGCTGGAACTGATGACACAAATGGACAACAATTTGGTCTAGAATTAAGCAGGTAGGGAACAGGCTGACTTGCTTTTAGGAAGCTGCAGCACACCCTTTAATGATGCCAGAAACAAAAATCCTTTCTGACAGTTTTCTGATTATAATGTTGCATGACTGTAAAATAGAATCGAAAAAGTGTGGAAGCTAATACTGTGTGAAAAAAATGTGTCCCTGTACATAAAACTTCATTACATCATAAGCTTTTTAATTTAATTGGTGGGGTAATTCTCAGTATATAAGGCTATTCCTTTATGTTTGAGAAGACAGTTTCATGAATTACTCTAGCCAAAAACATCCCCTTGTGACCAACCTCCTAATCATAATTAGGTTGTTTCTGAATTGACATTATACAGGATTCATAAATAGTATACTTTGATAGTGCTTGCCATAGTTTGTACTAAATAGTACACCAGCATGTCATCATGTGAAGTATAAGAGTATAACTTGAGTGGAGGAAAGTTTTAATAAAATTTTAAAAATATTTTTTAATTAAAACTTTTTATTTGCAAAACATATGTATGGGTAATTCTTTAACATTGACCCTTACAAAGCTTTCTGTTACAAATTTTTCCCCCCTAGTCCCCACCCCTCCCTTAGATGGCAGGAAATTCACTACATGTTAATTATGAAATAAAATCTTGATTACAAAATGATGATGAAAATATATGTTATAGACAATATATGAGAAGAGGTTTTTGAAATTATCTGAGTTCCTAGTCATCTGCCACAGGATTTTACTTTTTTGTCTTTTAAAAATAATTTTGATGAGAACTTTTGTTTTATTTTTATTTTGCCTTTATTTGGGAAGCCGAAAAACAGATGAAGAAGGGGAGAATTCCAGGCATGAAGGTCAGCCAGAAAAAATGCCTGAAGTCAAAAGATGGTGTATCTCTCTCATGGAATAGCAAAAGAGGCCAATTGTTATTGAATCAAAGGGTATATGGGAGGTATAAGATTTGAAAAAACAGGAAAGATGGATATGATGTTAAGTTATGAAGGGTTTTAAAAAACCTAAGAAAGGATTGTATATTTTTTCCTAGAGGCAAATAGGAAGCTACCAGTTCCTCACTTTGCCTTGATTCTTGTTCTCTCCATTTTACAGTCATACAACACTATAATTAGAAAATTGAGGATGTCTATTACAGGTTGGTGCTCTCTACTCCTAAACATAATTAGCCTTTGGATTGGCTACAAAGACATGACTGAGGATGCATACAAAAGATTCCTTTGATAGAACCAAGCCCTCTAAGGAACTTTAGCCTATCCAAAATGACAAGATTCTGTGAACTTCTGAAAGGGAGCTTGGGCCATTTTCTTTTGAAAGTGAATCTTGAATGCTATGAGCAAATTAGAGCAAGGGATAGTTTACCTATCAGATCTTTGGAGAAGGCAAGAATTTATGGCCAAAGAAGACCTAGAGGACATTATGAAATGCAAAATGGACAACTTTGATTACTTTAAATTAAAAAGTTTTGCACAAACAAAACCAATAGAGCCAAGTTAGAAGGGAAGCATACAAAGCTGGGGGAAATTTTTTTTTAAAGCCAGTGCTTCTGATAAAGGCCTTATTTCTAAAAATGTAAAGAACTGAGTCAAATTTTTTAAGAACACAAGCCATTCTCTAATTGATAAATGATCAAAAGATAGGAACAATTTTCAGATGAAGAAATTCAAGCCATTCATAGTCATGTGAAAAAATACTCTAAATCACTGATTAGAGAAATGAAAATTAAAATAACTTTGAGGTGCCACCTCATACCTCTTGGATCTAAGATGACAGGAAATGATAATCATAAATGTTGGAGGGGATGTGGGTAAACTGGGACACATACATTATTGTGGAGTTGTGAAATGATCCAACTATTCTGGAGAGCAATTGGAACTATGCCCAAAAGCTTATAAAACTGCAAACCCTTTGATCTAGCAATATCACTACTTTCACCAATCAGTGTTCAGAAGCAGGCTTGCTAAGTCTCTCTGTATTTGACAGCAGGCAGAGTATGTTGCACTTAATCTGGGCAAGTCTTTTGGTCAGTCATCTGTCCAAAAGATTTAGAATTGTACAGAATCTTAAAGATAACTTAGTCAAATGTCCTCATTTTTACAGATGAGGAAACTGGTAGGTAGGTATTGTGATTTTCTGAAGGCTGTACTGATAAATGGTAGAGCTGCCCCTATCAAATAGAACTCTTCAACTGGCCCACACAATCAAGAATTTATTTTCCTTTTACAGATTTTCCTCCTATTCAGTATTGTATTTAATATGTTAACTCAGAATTTTTGTTCTCTTCATTTAATAACCCGCATTGAATAGTGTTTTAAAATGAAACAATTTAGGTTTTAAAATAAGTCAGATCAGCACATATTGCTTAATTTGGCAATCCTATGTCAGCATTCCTATCTTTCCTAATCTTTTTTTTTTTATTACCTCAAGCAGTTTGCTTCCATACCCTCCCTAAGGCATGATAGATCTTACTTTATAATCAACTGCTATTATGAAATAGTTACAAAGGTTAGAGTTATTGTATTTTTTTATTCTTTTTGTAAAAATGTTTTGGTTCAGGGAAGTATAAAGTACTTTGTTTTGATCAAGATTAGACAGACATTAAAATATATGTAGATTTTCAAATTGAAAATGAAATAATTATAAATAGAAATTTTGGGGTACCTACAGAAGGTGAAAACAGATTTAAATAGCTTTGGACATCTATAAGTTAGACTCATTTACCGAAAGCATTTTTACAATGTGCTATGTGCTATATTTTAAGGATTTTAAGACCAAAAAGAAAAATGCTTGCATAGCCCCAGCCCTCAGGATACATTCATTCTGCTGAAGAAATACAGCATAAGGGGTAGAATATACAAGTAAATAGAAGTATGAGAGAACATTAAATTGGAATAGGGTGGGAGTAAGATCAGAAAAGACTGCATGAGGGATGAAGATTTGATGGAGTAAGGTTGTAAAAACAATACTGTGTGGCTGATTTTTTTCCAGGAGTTTAGTAGTTAAAAGGAGTCTAGAGAAAGGCTGAAATCTTGATTGGTTTAGCAGGATCAAGTTAAAGTTTTTTTAGGAATGAGGGAGACCTGACTACAAGGGTAGGTTGTATCTAAAGAGCTAATGGGTAGGGAAATATTGAAGATAAAAGAATAATCCATAGTACTATATCCTGGAGGAAGAGGGGGAACAGGTTTTGGACCAAGAAACATAAGTAGTGGACTCAATTGAAGTCAAACCAGGTAATAAATAAGCAAAGCTGAGATTTCAACCCAGCTCCTCTTACTCCAGAGCTAATACTTTTTCTGTTGCATTATATTGCCTCATCATTTTAAAAAAGAGTATATCATACGAATTGTGTTTTGAGATTGCTTCTACTGGTAATAAATTGATTCATTTTCTTTATTTAAAAATATTTATCTCTATATCAATACTTTTGAGAGAAAATTATTATGCATTTGTCCCCTGTGAGCAGTTATGGGGGGGGAGTTTTGCATATAGTACTACTTAAAACCTAGTATTTTTTAAAATAAATATTAAGTCACATTTAATGAAATAATTTGGTGTATGAAAATTGATTTGTAGTTAATTTTTTTTGCAGTGGAAGGAAATATTAGCATAAATAATTTAAAATAAATCATTTGAAAATTCATATCCATGGTTACATGTCACTCATTCTTGGTTCTCATTGTCCCTTTCACTTGCATTTCTTCTCATTTGCACTTAGATTGTTTCTGCTAGAATTTTCTGAGGTAGCAGAACCAGGAGCATCCTTAGGTTGGGTCAGAGAGCCTTTGACATTATTGGAAAGGTTGGGAATTTGGCCCAGATTTAAGAAAGCTAGTCTGGCTTCTTATCCCAGAGGAGATAGCCTTGGAATTCAATGAAATAGCTAATTTTGTCTGAATTAATCATGATTTATTTATTTTTACATATGTTTTTTCTGCATTTAGCTGGCCCTAGAAATTTTCTCACATGTCTTCTGAGAAAGCAACAATTACAGTTCGTCTCATTCGTTCCTTTGAGCATCGCAATTTCAAGCCTCTTGTTTACCATGAAGTTAATTTGGATCAGACTGTAAAAGAATTTATTGTATTCCTAAAAAAAGGTATGATTTTTAAAGTCTTTTTATTAGTGTTTTAACTTTTAATATGGAATTTTTATATAGATTCCAACCTAAGCTAGTTTGTATGCTTTTGAAATATTACTGTTATTGGTTTGTTCACAGAAGCTTCATGTTCTTTAGATTCTCTGTGTGGCATAGGTATAGCATATATAAAGAGCATTCTAGTCACTGGCATTAATAGATGCTATTCACTAAGGATGCTAATAAACTTTCACCTCCTGAATTGTGTGTGGAGTCCAGGATCTGAGTCCAAGGTCTGACTCCGGGAAGACTGGGGGAACTTCAGTTGATTAGGAACTCCAGGCCCAATTGTGCTGCAGAGACATGGCCCTGGGCAAGGAGGAACCAGTACACCCAGTGAATGCAGAGACAGTGAGGCAGTTGCTGTTTTGGGCACTTGCAGGAGGAGAGAGTTTTTGCTTTGGGGTTCCAGGTCAGAGGGGAGAGCTGAAGTGAAGCTAGAGGCACCATCTCCCCACCCCATGAGTAGAGGTGCTTACACTAAAACTTCTTATTAAAAAAAAAAAATCAACAAAGAAGAAAGAACACATCATAGAAATAGCCTTTCTCTAGACTCCTTTTCACTACTAAATTCACCAATCACCACTTCAAAGAGATCCTTTGTAGGAATCTACACATAGGAATGTCATTGTCAAATTTTGAAACCCCTAGATCAAAGAGAAAATTCTACAAGAATCAAACAAACAAAAAACCAATTAAAATATGCTGGAACTACAATTAGAATTATACAGGATTGGGGCAGCTAGGTGGTGCAGTGGATAGAGCACTAGCCCTGAAGTCAGGAGGACCTGAGTTCAAATCTGCTCTCAGATACTTAACATTCCCTAGCTGTGTGACCCTGGGCAAGTCACTTAACCCCAATTGCCTCAGACCAAAAAAAAAAAAATTAAAAAAAAAAAAATTATACAGGATTTAGCAACAACCACAATACACGACCTGGAATCATACATACCAGCAATCAGAAAAACTAGGCTTGCTGTCAGAAATATCATATCCAGCAAAATTATCCATAATATTGAATGAAAAAAAATAGAGATAATAAACTTGGAGATTTTCAGGACTTTTTTCCAATCAAACACGAACTCAATAGAAAATTTAACATATGAAAGCCAATATCAAAGATAAGTTTCAAGGAACTTAACATGGACAAATTGTTTACATTTTTTTTACATAGAAATGTATACCACATGTTTAAGATTGAATCAGCAACTCTCTCTGCCAATCATAGTGTCTTGTGTGTTCATAGCTTGTCATCCAGAGGCAATTCCTTTTTTGCTTTGCCTTGTCAGCCTGCAGTCAGACTTGGACAAGCAAGATTCCTATGGAATGATTTATTAGCTATAATATGGTTTAGTGACTATAAGTGACAGGCTTATATGGGCATCTCAGATGCTGAGTGCACCATTTTAGACCTGTGGCATCCTCCAAACTAAATGTAAATGTAGACTAGCATGCGGTTAAGCCATTTGAATTATTCTTAATTTTTTAGAGCTATTAAAGATTGTATTGCCCTCTACCTGAAATGGCATCTAGAATCTGTTTAAAGTTCTCTGCCCATTACATTGTTAAATCAGTTTGATAAACATGAAGTGTGTGTTAGTGCTGGGGAAGATCCAAAGTTCAGATAGTTCCTGCTCTCATAGAGCTCCCAGGCTAATAACTATAATCTTCTGTATTTACTTGAGAATTCAAATGATCTTGTAGACTTAAGAATTGGAACTCTAAACCAACCCCCAGGTCTTAACTGAATTTAATCTGGAGTCTTTTCTTCCTTGTGGTAAAATCCAGATGCCTCTTTTAATTCTCAAAGGTGCCAGTAAGTTCCTCAGTGTTGCTGTCAGCACGAGTACATTGCCAATAGATTTCCATATATAGTAACATGTGCCAATAAGTGACCATCCTAATTGCACACCTACTTCCGCTGTGCCCCTGTGACTGCCATACAGTGAGTGATTGATTACCCTCCCATAGGGAGGAGTGAAAGCTGCTTGACTCCTACCAAGATTGCATTGTATATATAATGATCATCTACATAAATTTTATATGTACAATAATTTCCCTTTTTATATGTCAGGTAAATATTTCTAAGAGTTATACTTACACAAATGAAATTATTATAATAAGTACTAATATATTTTTTTTCATGTTTCATTGCCTGAATAAAAACTGTTTATCACTGTTTAAAAAAAAAAAAGATTGAATCAGCAATTGGGTAGTTAAGAAGAAGGATTAGGGCAGAGTTGAGTATTATCCAATTCTAAAAAAGCAAAACTGTCTAGAAAAAGCTAAAAATAGTAATTATGTTATACAAATGAGGTGCAGAGGAAGAAGAAACAGAGACATTAAGAGAAGGGAGAAGGGCTCATAATCCTAAAAACATATTTACATCAGGAATGGTTAAATAGGCAACACTATAAATATATATGTCATGAAGGATATAGCAGCCTCCAAAATCTATAAAGAAATAAGTGGGGAGGGATGAACAGAGGGAGAAGTAGAGAATGGAGGAAGAAAATAAAGGAGGGATCCATGGATGAGATGAGTTTAAGTAATAGCAAGACAAGTCAAGAAGCTGAATTAAAGCTAAGAGTTAGCAGGGATAGGAACGATTGTGTGGTGTGTGTGTGTATGTATACATAAATATATCCTTACTTAACTACAGCCTGGTTGGGGGATGTGGGGGGGGGGGAGAGGGAACAAAGAATAAAGCAAAAAAAGATTGCAGCAAAGAACAAAAAAATAACCTAAAGAAAAGCTCGACACTCATAAATATAATTTCTTCTCCTATTGTATATCCCTTCTTGAACTGGTAATTTATTGTTGTATATTTTGAATCCTCCCAATGATATTCTGCCAACCCTTGATAATGTTCTGTTTTGTTTTGTTTTGTAAAAATTTTTTTAAAAATAAAAAAAATTTAAATAAAAAAATTGCTGCGAAAACTGGAAAATAAACAAAATGTCAGAAACTTGGCATAGATCTACATCTCACACCCCATACCAAATAAAATTAAAATGGGAACATGATTTAGACATTAAGAGTGATATTATAAGTAAATGAGGAAACTAAAGGATAGTTTGCCTATCAGATCTTTGAAGAAGAGAGGAATTTATGGCTAAAGAAGAACTAGAGAACATTATGAAATGCAAAATGGTCAACTTTGATTACTTTAAATTAAAAAGGTTTTGCACAAACAACCAATGCAGCCAAGATTAGAAGGGAAGCAGAAAGTTGGGAAATTTTTTTTACAACTAGTGTTTCTGATAAAGGCCTCATTTCTAAAATATATAAAGAATTGAAACAAATTTTATAAGAATACAAGTCATTCCCCAATTGATAAATGGTCAAAAGATACAAACTGACATTTTCAGATGAAGAAATTAAAGCCATCAGTAGTCATATGAAATTAATTACTATTAATTAGAGAAATGCAAATTAAGACAACTCTGAGGTATCATCTTATACCTGTCAGATTGGCTAAGAAAACAGGAAAAGAGAATGATAAATGTTTGAATGGATGTGGGAAAACTGGGACACTAATGCATTTTATAATGATCCAATCCATTCTCGAGAGCAATTTGGAACTATTTCCAAAGGATTATAAATCCTTTGTGCATATCTTTTGACCCAGCACTGCCACTACTGAGTCTATATCGCAAAGAAATAATAAAAAAGGGAAAAGGACCATTTGTGCAAAAATGTTTGTTGCAACTCTTTTTGTGGTAGCAAAGAATTGAAAAGAAAATGAATAACCATAATTTGTAGAATGGCTGAATAAGTTATTCTGTATGAAAGTAGTGGAATTTTATTATTCTTTAAAATTGATGAACAGGATGATTTTTAAAAGGCCTGAAAAAATTTACATGAACTAATGCTGAGCAAAACAAGCAGAACCAGGAAAACATTGCTCACAGAAACAGAAAGATTGTGGAATGATCAGCTATTACACACTTGGTTCTTCTCAGCAAGCAGTTCAATGATCTAAGACAATCTCAATAAACTTTGGATGGACAATGTCACCTGCATCCAGAGAGAGACGTATGGAGACTGAATATAAATCAATACATGCTATGACTTTTTTTTTTTCTTTTTCAGTTTTTTTTTCTCTCATGGTTTTTCTTTTTTGTTCTGGTTTTTCTCACCCAACATGATTCATAAGGAAATATGTTTTAAAAAATGAATGTACATGTATAATTAAAAAATGTTGTTTTTTGGGGCAGCTAGGTGGCGCAGTGGAATGTGGTTTTTTAAATGTAATTGGGGAAAATAAAAATTAAAAAAAAAAAAAGATAAAATCAAACAGTCAATTAGCACTATCCAATAGTGGAATAGGATGCTTTGGAAGATAATGAAGTTCTCTTTCACTGAAGATGAAAGAGTATTTTGCCCCCCAGATTTTAAAAGTGAAATAGTTTTAGGGCATGTCATAGAGAGGATTCTTATTCAAGTCTCTCAGGACCTTTCCAACTTTTTTCAGTTTCTGCAAGGCTATGATTATATGCTGTAGTCATGCTAAGGCATAATTTGATACAAATTTTATACAATTTGTATACAATTGTATATAATATACAATACAAAAAATACAAAAATTATATAAAATTTTATACAAATGAGAGCAAAAAAAAGATTGTTGATATAAACTGTTGCCTTTTTTTAACTTAAAAATTTTATTTTTCCAATTACATTTGAATAGTTTCCAATATTCATTTTTGTAAGATTTTGAGTTCTAAATTTTTTTTCCTTCCCTCTGTTACCTCCCCTCTCCCCAAAACAACAAGCAATCTGATATAAGTATAAATGTACAATCATTTAAAACTTATTTCCATATTAGCCATGTTGTAAAATAAAAACAGAACAAAAGGGGAAAACCATGAGAACAAACAAACAAACAAAAAAGTGAAAAATATGCTTTGGTTTGTATTCAATCTCTATAGTTCTCGCTCTGCATGCAGATGGCTTCTTCTTAATTGGAATTGTCTTGGATCACTGAATTGCTGAAAAGAGCCAACTTCATCATAGTTAATCATCACACAATCTCTGTGTTGCTGTGTACAATGTTATTCTGGTTCTGCTCACTTCACTTAGCATCCATTCATTTAAGTCTTCTAGACTTTTCTGAAATCAGCCTGCTCATCATTTCTTATAGAATAGTAATATTCCATTATATTCATATATCATAACTTATTCAACCATTTCCCAATTGATGGGCCTCCACTCAATTTCCATTTCCTTGCTATCACAGAAAGGATTGCTATAACCATTTTTGCACATATGAGTTCTTTTTTCTTTTTAATAATCTCTGGGATCAGTAGAGACACTGTTGGATCAAAGGGTATGCACAGTTTTATAGCCCTTTGGGCCTAAGCTTTATGTATGTAATAGATACATATATGTATATATACACGCATATGTTAGAAACACATTCCTTTTCAGATTTATGCCTATTGCTTTCTTTATGCAGCAAGCCTCTCTTAAAACAAAGAATAGAAAAAAAATTATTAAAACTATGCAAATGAACAAGCAGCTAGATAGCACAATGGAGAGCATGGGCCTGAAGTCAGGATATTCCTGAGTTCAAATTTTACCTTGGGTTCTTATGTGTTGTGTGACTTTGGGCAAGTCACTTAACCCGATTTGCTTCAGTTTCCTCATCTGTAAAATGAGCTGGAGAATTTTCAATTTCTCTGTGTTCTGAGGTAAATATGGTCATTTTGTTTAGACAGTGTTCAATTTAGTTTTATATTTTTTCCATTTATATTACCTACTACATTGTTCTGCTTTGAGTTATTTCATTCTGCATCTGTAGAGTGAGTTATCACAGGCTTCTCTGATTTCTTAATATTTTTTCATTTCTTACTGGCACAATAATATTCTGTTATCTTTATATACCATAATTATTTTCCAAAAGACGGGTACCTATTGTGTTTCCATAACACCTTCACTCCCAGTGGCTGCTTTAAATATTTTGGTATATATGGGATCATATGGAATCTTTCTGTGTTTGATTTCCTTTTTTTTTTTTAATTAAAGCTTTTTATTTGCAAAATATGCATAGATAATTTTTCAACATTGACCCTTGCAAAGCTTTCTGTTACAAATTTTTCCTTCCTATTCCCCACCCCTTCACCTAGATGGCAGAAAGTCTAATACATGTTAATTATGTTAAAATATTTGACAGATAAAATATGTGTATACATATTTATACAGTTATCTTGCTGTACAGGGTAAAAAAAAAAAAAAAAAAAAACCTGAGAAGGAAAACATAATGCAAATAAACATCAATAGAGAGTGTGAAAATGCTATGTTGTGGTCCAGACTCAGATCCCACAGGCCTCTCCCTGGGTGTATATGGCCTTCTTCCTCACTGAACAATTGGAACTGGTTTGAAACATCTCATTGTTGAAGAGAACCATGTCCATCAGAATTGATCATCATATAGTCTTATTGTTGCCGTGTATAATGATCTCCTGGTTCTGTTCATTTCACTTAGTATCAATTCATGCAAATCTCTCCAGGCCTCTCTGAAATCATCCTGCTGGTGGTTTCTTACAGAACAATAAAATTCTATGACATTCACATACCATAATTTATTCAGCCATTCTCCAATTGATGGGCATCCATTCAGTTTCCAGTTTCTTGCCACTACATAAAGGGCTGCCACAAACATTTTTGCAAATGTGGGTCCTTTTCCCTCCTTTAAGATCTCTTTGGGAGATAGGCCCAGTAGAATGTGTTTGATTTTCTTACGGGATATGTGTATAGCAGTGGGAACTCTAAATCCAAGAGAAGGGGTATTTTAGTAATTTTGTTGGCATAATTCCAAATTGTTTTCCAGAACAGTTGATATTTTGAACTGGGTACTTAACTCATCAGCCCCCAGTTGGTTAGGTTTGATATGTAAATGAAATGAAATGTTCATGAGTCATTTGGTAATTAACAAAAGAGATTTTAGCCATAGCAGAAGGATAAATGATGAGGATATACATTGAAGACATCCCATATTGGTTCAGTTGAGTAAATTTTCCCTGCTTCTGAATAGCCCATTGTGGTCCCTCTGCCAAAGTATTAGAGAGCCCCTGGAGCTCCTATGGCTATTTTGTTACCAGGCACTAGTGATTGATGTCAGTGGCCTGAGCCTTCAGTCCCCTAGACCAGTTATATCTTGAGGATGTTTTCATTGTCTTTTAAGGAAAAACTAGAGTAGTCTGCTTGGAGTTTGGGGAGTAGGAGGTGGGATAGGAAATTGCTTCCAATACAATTAGACTAATTAACTCTAACAATTTTTTTTTTATAACTCCTCTAATACTGACAATTTCTCTCTTCGAAACTTTGCCAGAGGTGAAACTTCAGAATTAGTTTTGACTTGCATTTTTCTTATTATTAGTGATTTGGAACAGTTTTTAATATGATTGTTAATATTTTGCAGTTCTTTGAGAATTATATAACTTTAAGCATTCATTCATTAAAAAAGAGCTTTTACTCTTAATACATTTATATAAATTATATCTCTATATCTATGTATATTTTATATATCAGAACCTCATTAGAGATTTTTTTTATTAAAAGCTTTTTATTTACAAAACATATGAGTGATTTTTCTACATTGACCTTTGCAAAACTTTTTTTTTGTTCCAAGCTTTTCCCCTCCTTTCCCTCACCCCCCACCCCTAGATGACAGGTAATCTAATACATGCTAAATATGTTAAATTATATGACAGATCCAATATATGTATACATATCTATACAGTTATTTTACTGCACAAGAAACATCAGATCTAGAAAGAGAGAGAAAAAAAAAAAAACAAAAAAACACCCTAAGAAGGAAAACAAAATGCAGGGAAATATTCACAGAAAGTGTTAAAATGCTGTGTTGTGGTTCACACTCAGTTCCCTCAGGCCTCTCTCTGGATGTATATGACTATCTTCATTGCTGAATACTAGGAACTGGTTTGAATCACATCATTGCTGAAGAGAACCATGTCCATCAGAATTGATCATCGTATAGTCTTGTTGCTCTCATTAGAGATATGTGATGAAAAAATATTTTCCTCTTCAAGTATGCCTTTTTAAATTTTAGCTGTATTGATTTTGCTTGTTCAAAAGCTTTTCAGTGACTGATAATGTATTTGTAAAAAAATTTTTCTTTTAACCTTTTTCTTTTGTAGATGTCCCTTTAAGGACAGGTCTCCCACCCCCATTCAAGCATTATAAATATGGTATGTAAATTTTCTTAATTTTTGAAAATGCAAATTCAATTAATATCAATAAAATTAATAAAATAAATATCAATAAAATAAAAATATCAAATTACATTTTGAGTTAAATTGAATTCAGGTGTACATAGTACAGATATCAAGTTAATATTTATAAACAGAATCATATCAATATATACCTCATATATCAATATATGTATATCTTAGTTGAAATGTTAAAAGATTATAATTTAGAATACTAAATTTTCAGGTATTTCTGAATAGAATTCTTTAAAAATATTATATATAGGGGAAAGTTTCTTTATAAAGTTATTAGAAAAGGAAAATGTTTGCCTAATAGTTATGAAATTTTTAATAAAATTGAAGATATTTATCTGTTGGGTTTGATATTATAAATTGGTGATTAAAAGTAGGGAAAAGAATTAGATTTCAACTCCAGGTGTAAACTAATATCAATAGGAAAGATTTATCAAGTTATGAAGTGCTATAGTTCATAAAATGTGAGTATTCACTTGAAGGTTATGATGCATATAACACATATTTCTCATATTTGGTTGAGCCATTTGAGAATATTAATTTTTATTACTTTAAATCATTTTTGAGTGGCTTTTAACTTTGTTCCCGTTTGGTATAGAGCAACTTATGACCCCAAATACTTTGAAATCACAGTTCTCTCTGTGCTTATGCATTTTAATATCTAGAGGCTAATTGTGAGGTCACAAGGGGTAGTCAAGCAAGAGGTGAAGGCAGTGAGTGGAAAATCCTTAGATTTGTGTTCTTAAAGAATTTACATAATAAATATTAAATCAGAGAATGAAGTGAAAAGCATGGTTAAGGTAAATATGAGATTTCTTAAATGTGGCTTTCAAAATAAAATAGTCTGAGATACAATATTAAACCTGAATCAATTGGAAAGACATTTTCAAATTATTATTGTCACATACAGTTTCCCTTTCTCATATTCTTTAAAGTTCAGAAATATTATATCATAATTTTGATAAATTTTGGATAAAGAGATGCATTGAAATGGCCATTGTGCTAAATATCATGGTGGGAGCTAATATATATTTACTGTTATTTTTACTTTACCCACATTCTTTCCTCCATTGTTTTACACTATTAAAAAAATTGGCAGATTGGCACTTCTACATTTACTTGCTGGTGATGAAATGTGACATTGTGATAGACTGTTGAAAACACTGAAACCAGATGAATATACATCTAAAATCTGTTGCTTTTTGCTCAGGAAGGAATCCCCAACTCTCAATTTTCTGACATTATTATCAAGTCTATTGTGAAGTAAAGTATTATATTAGACATCAAGAAATTTAGTAAATTTAGGTTTTTGCTAAGAAGTTAGCTTTTCAAGAAGGAGAGGAAAAAACACACATAAAGGCTGTGTATTTTGTTATTCATTATATTAAGAATGCCTTTAAAAGTAATAACAAGAGAAGGAAAGAAAGGAAAAACAAATTATGTTGCAATTAGATAGAAACAATGTTGCAATGATCTTGTAGCTATTTCTTTTTATAATTAACTGCTTTTTACTCCCTTTCTCTTCTCATACAAGATTCTATTGGTTAAAAATATCTGGTGAGGTTTTGTGCTCAGAGAGGTTTTTTTTAAGTCAACAAATGGAGTCCTACAGTGTAGTGTTACAAAATACACTAGGGCACATCAAAAAATAATTATTACTATTTAAAGAAACACTATCAAACTCTGTAGAACATATAGATATTTTCGAGTCAAAATTTTGAGATTAATAAACAGGGGAGTTGCGTTTCAAACAGCTTTTGAATTCCCCTTATTAGAGAATAATTACCAGTTTCTTCAAAAAGGCCACAAATGGGGAAACAATAAACTCATTAGTGTTCCTGGTTTAATCTGTTTTCTTGGAGCAGAATGGATGATTAAAAGTAGCAAATGGTCATACATATTTACTCCATTTACTGACATTTTATTTTATATCTCAGTGCTCCAAATACCTTTACAATTATAAGTTGTAGTTGCTGATCTACATTGATTGGGGGCGTTTCCTATACTGAGAAATAAAGTTGTAGGCAAAAACAAGCCCAAGTTATTAATTTTATCATGTTTTTCATGCACAGCTTTCTTCAAGGTCACTAATGACCACTTTGTTGATAAATTCAATGGCTTTCCCTCCATCTTTATCCTGTGTGACATCTTGATAGTATTGAGCGCTGTTGACTTCCCCTTCCTTCTTTATATCTTCTCTTGCAACTGTTACATTGTGCTTTCTAGGCTTTCTTCTTGCCTCTTTATGCTCTTTATTTCTGGTTCTGGCTTTACATCTTTCATTTAAAAATATTCTTTTTTACTATTAAATTAATCATTAGTAAACAAGCATTTCAGTATTTAAAAAAAGAAAAAGAAAGAGACTTGTATAGAAAACTGAATTGCTGTTCTGTAGCTTGTAGGAATATATATTAAATTTAATAATTTAATTTAATAAGATAGTAATAAAACTGCCTTATTTGTTTGTGTCTACCCCCTTCTGCATTTTTTTCTTATTTTCTGTGCATTGAAATATATGTTATTGAGGATCCTTTTTTGTGTATGTTTATCTGTCACTGTTTACTAATATGCTACCTCAACCCTTCTCCCTGAATAGAGAAACTCTCTCATAACAAATATGTATAGTTCAGAAAAATAAAAAATACATGGTGATCATTTCTAAGAAGTCTGTTTATACACATACATGTATACAAAAATATACATATGTATACATGCACACACATTTATACACACAATCCTTTTTACTGCATTGTTGTCCTTCACATACTCTTCCGTTTTAGCTAAACTTGACTATCCTCATCTTCTCATATATTTTCCAGCTTATTGTTCCCAGAGATATTCTTTCTCTCTTTTAAACTTTATTTACTAGTCCCTTCTCTTCTTTAACAGATATGCTCAGATTCCTCTCACCCTTAAAAGCTTCACTTGACCACAATCACCACACACTGTCATTCTGTGTTTTCTGCTTTTCACAGTCAAACTTCTAGGAAAAACTGTTAATATTTAAGATCATAGGGCCATAGATGTAGAACTAGAAGGAACATCAGTGGTCATTTAATTTAGTCTCCTTACAGATGAGGAAATGGCTGTCCAGGGAGCTTTAATAACTTGTTGCCTTCATTTATTCTCTCATTCACTTCTCAACCAGCACCTTATAATCTGACTCCAAGCTTCTTCACTTGAGAGAGCAAAAACTGTTCTTTCACAAGTCACCAATAATCTCTTGATTATTAAAATAATTTTCATCTATGTTTTTCTCAACTTCTCTGAAGCATTGGAGGTCAGGGGAAGGGAATAAGTATTTATATAGGACCCATTCTGTGCCAGCATTTATGGGAAGTGCTTTACAAATATTATATCCTTGGATCCTCCCAAGAATCATTTGAGTTAGATGCTGTTATAATTCGCATTTTATGGTTGAAGAAACTGAAGCAGAGAGAGATTAAGAAATCTGCCTAAGGTTATATGGGTAGTTAGTGACTGAGACTGGATTTGAACATAAGTCTTTGTGATTTCAGGCTCAGGGATGCTTGCACTGTACTGTCTTCTCTGGCCCTCCAGCTTTGCTGATTATTCTGTCTTCTTGTGTACTCTAGCCTCTTTGGATTTAACTTCTGTTACTGCATATATTCATTCAGTTGACAAGTCTTGTTGGTTCTGCTTTTACAACTTTTCTCACTTTTCTCTTATTCCAGTCACATGACTAGTACATTTGTTTAGGCCCTTATCATCTCTCATCAGGACTATAGCAATGGCTTTCTAATTGGCTTCACTGTATCTGTCTTCTCCAGTTCATTGTCCAAACAGTTCGTGCAGTGATTTTCTTCTTTTTTTTAATTGAAGTTTTTTATTTTCAAAATATATCCAAGGATGATTTTTCAACATTGACCCTTGAAAAACCTTGTGTTCTAATTTTTCCTCCCCTAGATGGCAACTAAACCTATATATATATATATATATATATATATATATACACACATATATGCTGAGGCAGTTGAGGTTAAGTGACTTGCCTAGGGTCACACAGCTAGGAAGTGTTAAGTGTCTGAGACCAGATTTAAACTCAGATCCTCCTGGCTCCAGGGCTGGTGCTCTAACCACTGCGCTATCTAGCTGCCCCATAAACCAATATATATTAACATGGTAGAAATACATATTAAATCTAGTATAGGCACACATATTTATACAATTATCTTGCTGCACAAGAAAAATTATGTTAAAAAGGCAAAAAAAGATTTTACAATCTTTCCTATTTCATCTTTTCCATAGCACACTATATATATCTTTTTTTTAAAAGATTATTTATTTATTAAAGCTTTTTATTTGCAAAACATATGCATGGGTAATTTTTCAACATTGACCCTTGCAAAGCCTTCTGTTACAAATTTTTCCCCCCTTCTCCCTTCTCCTAGATGGCAGGTAGTCTAATAAGAAGAAAAATAAAATGCAAGCAAACATTAACAGAGAGTGTGAAAATGCTATGTTGTGGTCCACATTCAGATCCCACAGGCCTCTTTCTGGGTGTATATGGCTTCATCACTGAGCAAGTGGAACTTGTTTGAAACATCTCATTGTTGAAGAGAGCCATGTCCATCAGGATTGATCATCATATAGTATTGTTGTTGCCGTGTATAATGATTTCCTGGTTCTGCTCGTTTTGCTCAGCATCAGTTCATGCAAGTCTCTCCAAGCCTCTCTGATATCATCCTGTTGGTCGTTTCTTACAGAACAATAATATTCCATAACATTCATATACCATAATTTATTCAGCCATTCTCCAATTGATGGGCATTCACTCGGTTTCCAGTTTCTAGCCACTACAAAAAGGGCTTCCACAAACATTCTTGCCCATGTGGGTCCCTTTCCCTCCTTTGAATCTCTTTGGGATATAGGCCCAATAGAAACACTGCTGGGTCAAAGAGTGTGTACAGTTTGATAACTTTTTGAGCATAGTTCTGAATCGCTCTCCAAGAATGGTTGGATCCATTCACAGTTCTACCAACAATGTATCAGTGCCCCAGTTTTCCCACATCCCCTCCAACATTCGTCATTACCTTTTCCTGTCGTCTTAGCCAATCTGACAGGTGTGTAGTAGTATCTCAGAGTTGTCTTAATTTGTATTTTTCTGCTCAGTAGTAGCACACTATATATTAATCAGTTGTTGTTTATCTTTCATTCTCAAAGAAAACCATGACATCAACATTTATCAAATACCTGTAATAAACTGGGCACTGTGTGAAGTGCTGGGAATACAAAAAGAGGCAAAAGACAGTCCTTCCCTTAAGGAGTTCACAGTATAATGGAGGAGACAGCATGCAAACAAATATGTATAAACCATATACAGAATAAAGAAGAAATACTTAGTAGAATTACTTTAATAATTAACTCTGTTAATACCTTAAACAAGGATAAGCAATGGACTGAAGAGGGTTTAGGAAAGGCTTCCTTTGGAAGATGGGATTTTAGATGGAACTTAAAAGAAGCCAGGAGGCAGAGATGAGGGAGAGCATTATAGGCATGGGATTTAAGAAATCACTGGTAATATTGGAGAGAGCAGTTTCTGAGGTCAGAAACTGGATTATATGAGGTTAAGAAGAGAGGGAGAGGAAAGAAAGTGAAAGTATCTATTGTAGATGGTCTTTTCAAGGAGTTTAGCCAGAAAAGGCAGAGGTAAAGGAAGATAATTAGCTGGGATGGAAGGGTCAAGTGAAGGCTTTTTGAGATTGAGGAGACATGGTTGTAGACAATAGAGAATGAGCTAGTAGTTAAGAAAATATTGAAGATAGTGATAGAGTTGGGGGATGGCAAGCAATTTTGGAAGAGATGGGATGGAATGGGATCACTTGAGCAGGTAAAGGAGTTAGCCTGAGTAAGAACATTTATCATTCGAAACAGGGGTGGAGGCAAAGGGCATATTTAGGAGATAATAAAAGGAAACTTAGAATGGCCTCAGTTTTTTTCTCTGAAAAAATGTGAGGTAAAGTTTGCAGCTAAAAGAGTAAAGGGAGGGGGACCTGTAGGAGGTTTGAGGAAGAATATAAAAGTTTGGAAGAGCTGCCATGGAGGGTACAATAATAGTTGATGAAGGTATAGTAGAATTGCCTAACATCAGTAAAGTTGTAGAACATAAATTTATCATTGGTCCAGTCAGATTGCATGATTGTTTTCATCGTCATTCCGTAGCATGTATTTTTCCTTCATTTTTCTTTTCATCCCCTAGCACTGTGTCTTATATGTACTAGGTTCTTCAGAAATATTGAGTTGAAATTAATGTCTGTTGGATATGGAGCCAAGATTGTGGACTATCAGGAACCAGTACCAGGGAGCAACCCTTCCTCTCCTCAGAACTCCTCCAAACAAATATAGAAAACACACCAGCCTGAATCATAATGTGGAAATCAAAAAAAAATTCACAGTAATTTTTCCATTCCAGGTCTGCATAGGGAGACAAACTGAGAAGTCTGTGAGTATTAGAATAGTACTAGTATCTTGGATAAGCTCTTCAGGAAGGCAAAAGAAGGCCCAGACTCATTCGGGCACTATACAGAAAGAAGTGCTACATGGAAGCTGTGGTGTATACTTCCCAGTTCCTACTGATAGCTTCAGGGTAGACTGAGGAGAGTACCTATCACCCCTTGTGCCCTGAATTTGTATTCTCAATAAAGAATACCAGGTTAAAAGTCCTAATCTAGGGGCAGCTAGGTGGCGCAGTGCATAGAGCAGCAGCCCTGAAGTCAGGAGGACCTGAGTTCAAATTTGGTCTCAGACACTTAACATTCCCTAGCTGTGTGACCCTGGGCAAGTCACTTAACCCCAATTGCCTCAGCAAAAAGCTCCCTGGAACCAAGTAGGATCTCAGATTCAGATTCCATTCTAAGCTGAAACCTTTGGAGGAATAGCCAAGGCAGGAATTACAGATCAAAGAGGAGGTTATAGTTCTGTCACTCTCATCAGGGCTTCCTGGCTGGCTGAAGGGGTTGTATCCAGCTGCAGTATACTTCCTCCTCAAATCTAAAGCCAAGTCAGGAATTTGCAGAGCTCAGACTAGGGGAGCAGTGATCAGACTTTGCTCTGTTCTGAATTAGATCACTTTGGAGCATTAAAAGCTTCTAGGTCGCTAGCTTGATCTTTGAGTGTTTAGAATAACAGCATTCAGTATCTCAAGAAAGCAACAACAGCACCAACCTACACCTTCTTTCCAGAAGTGTGCAGACCCAGATCTTAATAAACTGGAAGTAAGGAAGTTGAAAGAATAAGCAAATAACAACAAAATTCATGATAAAGAGATATTACTACAAAGATGCTCAAGATAAAAAACCCCCAAAAGAGAAAGGTGGCAGAGTAGGTCAGAAAATTCTAAGTTCTCCACAAGCAAGACAAAATTACACCTAAGGGCAAATATAGAGCAATAAAAACAAGTAAGAGTTGAGGCAGAACAGTGGTCCAGGTACCAAAGTGGAGATTTGGCCCATGTGAAATATAAACACTTCCAGGCTAGCTTTGCTAAAAGGTAGCCTTAGCCACTGTCACAGGAATTTTTACTCCTGGGATGGTGTGGGGAGTTGTGTGTCTGAGTTGGGAAAAAATTGAGGGAACCTCTGCTCATAATGAATACCAGGCCCAGTTGTGCTACTGAGATGCAGTGTGAGAAAGAGCCAGCATACACCTGGTGAGTGCAGAGGCAGTGGGGCAGGCTTTGGACACTTACAAGATGGCAGAGTTCAGTTTCAGGTTCCCAGGTCAGAGGAGAAAATTGAAGGACCTGAGACCAGACACCATCCCCCATACCCCAGGATTAGAGGTGATTACATCAACAATCTATTACAGGGGAAAAAAAAAAAGCAGGCAAAGAAGAAACAACCCAATCATAAAAAGTTACTATGGGAATATGGAAGACTAGGGTTCATTCTCAAAGGAAAATTCTGATAGTTAAAAAAAAAAAAAAAAGACTCCTACTCCAAAGAGTAATGTTAAATGGTTTCCTGCCTAAAAAGAATTCATAAAAGAACTCAAAAAACACTTTAAAAATCAAATCAGAGTGATTGAGGGGAATATATATATGTATGTATGTATGTATAAAGAACAATCCAAGAAAAACAAGAAGATTATGAAAAGAGAGTCAAACAAGTAGAAAAGGAGATCCAGAATCTTAAGGAAGAAAATGACTCCTTGAAAACTAGAATTGGGAAAGCAGAATTTAGTGAAATTATGAGACCAAGAAATAATAAAACAAAAATATAAAGAATGAAAAAAATAGAAGAGAATGTGAGACATTCATAAGAAAAACATAAGAATAATTGAACTGCCAGAAAACTACAATCAAAAAAATCTTGATGCAATAATACAAGAAATAATTAAAGAAAATTGTCCGGAAATGTTAAAACAAGAGAGGAAGGTAGAAATGCAAATAAATAAATAAAAAAATATACTGATCACCACCTGAAAGAGATCTATGGGGAAAACCTATGGGAACATCATAACTAAATTCCAAAACCTCCAAATCAAGGAGAAGATATTACGATCAGTTAGAAAAAAGCAATTCAAATATGATGGAACTGCAATTAGAATCATATAAGGCTTAGCAGCAGCTACATTAAAATACCACAAGTCTTGGAACACTATATATCAAAGAGCAAAAGAACTAGTAAAGTTAAGCGTAATCCTGAAGAAAAAAAAAAGGATATTCAATGAATTGACAGACTTTCAGAATTTTGTTGAAAAAAGATCCTGAACTTGATAGAAAATCTGATATATAAGATCCAAAAGAAATAAAAGATAAACATCAAAGACTAATTTCAAAGGACTCATAAAGAACAACATGTTTTATATGTTAAAATGTAAACCATATGTATCTTTGTACATATATCTACTTTTTTGATAGGTTTTTGGTAATAATTGGTTAGTTCTAAAGAAAGATTGAGGTAGAGCTGAGAATATGATTCCTAAAAGCAAAACTGTAGGAAAAGGTAAAAACAGTAATTATGTTATATTAATGAGGTGTGAGAGGAAGAACTGACACAGGGGGGAGGAGGGCTGGAAGTTCTAGAATACTGCTCACAATTAGGAATGGATTAAAGAGGGAAGAGTACGTGTGTGTATGTGTGTGTGCACATGTGCATATAAAAGTCTTCTAGATTTATAAAGAAATAAGAAGGGGAGGAAATAGTAAAAGGGGGATATGGAAAGGTATGTAAATTAGTGGGAATAGGATAAGGTGTATAGATTAATAAAAATGGGATAAAGATGGAGGGAAAAAGTAGGGGTATAGGATAAAGGAGGGATCTTTGGAAGGGGGTAGGACAGGTTAAGTAACAACAATGCAAGGTAGTGGGTAAAGCAGAAGAGTCAGCAGGATTAGGAAAAACATAATCAGGAGTAGAATTTATTAGGAAAAAAAGGGTAGTAATTGTTGATCTTAAACACAAAGCTAAAATGAATTTAGTCTAAAGGGAAAAATAGGGAAACTATAGTATATGTAAGCCACATTAATCAATATTGTTTTAGAGCATTAAATTAATTAGATAATGTAATGTATTAGGTTGGAATATTATTATAGTGTAGGAAATGATTAGTTGATGGATTTAGAAAAATATAGAAACATTTGGACTTAGGAAGGATGATGTTCCTGATGTTCTCCACCTTCAGAGAAATAAAGGATAAACAAGTAAAGTACAGCCTTATGGAGATGTATTTGAATATGTGTATGTGTATGGTCACAGATATCTACATATATGTATGTAGACATATATATATATATATATACACATGTATACATGTATATATAAATATATCCACACTTAATTGTAGTCTTGGGTAAAGTAAGGGAGGCAAGGGGAAAAAAGAATAAAGTAAAAAGTGCACAGCAGAGAATAAAAGAAAATCTACAAAGAAGCAAAAGATGGATAGCTCTGAACTCAAATGTCTGTATTATATAGGCTTTCTTGAAATGGAAATTTATTTCATATTTTGAATCCTCTCATGTTCTGTGCACATGGCAGTGGTTTTTTTTATTTAAGTTTTAATCAAATTATGAGAGAAAGAAAGAAAGGGAGGGAAGGAGAGAATAAGGAGACAGAGAGAGGGGGAGGGAAGGTGGGAGAGAGAAAGAGGGAAGGGCAGGGAGGGAAGGAAAGAGAGAGAGAGAGAGAGAGAGAGAGAGAGAGAGAGAGAGAGAGAGAGAGAGAGAGAGAGAGATTGAGATTCTAAAACATCCATAAGCAAAGCTTCAAGGAAAAAAACAGCTTTGGCCCAAGTTCAAATTACAATTGTAGAAAAGATGAAGGAAGAGGGTAAAATGTTTATTTTTTTAAAATCTGCCTAGGTCTTTTAGAATCATAAGGAGAAGAGGAAATAAAAAGAATCCACTAGTCACCTCCTGAAACATATCCCAAAACATATCCCAAAATAAAAACTGCCAAAGACATAGCCAAAATCTGGAGCTTCCAGGGAGATAAGATAATGTCTCTTCTGAATGTCTCATCATCAAAGGTTATAATGGTGTCTTAATTAGACAAGGTCTTAGAGTGATTCTGATATTAGGAGAATAGAAAGATAGGGGAAGAAGGATACACTAGAGGTGAAAAGCACAGGAGGGTTAGGGAAAATTTATCTCACATAATCAGGGAACACAAGTAGACATCTGTACAAAGAAAAGCAAGTGAGGAGTAATTGAAATTTTTTTCCCCCTGAGGCAGTGGGGTTAAATGACTTGCCCAGGGTCACACAGCTAGGGAATGTTAAGTGTTTGAGACCAGATTTGAACTCAGGTCCTCCTGACTTCAGGGCTGGTGTTCTATCTACTGCTCCACTTAGCTGCCCCCAGCAATTGACATTTAAATCTCATACTTACCTGAAAAGGGAAAAGAGATTTGGAGGGAGGGTAAATTAAGTGAGGAAATAATCTTAAGCAAAGCAAATTCTGAAGATGTACAAAAAATATTTATAGTTGTTTTTGAGATGGCGAAGGTGGAGATTCTTAAGGAGTGCCCATAAATTGGGGAATAGCTTAACAATTTATGCTTTATAAATATGATGGAATATTATACTGTAAGAAGTGAAGAGAATGATTTCAGAGATACCTAGTGAGACTCATTGATTCAAAATGAAGTGAACAATCTAAGCGAACATTTTGTATAGTGACAACAAAATGATAAAGAAAAAAACTTTGAAAAAAGGAATTTTAAGTAGAGTAATGGATAACCCCAATTTCAGAGGGCTAATTTTGAAATGTGCAACCCATCTCCTATTAGAGAGGTGAAAGACCCAATATAGAGAATGGATTTTATATATACATATATATGTGTGTGTTTTTGGAAGTGGCCAACATGGAAAATTGTTTTTCTTGATTACAACAGGAATTTTGTTTTTCCTTTTGTTTTTTTCATTCCTTCCCAATGGGGCATGGGAGAAGGAGCTAATTTTAAAAATAAAATTTAAAAGAAATTAATATCTATTTCCTTAATTTTGATTTTACTTAGTATTATGTTTCTGAGGAAAAGGACTGTTGCTTTGATTTAAGTGTAATTGTATTATATAGGGGAAGTATCAATGTAGGCAGGTTGGTGAGCATGAAACTGTATTGATGTTTCACAAGATTGAAGTTAGTACTTTTTTTGTGTTTCTGAAGTCATATGGAAGTTAGAAGGGATTCTTTCTAATATCTGAATTTGGCATTTAAGAAATAATATGGTAGTAATATACTTTTATTTATTTTTAAAATTAAATTTTTTTCCAGTTCTCTCACTGCTTGCATTCTCCCACCTACTGAGAAAGCAAGAAATATAATACATATACATATAAAGTCATGCAAAACAGATTTCCTGTCATTTTTTCATGATTATTGATAGCTTTGATTTCTTCTGAAAATTTTCTGTTCATATCCTTTGAACATTTACTGATTGGTTTTTTAATAAAATTCATTTAATTTCTTATATATTTCAGAAGTGAGACCTTTATTAGGAAGGTCTCACTTCTGTAAATTTTGCTGTAAATTTTCCCCCTAGTTTCTCCCATCTTCCTTCTAATTTTGGTCATATTGATTTTGTTTGTGCGAATGTTTTCAATTTATGCAATCAGAATTATTCATTTAACATCTATGATCATCTCTATCCTTTTTTCATATATTCCCTTAATTTGCTTATATCAAATTATATAGCTAAATAACATTCATTTTGACTTTATCTTGATATGCAGTGTGAAATTTTGGTCTTTGTTGAGTTTCTACTGGACTACTTTATATTTTTCTAGCAGTTTTTGTCAAATAGTGAATTCTTGTCCCAAAAGTTTAGATCTTTGTATTCATTAAACACTAGGTAACTGTGGTCATTTACTTCTTTATATTATATACCTAATCTAGTCTTTTGATCATCCATTCTATTTCTTATTCAATACTAGATCGTTTTGATAATTACTACTTTTAGTATAATTTCGCAGCTACTACTGCTAGGCTGTCTTCCTTCCTTTTTTTTTTTTTTTTTTCCCTATTGATTCCCTTGATATTTTTGACGTTTTATTCCTTCAGATGAATTTTTTTGTCATTTTTTTTAACCTCTACTGAATAATTCCTTGGAAGTTTGGTTGATATGGCACTGGATAAGTATATTGATTAGGCAATATTTTAATTTTTATTATATTGGCTTAGCCTATCCATATAAGCAATTAACATTTTTCCTTAAGAAAACTCTAAGATCTTTTTTTTTTTTTTAATTGTTGAGATCTTTATTTGTGTGAAGAGTATTTTGTGACTTTGCTCATATAATTCCTTTGTGTGTCTTGGCAGTTAAGCTCCTAAGTATTTTATATTGTCTACAGTTTTTTAAAAATGGAATTTCTATTTCTAGCTTTTCCTGCTGGATTTTGTTTTTATATAGAAAAGCTGATGATTTTTGTAGATTTAGTTTGTATCCTTCAACTTTGCTAAAGTTATTTATTGTTTTGACTAGTTTTTTTTAGTTGTTTTCAGTAAAGCTCTTTTCAATGTACTTAGCTTTTTTCCTTTCTGTGGTGAAACAGATATTTTGAATCACTTGTGTTTATATCTTACTTTTAAAACTGAAATTGGAGGTGCTTACTACTCCTGTAATTCAAAGATTGAAGAATAAGAGAATAAGAATAAGCAGTGTTGTTCATTTATCTCTTATTGTAAAGAAAAAATGTACATAGAATTGAAAGTTGTGGCATAGTTCATAATAAAAATATGTGATCCAGCAGAGCTTTATAAAATATTTTTCTAGATGTGGTATTCTAACAATTGAAAAAAGTTATTTTGTCTTATGAAGATTATTAAATTTTAAAATAAATCTGTCATTTTTTTAATTACTCTTTCCCAATTTTGTTTACCTTCTGTAGAAAAGACAAGTATACGGATCTCTCGGTTTTCTAGCCTTGTTAGAAATAAAATGAAAAATAAAGTGAAAAAATCTATTACAATAATTTTTAAGACTTTATTCTTTCAGATAAAATGAAGATTATTCATCAGGCGCACAAATCAAAGGTATGTTTGATATATGCATACATGTATGCTTGAGATTTATCATTTGTGATACTAAATATTAGTTAACAGTATGAGAATGATTAAAAAAAATTTTTTTTTAAACTTCCTTGGAGCTATTCTTTTGAAAAAACATTAACTTGGAAAGCAATTTGGAACTATGCCTATAAGGCAATGAAACTCTGAATACCTTTTGAACCAGTAAGTAATACTGCTATTGAGTCTGAGATCATAAAAGAGGGAAATAGGGCTTCTTTCACAAAATATTTATAGCAGCTATTTTTGTGTTGGTAAAAAATTGGAAATTTAGGGAATGCCCATCAGTGGTTGAACAAGCTGTGCTATATGAATGTAATGGAATATTATTGTATAGTAAAATGATATGCAGGCAGATTTCAGAAAAATCTGGAAAGATATGTTAACTGATTCAAAGTGAAATAAGCCAGGAAACCATTGTACACAGTAATAGCAACATTATGTGATGATAAACTATGAATGGCTTACCTTTTCTTGGCTATACAATAATCCAAGACATTTACAAAGGACTCATGATAGAAAATGCAATCCACATCCAGAGAAAGAACCTATGGACTGTTTTGTTTTTGTTTTTGCTGAGACAATTAAGTGACTTAGTGCCCAGGGTCAGACAGCTAGGAAGTGTTAAGTATCTGAGGCCAGATTTGAAACCGGGTCCTCCTGACTCCAGGGTTGGTGCTCTATCTACTGCACCATCTAGTTGCTCTCGAATTCATGGACTCTGAATGCAGATTGAAGAATATTGTTTTCATGTTCTTATTATATATTTTTTCCTTTATTTCTTTTTTCATAACATAATAAAGAAATTTTAACAAATAGTTCTGATGTATACACATTTATGTATACATATATATATATATATATATGTAGAACAAATCCATATGACAAGAGTTCCAAAATTTATGTCATCCAGGTTATAAAAACCCTTTTATTATCCCTCTGGCTCCCCATTAATTGCTATGCAGATGTGGTTCCTTATTAGAGAGACTGGAGCAGAGGCAGGTAAAAGGAATATGCTTATAGTGACATAATTATCATGTTGAACATATGAAAGGTGAGCATTGTGACTTTGACTGTTGGAAGAAATTCTCTTGAATCACACAGGAAGCTCTTCTAGACAACAGCAATCTCTTTACTTGCCTATAAAGCCTTATACACACACACACACACACACACACACACACACACACACACACACACA
>JAJPUD010000479.1:221295-231747 GCA_023553655.1 Myrmecobius fasciatus
ACACACACACACACACACACACACACACACACACACACACACACACACACAGAGTCTGTTTACAAGCCTACTATGTTGTTATAATTGTTGGCTTACTTGGTATTTAAATAGTCTAATGTGTTAATAAGGCAAAGATTAAGAGTTTGATCCTCATGTAAGCTAAGCATTCTCATTTTATTTTCTGGTCACAGACCATATTCTTAAGCCTAACTAAACCTCAACCAGTTGTGCCAATTATTCTAAGGATGATACAATGAGAATTTGTGTAAATCAGAACATCCTTTAGCGCTGCTAGAAAAACAGCAGCATGTCCTAGTGTTACCTTTGTATAATGGAATGTCCTACTCAGACAATGTGAACTCTTGCCTCTCTGGCACCTAGAATTCTCAAGGAATTGGTGATATAGTGGCTTAGAAAAAATTGATCAGCAAAAGATAATTTGATCTCTTTATGCTTTTAATTGCAAAAATATAGCCTAGGGTTTTTTTTTGTTTTGTTTTGTTTTGTTTTTAATAGTCTAGCAGTAATATCCTTAAAGTCCACAGGATGGAGCACTTTTACCTGTGAAGCAAGAGAATGGATTGACATGTTTATACTGAAACAGAAATAAGAGAATTTTTTAAGCTTTTTATTTTCAAAGCATATGCATAGATAGTCCTCAACATCCACTTCTGCAAAACCCTGTGTTCCAAAACTTTTTTTCTCCCTTCTTTTCCCTCCATCCCCTCCCCCAGATGGCAAGCAATCCAATATATGTCAAATGTGTAATTCTATACATATTTCCACAGTTATCATGCTGTACCAGAAAAATCAGATCAAAAAGGATAAAAAATGAGAAAGAAAACAATATGCAAGCAAATAACAACAAAGAAGTGAAAATACTATGTTGTGATCCATACTCAGTCTCCACAGTCCTCTCTCTGGGTGCAGATGGATCTCTCCATCACAAAACCATTGGAACTGGCCTGAATCACCTCGCTGTTGAAAAGAGCCATATCCATCAGAATTGATCATCGTATAATCTTGCTGTTGCCATGTATAATATCCTCCCTATTCTACTCACTTCACTTAGTATAAGTTCATGTAAATCTTTCCAGGCCTCTCTAAAATCATCCTCCTGATCATTTCTTATAGAACAATATTTCATTACATTCATATACCATAATTTATTCAGCCATTCTCCAACTGATGGGCATCCAGTCAGTTTCCAGATCCTTGCCACTACAAAAAAGGGCTGCCACAAACATTTTTGCACATGTGGGTCCCTTTCCCTCCTTTAAAATCTCTTTGGGATATAGTCCCAGTAGAAACATTGCTGGATCAAAGGATATGTATGGTTTTATAGCCCTTAGGGTATAGTTCCATGTTACTCTCCAGAATGTTTGAATTAGTTCACAACTCCACCAACAATGTATTAGTGTCCCAGTTTTCCCACATTTCCTAAGAGAATGTTTTTAATGCTACTAAATCATTATGATAATTAAAATTTCCATCATCTTTGTCTTTCAGGCAAAACTAACTTTATAAGAAGAGGTTGCTTCAGCTTTTTATTAAAAAGTTAACTTAAAGAGACACAGACATGTTTCATAGAGAGATAAGTCTACTCTATACCACTTTTAATTAAAGAGTAAAATGTAAGGAAGTCAAACTTATGCTTGAGGGTATAAAAATTAATATCCAGGTCAAATCTTGGATTAAATAACACACCCAGTCCAATGTCCCAAGACATTTGCATCAAAGTCATCATGATATAATTCTCATGATTATGCTTTATTGTGGTCTGGAGATAGAACTTTGGGTTTTCAAAGTTTATGCCTAGAGAATGTTAATGCTGGCAGATAATCCTAAAATAGAAAGACTTCAAATGCGGGCTTGGTGATAGAACTTTTATTTCTTTTGCCTGAGGATCAACCTATCTAAGTTTATGAGGCTCTTCACCATATTGATTGAAGATTGATAAATGTTATCAGTCATATCTTGAAGACCCATCTATTAAATCAAAGAACAGAAGTGATATAGATTGCTGAATGAAAGAACACTGGAACTAATGAAATCACAGGTTATTGAATTAGTAAATTATGTTGACATGTATAGTCATCAAGAAATTATAGTTTTTATGCTGTTTTTATAGTTAGAAAATGGTGTAATATGTTATTGAATCTTAAAATTCTTTGATGGAAATTATTCATATATACCTATAAAAAAGGTTCTGGCACTTGTAAAGTTTTTGTCTAGAGTTTTGTTTTTATTGGTATTGGGAATTCCAGGAAGCAACATCTTCCAATGCAGTAGTTTTAGAGAATTGCCTGGGAGAAATAAAGAGTTACATGATCTCTCTAGGGCTCTACAGCCAGGAGCTATCAGAGAGACAGTAATTAAACTCAGGTATTCCTGACTCCAAGGCTGCTTCTTTATTTATTATGCTGCTTTTATTATAGGATTAATCTTAAAAAATCTAGAAACTCAATTATCCAGAGCCCTTTATCTTCAGTTATGCTCAGAGTATTTCATGGAAAATATGGATACAAACAGATACATGTTTGCTAACTTTCTTTTCCTAATAAACTTATTGTTTATATGTGAAATATAAACAATAAGTGTTCAGCTGGTAATGTGGAAAGAATATGTGGACAGACCTGGGTTCAAATTCTGCCCTTCACGTTCCTTTCTATCTTCTTTGGCAATTCATTTAACCACTTTTGTCTTTAGTTACTTTATCTATGAATTGAAAGTATTGGACTTGTCGATCTCATATTCTATAATTCTGATCTGTAAATTTTTGGTTTGCTAATCGTTTTGGATACCTAAACCTTATTGATAATTGAGCAAAACTCTTAATGTCAGCTATTTTATTAGAAATCTTTGAAAAATGTATTACATTTGTTCCTGTGTTCTTGAAGTATGCATACCATAATTTAAACTGTTTGGGATCATGATTATGAACATCAGTGATCATTCTGCACATTAATACAAGGAATTTTCCTGTATTTTCTTGATGAGGACTATTTCCTTCCAATACTATTTTTTAAAATTCATCTGTTTTATAACTTATCTATCTCTTCTCTTGTTCTTCCTTATCATTAATTGCTGTTTTCAGAGTTCCTAACTGTAGTAATTTCTCTTCCTTTCTAATTGCTTAGAAACCAGGCAGCCAACCAGTTTTTAGAATTATATATAAAATAACAATAATTTGTGAGGAGGATCTGAGTTCTTCAAAGAATAAAGTAATAAGTATGAATGAACTATGTAAATTCTATTCTTACAGATTCTTTTAGCTTATTTCCTGGATCTCAGCCTTATTCTGCCTGGCTTTTATGAGATAGTTGAGTTTGGGATAGGTAAAATTTTAACTGTATATGCCAAATTAGGGAATATCTTTAATACTTATTATAAGCATTTTCCAATTTACAAATGAACTATATTTCCAAATTTTCAATCCATATTATAGAAACCTTTAAATTCATAATTAAACTCATACATTGAACTGTAGCACCAATGATATGCTAGTTTCCTGTGTTTTTTATGGAAAATGAGTGTTGAGTTTCAAGAGTTGAGTCAGCAGGGGTTCTCAGCAGCAGTGGTAGCAGGGAGGTAATTCTTTCAAAAAAAGTAAATCTGTGGTTATCTTCACATATGAGAGATGTATGTAAATTGGGCACTTTTAAGTAGTGAACTGTCCTTATAGCTAACACTTGTAGAATAAAACCTTGATTGATTAGAACTCACTCAACTCAATTAAGAAGTTTTTTTCTGCATATCAGACTGACTGATTCAAGCAATTAAGCGTCTAGCTTATGCCCTAGCCTTATAGAAATTATTCTAATATATATGAATTGTTGTTAGTCCTTTCTTCTTGAAGGGGACATAGACATCAGAGAGGTGATGTCATGACATGCAGGTGAGTTGGATTTAAGTGAAGGAATGTTGTGCAAGGTCACCAGCCTCATTATCTCCTCCAGAGCCATCTGGATCCATTGGAAAGATATAGATCAGGACAACTGGAGACAACCCTGGATCCAGTGGAAAACCTTAGCTTACATGTAGCCTATGTTTGTAGGATATTAGTCCAGAGCTTTGTTTTATTCGTATTGGAAATTCCCAGCAAGGAACATCTTCCAATTAAGTGGTCTTAGAGAACTGCTTGGGGGAACTGAAGAGTTACATGACCAGTTCTGGGTCACAGGTCCTCTTGTCCTTTCAACATGGACAAATACTATCAAGTACAGACCTCATTAGGGTGGAAGAGATGTTTCAATTAGTAGCAGAATAAATCTTTAAAAATCTTATAAGTTAATTTATTAAAGCATTAATAAACTAATAGAGAGACATTGTATTGTATTGGATACGGAGGTCAAGGAGATCTAATTCATGTCCTGTTTCTAATTTAGCAGCTTGTGTCTCTGAAAAAGAATCTTAGTCATTCAGTGCAACCAGATAACTCTCCTAAGATTTCAATGAGTTGCTGATCAGCAGTGGTGGAAAAAGTTTCCATGCCAGTCAGCCCCCCCCCAAAAAAAGTATTAAAGTGCTTCTTATGTATTCAACTTTGTGTTAGGCATGATAGCAGATATGAAAAAAGTAAAAAAAAAACATGGTCTCTGTTCCTCAAAGAACCAAAATCCAGTGGGGTGAAAGACGTGAAGCAATTAGATAACAGTTAAATAATAAACTATGGAACTGACTGGAGGTTCAGATGGAAGTCGAAGAAGGAAAATCATTCTGGGAAAGAATTATATAAAGAAGGACTTGAGTTGGCTTTTGAAAACTGGAAAGTTTTTAGATAAGTGAGCATTCTGAGCCAGGGGAAGCTGCATATTGGTATGCAACCAGACTCAATTGGTTAAAAGTTTGGGTTATAAAATAACTGAAAGAAATTAATTTTGATTCCTTTCAAATAAATAAAAATGCAATTAGGTTGTTAGGTAAAAGGTATTGTCTTAGTAAGGAGGCAGTAGAAAATATGCTGCTATGATATCAGCATTCATTTTACCTTTAATAATACCTATGTGTCCTTGGGTAAATCACTTTATCTCCTTGGGCCTCAGCTTCTTCCTTGGACTAGGGTTAGGCTAGATGGATTCTAAATCCCTTTCCACATCTATATCTGTCATCTTATGATCCTATTAAAAAACTTGCTTTAATGAAGAGAATGGATTTGTCTTGAGCCATTGCTTACTAAATAATGTGAGTGAAGGAATGAGTTAATTCTTCTACATTTAAAACCCCCATTTATTCTGTGAGATAATTAAAATTTTCCATATACTTATGATAAATCTTTCCTTTGTAGATAATAGAAGTTGAATTATCATAAGGTACTAATTAATGAAGTCTGTGTTAATGAAGTTTACCATGTTGGTAAATATTATTTCACAAAAGTAAATGAAAAGTTAAAACTAAAATTTTCATGGAAATATCCCCAAATACTTATTAGCTTAGTAGATCCAGTATGAGAGTCCTAGAATTCATTATGGAATACAGAATCCTAGAAATGCTGATAAAATTAATGTACTTTTTTCATTTTTTTCCCTTTTTAGACTAATGAGCTTGTGTTAAGTTTAGAAGATGATGATAGACTCTTGTTAAAAGAAGACTGTACTATGAAAGCAGCTGGAGTCGGTAAGAGTGCATGTAAGGGGGTACTCACTTCGCTTGCCTTTATGCTGATGACTGGTTTATTATGTTTGGATAGCTTGCTGAAAAGTAAATGCTATCCCTGATGCTCTTTACACTCTCTGATAATTATTCAGGGAAGCAAGAGAGAAAAGATGATGTACATTCAGATCATTGGACTGAGGGTAACAGGTATCTGCTCTCCAAATGTTCAAAATGCAAATTGTATTTTTCAGAAGATATGCTCAGAATTTTGTGGAGGCTAATTTTAAATGATTGACAGGTTATTAGTAATGTTTATTTAGTCTTATCAGTAACATTTAAACTGATGTTTTTGGATAGAAATTTAAGTAGTCAGGCTAATGTGGAATAATAAAATGAGATTTTTTGTTTAATGTGAATCATGGTTTCTGATAGTCATTCAAGCCATTTTGGACTGCTTAAATAACAGAATTTAAAACTGAATATAGTATGCCCCTTAAAAATGTTCTGATTTTTTCATTTTTCATTAGAATATTCATGTTCAATAGAAATTCTACTGGGATATTTGTACATGTGACGTGCTTTGTGACCATTAGATGTCACTGCAATTCTATTTATACCTGGACCTGAAAAATCATCTAATAATAGAACGACCCAAGACTTGAAGAGACAAATGATTATTAGTTTTTTGCCATGTGATATCTTTTTTGGTAATGAAAGTGAATGTTTTTGACATAGAATGTTTTCTTTATAATCTTTTAGATGTTGTGATTGAACAACAGATTACGTAGACTTTACCTGTAGCAGGAAGTCTGAATTCAGTAGAGGTACATTGGAGCTAGTCAGAGGACCTGGGATCAGGATTGTTTCTGATGCTTGATTCTTGAGTGACTTTACTTTGGGCATGTCACTTACCTTCCTGAGCCCTCAGTTTTCTCATCAGTAAAATGAGGGGCTTGCAATAGATGACTTCCGAGGTCCCTTCCAACTCTAGATCTAGAATTCTATAATCTTTTTAGGGGGGCTTATTAACAGTTTATATGATTTTAATACATTTTGTTGATATATTTTGTGTACACAATTATCTCTGGAGAGAAAAGCCTTTCACTCCCATCCAGATTGAATTCCTTCTACCCCGCCTTGTGAGAAAGAACAATTTTGTCAAAAACATCCAGTATCTTCTCTGAAATCTGCTGAGAAAGATGGGAAAATGTGTCATTTAGTCAATCAACAAGCATATATATTAAGTGCTTCCTATGTGCCTGGTACTGGGAAAAAGCAAAACCAGAATTGTTAAGGAATTTGCATTCTAATCCGAGGCGAGCTCTATACTACATCAATTGAAGGTTTTATGATTGGTAACCTGGATTTTCACTGATATTTTAAATACTTGGAGCTCAGCTTCCCCTTAAAGCTTCTTCCCCCCCCCCCCACTTCTTTTAATTTGCATTATTGTCCCCACTGATAATCTTCTAGTTTTATTTGACTCTGAAGAAGTTCCCATAGATCTTACAGTATTTCTGAATTCCTCATATCCCATTTTTTATTGCTTGGTAATAATCAACTAAAGTCATATATCATATTAAATTTTTTTTTCCATTTTGGGGAAATTTAAGAAATATCAGTATATTGAATATTCCAATAAGCAAAGAAGTACAGAAAAGAATTTTCTGTTACATAGTTTTAAAGTTGTATGATAATAACAAAACTGCCCTGCTTCTCTGTGTCCCCTTCTGATCTTCCTGTTTCCTTCTGTGCATTCTTAAAATGCATTGTTGTTCTTTTTTTTTTTTTTTCCATTTCTTTTTGTTTGTTTTTTGCATCGCTGTCATTACTCATCAGCTTTCCCTGTCCCAAAATAGAATCACTTTAGTGGTGTGTGGGCAAATGCTTAACAACTGACTTGCTGGGGGACAAAAAGTACACATGACACAGTTCTAAATTTACATTATTAACATTTTCACTTTGTGAAGTCTAGACAATCAACCAGACAATAAACTAAGCTCTGATTTGTAGCATTTGCCTATTTCCAAAACTTAAATGTTCACTGAAAACTGAACCACTGGTTTTATAGGAGCTGACATCTCTGCCTATAATCAATAAGGGGAGTCAGGCAAAGCCAGTCCTTTACCCTGGCTCTGTCTATAAATGCTGGCCTCTTTCTGTACCTGTGTTCTTCACCTCTGTGCTAAGATATGGTAAGCTTTATCATTAGTCTTTTTCAGCCATGATTGGTCCATTCTGAAGAGTTCTGAAGAGCCTTTCAAAATAATTTTTTTTTTGATAATATTGAGATCCTTCTGTAAATTTTTCTTCTGGTTATGTTTACTTGAACCTGCTAACCTGGTTATTAACTGTCTGTCATGTTTGTCATTTCTTATGGAACAATAATATTTCTTTATATTCATATGCCATAATTTGATCAGTTGTTCACCAGTTGATGCTTCCTAATTTGTTTTCAATTCTTAGCTACAGTATGGAGCATGGCCATAAATATTTTTATACAATCATTTTTTGTACATCAAGCCAGCTAAGTGGTGCTATATGTGACATAATGTTAGATTTTGGCAAAGGAAGACCTGAATTTGAAGCCGCTTCAGGTAGCTACAAGTTTTGTGATTCTGGGGAAGGCTTTTAATTCCACTCAGCCTCAGTTTCCTGGAGAATGCTCACAGTTAGCAGAGGTGGGGTGGGAGAAAGGAAAGGAAACAAATATTTTTTAAGATCCTACTCTGTGCCAGGAACAATGCTAAGTGCTTTATAAATATTATCTTATTTAATCCTCATAACAATCTTGAGAGGTTGGTACTGTTATTTTCCCTATTTTATAGTTGAGGAAACTGAGGCAGAGATTAAGTGACTTCCCAGTGTAATACAGCTAGTAAGTCTGGATTTGAATTCAGATCTTCCTTATATCAGGTCCAGTGAGTGCTATCAGCTGCCTCTATTTAGTTTCCTCATCTGTAAAATGAAGGTAATAATAGAACTTGTCTCACAGAATAGTTGCAAGGATAAAATTAAGTAGCATATGTAAAACCCTCTGCAGACCTAGCTTTTATCACAAATGAGCTTTTTCATTGTCTTTGACAAATTCTTCTAATGATATCATTTTATTAAGGAGTCTGCTCAGTTCGCTCACTTTTTGAATATGGCTCCTGTTGCTTTCCAGAACAGTTGTCTCAACAGCTTGACCACCAGCAGGCCAAAAATATTTATGGCAGTGCTTCATATTGTAGCTAAGAACTGAAAACAAATTAAGAAGCATCAACTGGTGAACAACTGAACAAATCATGGCATGTGAATGTAAAGGAATATATTGTACCCATTTTTCAGTCATTCTCCAACTAATGGTCACCCACTTTACTTCTAGTTCTTTGTTAACACAAAGAGTATTATATTAATACTTTGTTGTATCTAGTATCTTTGTATTTTTCTTGGACTTTTTTGTTTGCATATGTCCAATAGTGGAATTGCCAGGTTTAAATAAAGAGTATGAAAGTTTAATTACTTTTCTTACATTATTCAAAAGTGATAGCCAAGGAGTGGACCAACCCAACTCTGCCAGCAGTTTATTAGTATGTCTTCCTATAACCTCTCCAACACTGACTTTTTTTGGTCATCTTTTCCAGCTTATAGAGTGTAAGAGGTAGAACTTCAAGATGGTTTTAATGTGTATTTTTCTTCCTATTCTTCTTCTAAAAGTTACTTATAGAATGTAATTTTTCTTTCAAAAATAATTCATACCTTTTGACCATTTATTGGTCAGTGACATTTGCTGTTACATGTTTGCGTCTTTTGGGTTCCCAAAGCATATCGAATATAAGAATTTTACTGATAATACTTGATGTAATTTCCCCCCTTCTATGTTAGGATTATAGGATCATGGAATCCTAGTTTTAGAACTGAAAGGGACCCTAAAAAGCATTTTCTAACTCCCAGAGAGATTAAGTGACTTGCCCAATGCTAACAGAAGCAGCAAACCAGAGCTGGATATTGGAACCTAGGTTCTCCACTTTTTCTACCACACCACTCCCTCTTTGGACTTCATTTGTGCAAAAGTGTTTTTTTTTTTTTTTTTTTAAATTTTGTGATGAAATTGTCTCTTATGATCTCTTTTATCTTTTGTTTGATTAAGAATTCTCCCCCTTGCCTTAACTATGAAAGGTACCTAATCTTATACTTAACTTGATCATTTCTCACTTAGTCCATCTATTCCTACTAGCTGTTGTTTTGTAATTCTCTTCTTTTGGGTGACTAAACTCCTTGAGAATGATGTCTACAAAGGTGCCTCTATTCCTTTCCTCTCAGTATTTTCTTAAGTCCCTGTATCCTGGCTTCTGACTTCCTCATTCAACTGAAACTACTCTCTCCAATGATGGCTTTTTCTAAATCTTCATCCTTTCTGATCTCTGTAGCCTATTGATAGTCATCCTCTTCTTGATATTCTCTTATATTGTTCTGTTTTGTGGTCCTTTCTGACCGCAGCCCTTTGTAGGATCTCCAGGACTGTGTCCAGTATTGGCCCTCTTCTTTTTTCCCTCTTTACTGTTTTGCTTGGTAATGATTTTATTGTCTCTGTGCAGATTATTCTCAGATCTACTTATCTAGCCTTAACCTCTCTCTTGACCTCCAAAATTCCCTCATCTCCAACTGCCTATTGGGCATCTCAAAATGGATGTCCAGTAGATATCTTCAAATAAGAACTCATCTCTCCCTATTTTTTATTTCCAAGATCAAATATAAAATCCTGCATTGAGCTTTTTTTAAATTTTTTTTTATATAAAGCTTTTTATTTACAAAACATATGAGTGAACTTTCAACATTGACCTTTGCAAAAACTTTTTTTTTTCCCAAGCTTTT
>JAJPUD010000479.1:231847-292954 GCA_023553655.1 Myrmecobius fasciatus
TGGACCACAATTTATTGATATTCTAGCCTCCTTGCTCTTTCAACTCTACATTTTCATTGACTGTTTTTCATACCAGGACTCTCTCCTCACCTCAGCCTCCTATGTTCAGCTATAATCCCACTTCTCATAAAATTCATTTCCCAGTGCTCCTTAATTCTGTTCTAAATTTACTTCCAATTTACCTGGAGTATTTCTTGTTTGTAAATTTTTTTTTTTTTGGTATGTTTCTCTCCATGAGAACTTGAGCTCCTTGAAAACAGAGACTATTTTTTTCCTTTCTTTATATCCCTTGTACTTAGTACAGTGGCTGGCATTTAGTAAGCACTTAAATGCTTTTGGATTTATTATCAATAAATTATATATAATACTAATATATAATGTAATAAATGACCTTAAATACATATGATTACTTACATATAAATTATATACACATCATATATTATTACTTATATATAGTATTACTAATATTATATAGAATAATTATATGTAATATCAGTTTTATCAATATCTTTAATATTCATACTACATTTTCATTTTGAGTTTTTCATGTATGGGTTAAAATGCTACCCTAGGATCTATTATCTGCTGCACGTCTTTTAGTTTTCCTAGTACTTCTTGTCTAAAAGGTAGTCTCAATAGTTTCTGGTTTTGAGTTTATCATATACTAGGCTACTTTTCGGTGCTTTGGTTCCTTTTGTACCATCTGTTAGTGCTGTGCCCTCTTTACATGTTCTTTTCCCTCACTTTTTCCTTGAGATTCTAGACCTTTTGTTGTTCCAAATGAAATGTTATTTTGTTGAGTGAATACACACACACACACACGTGTCTATATTTATTTATAAGAAGGCAGGGAGGAAGGTTAAAAGGGAGGAAAAAAGGAAGGAGGGAGACAGAGAGGAGGGAAGGAGGGAAAGAAAGGGGGAAAGAGAGGGGGGAGAGAGAGAGAGAGAGAGAGAGAGAGAGAGAGAGAGAGAGAGAGAGAGAGAGAGAGACGGACGAAGGAAAAGGAAGGGAGGGAGAAAGGGAGAAAACAAATCTGTTAATTTATTTAGACAATTTAAAATTTGTACTATGGCCCAACTATGTACCAGAAATATCTCTTTAGGGATTTTTTTTTCTTTATTTTTTAAGAGAGTGCTTTGTAGTTGTATTTATATAACTTTTGTATGTTTTTTGGTCATTTCAAATGCAGATATTTTACATATTTTGTAGTTTATTTTGAATAACAGTTTTCATTACTTCTTTGGGGTTTTTACTGGTCTTATGTAGAACTACTGATAATTTCTCTTGTATTTATTTTGTATTCTATTGCTTTATTGTGACGCTAATGATTGTCTCACTCAATGTCTTTGCTGATTCTCTGGGATTTTCTAAGTAGACCATTATATTATTTCAAATAAGGTTAATTTTGTCTCTTCTTTTCTTGCTCATATATTTTTTATTTTGTTCTCTTGTATTATTGGTAGAGCTACAACTTCTAGACTACATTAAATTCTAGCGGAGGTCATCTTTATTCCTTTTTGCACTGGGAATGTTTCTAATGTTTTTCCATTGAAAACAATGCTAGCTCTTGGTTTTAAATATATACACTGATAGTGTTAAAAAAAAAAAAAAGGTCCTTTTGTGCCTTTGTTTCTTAAGGTTGTGAACACTATTAAATGCTGTATTTTTTCAAAGATTTTTTTTTTCATCTTTTAGAATGATCATATAGTTTTTGTTATTTTTGTTCCTTATGTTTGGGCATTTTTTCATCCTATAGTGCTATACTTTAGTCATATATATGAGTTATTGATTTTGGGGATACCAATTTGACAATATTTGAAAAAAAATCTCAAAATATTATGGAAGTAATTAACTTGTCACACATACAACATGGTACTTTTCTATAATAGAGATTATATATGTTGGATTTTTATTTTAAATTGACAATGAATAAATGTAGTCTTTTCATTTTTATATAACGAGAAAAAAAAAAGAGTCCTGGTTAGAAAGAAATGAAGTATAGGTGATGATGAGGAGCAGAGAATTATGCACTATAGGTATTTCTCAATTTCTGGTATCTTTTTCATATAAAACAAAAAATACAACTGTGTTTGATTGGATTCAGTATCTCTTCTTTTTAAGAAAAATAGTGCATTTCATTATTTGTATTCATTAATTAGGAGTAGACATTGCTGAGTCCAGCTATCTTTTAATATTATTTTCATTTATATTACTGTGGTTTGTGTGTGTGTGTGTGTGTTAATTCATTGTGCACACACAGACACACACACACATAGTTCTGCTTTCTTTACTGTAGGTGATAACAGCTGCTTCATGTTTTTCAGAATGCCTCACATTCATCATTTTTCATGATACAATAATATTCTGTTACATTCAAATAACTGTTCCTTAATTGAAGAACTCTTATTTTTTCCCCAGTGTTTTCCTACCACACACATATTTTGATATGTATGGGACTTTTCAGTCTGTCTTTTACTTTAAGTAATCTTCCCTGTTGTGGGATCATTGGGTCAGTAAGCATTATGAACAATTTGATAGTTTTGTTATATATTTCTAAATTGTTTTACTTTCCACACAAATAAAATCAGACCTAATCAATTAGAAAAACATTAAGTGCTCATGGGTAGGCAGAGTGAACATAATAAAAATGACAATACTACCCAAACTAATCTACTTATTTAGTGCCATACCAATCAAACTCCCAAGAAATTATTTTACAGATCTAGAAAAAATAGTAGCAAAGTTCATTTGGAAGAACAAAAGGTCAAGGATTTCAAGGGGATTAATGAAAAAAAAGGCAGATGAAAGTGGCCTTGCTGTACCAGATCTAAAACTATATTATAAAGCAGCGCTCATCAAAACTGTTTGGTACTGGCTAAGAAATAGAGCAGTCGATCAGTGGCCTAGGATAGGTTATCAGGACAATCTAGGCAATAACCTTAACAATTTAGTGTTTGATAAACCCAAAGACCCCAGCTTTTGGGATAAATACTCACTATTTGGCAAAAACTGCTGGGAAAATTGGAAACTAGTGTGGAAGAAATTAGGGCTTGACCCATACCTAACACCACATACCAAGATAAGATCTAAATGGGTTCAAGATCTAGATATAAAGAGTGATTTTGTAAGCAAATTAGAGGAATGTAATAGAGTTTATCTCCCAGACCTGTGGAGATGGAATAAATTTATGTCCAAAGAAGATCTGGAACTCCTAATTGAACACCAGATGGATAATTTTGATTATATCAAGTTAAAAAGTTTCTGTACAAATAAAACAAATGCAGACAAGATTAGGAGGGAAGCATCAAATTGGGAAATCATTTTTACATTTAATAGTTCTGATAAAGGCCTCGTTTCTAAAATATATAGAGAATTGTCTCACATATATAAGAATTCAAGCCACTCTTCAATAGATAAGTGGTCAAGGGATATGAACAGACAATTTTCAGATGATGAAATTAAAACCATCTCTGGTCATATGAAAAGTTGCTCCAAATCATTATTGATCAGAGAAATGCAAATTAAGACAACTCTGAGGTACCACTACACACCTGTCAGATTGGCTAAAATGACAGGAAAAGATAACGATGAATGTTGGAGGGGATGTGGGAAAACTGGGACATTGATACATTGTTGGTGGAACTGTGAATGGATCCAACCATTCTGGAGAGCAATTTGGAGCTATGCTCAAAAAGTTATCAAACTGTGCATACTCTTTGACCCAGCAGTATTTCTACTGGGACTATATCCCAAAGAGATCTTAGAGGAGGGAAAGGGACCCACATGTGCAAGAATGTTTGTGGCAGCCCTCTTTGTAGTGGCTAGAAACTGGAAACTGAAGGGATGCCCATCAATTGGAGAGTGGCTGAATAAATTATGGTATATGAATGTTATGGAATATTATTGCTCTGTAAGAAACAACCAGCAGGACGATTTCAGAGAGGCCTGGAGAGACTTGCATGAACTGATGCTGAGTGAAACGAGCAGAACCAGGAGATCATTATACACAGCAACAACAGTATTACATGATGATCAATTCTGATGGACATGGCTCTCTGCAACAAAGAATTGTCTCAAACCAGTTCCAATTGTTCACTGAAGAAAACCATATACATCCAGAGAGAGGGATATGAAATATGGATCACAACGTAACATTTTCATGATCTCCATTGATATTTGCTTGCATTGTGTTGCCTTTCTCTGATTTTCTTTTTTTTTCTTGTAGATAGGATTTTTCTTGCATAACTGGTCAAGTATTTCAACATTATTAACATGTAGTGGACTTCCTGCCATCTAGGGGAGGAGAGACGACTGGGGGTAAAATTTGTAATGGAAAGCTTTGTAAAGTTCAATGCTGGGGAACTACCCATACATATGTTATACACAGTAAAAAGCTTTAATTAAAAAACAATACATTATTATACTTACTGTAGTTTCTTTAGCACTGACCATTTCCAAAATCTTATCACCTTTGTCAAATTAATGGACATAAAATGGAATCTCTGAGTTATTTAATGTGCATTTCTCATGTTATTGACTCTTTGTGGTGTTTGTGAATATTGAAAATTATTCATTTTATTTGTTCATTTATGTATTAGGAAGTTATAAGTAGTTGGTTCAAATATCTTGAGTATTAGACTAAAGCCCTTTGTTGTTGAATGTCTAGAATCTATATGCACATTTTTTTATGTAATAGTAGTTTTCAAGAGCACAGTAGTCACAGAAAAGAATGAAGATTTTGGGCTGGCAAACCAAATTTTGTCCATTAGGATTTGGAAGTTTTGGGATAATGGTAGGTTCATTCCTTTACTTGTAGCTATTTCTTCCCCTACATGGTCTTTCCTTCTCTATTGCCTAGAGCATTGTTGTACTTTGGAGGTAAGGATGCTATTATACATGAGAAACAGAGATGGCCCCTTGAGAATAGTAGAGAATACTGAATGGGAACAGAGCTGTTAAAAAAAAAATCCTTGAAGCTCATTATTTTAAAAAAATATTTGGGAGACTTACTCTTTTTTCTTAACTTTAGGTGTGTGAAAAAGGTTGAAAGAAAATTCTAAGTCATCAGTGCCCATACCTTTTCTTGCTTGATCTTGGAGTAGAGCTGTCAGTCTGTGTTTGACATCACAGCTAGTTGCCATGGAAATGATAGCAATGTTACAAATTTATCATTATGACTTTTCTGCAGTGTCTATGAAAGGCAAAAAAGGGCTGTGAGAGAGGGGGAAAAACTTATTGAAGATTGACTTTCAGGTAAAATTTTCTAATTTATACTCTGGCCTTTTATCTGCACTGCAGAACCCAATTGCATATTCTGTACTTGACGGCAATAGTGTTTGAATGTGGATTGAGTATTTAAAATACACACATACACACACACATACACACACATAAACACACTGACTTTATGGTTGCAAGAAAATAGTTAGACCAGGAATTGTTATTTATGATTTAAAAAATGTTTGTGTGGTGTCTTCGTTTTTTAACACTGAAATGTAAAACCATTTTAAGTTTATTCAGTTACATTTTACTTCCATTATTCTGTATTCTCACAAGTGATTAGCTCTGTTAATTACTCTATAATTTGGTAAAGAAATTATAGCATTTTACTTCAGTTAGGACTTGATATTGCATTAGAAATATTTTAAAACAAGATATTATAGGTTAAACTGAAAGATTATTTGGATTTGGGGGGGGGAAGGGAATTCACTAAGCTATATTTCTATAATGATTCCAAAACCCCCTTGTGGTAATGCTTTCATTTTGAATGCCATTTCAGTCTTCTACTTATTACCAGAACCCTTTTTATCCTAAAAATCTTATCACTTTTGTATCTAATAACATAGTTGTTCCTATATTCATGATGAAAATCATATTTAATTTGTGTTTCATAAAGGATTATCTTGTCTTCTCCCTCCCTAATATGTTTAGGTAGTTATTTCTCACCTTAATACTAATATAACCTCATACTCAGTTAAGTAAGAAATTAGGACTGGGGAATTTGCAAATGTTTATAAATTCACAGGGAACAGGGAAGAGAACTGTCACAGATTGTGCTTCCTTTGTCCATTCAGTATGTGTCTAGTATAGTAAATGTTAAAATTGAGGTTTTGATTATTCTTTTTCTTCATACTTCATATTTCGGATCAAGGACTGAACTCTGTAGTTGGTGTCTATTTAATTTAGGTTAATGATCTACCCAGGAGAGTGCTTTTTTGTTAACAAACTTTGAGGGACTTGTACATTTGAATTTTGAGAGATCAGATGTGTATTTGCTTTGGGTTGAGACTCCTTCCTTGTTTCCTGAAACTATTATATAAAAACCTCAGCCCACATTGTTGCCTTTACTCAATAGTTCCTTTCTCATTTATTTCCTATGCCCTATAATCAACACCTTATTGTTTTGTTTTTTGATTATCTGAACCAAAGTAGTACTTCTTATCTTCTTGTTCTTAGCATATCTTTTTGTTCACTAAGTAGTTCACTTCTCAGTATTTTATCTTCTTCATTGAGATTGTAAGTTCTTCCTGGACATCAATGGTGTTTGAATCTAGTATACCATAAATTTTCACATAGAACTAGGTACAGAGTATGTCTTCAATGAAATTTTATTATTTAGTTGGTTAATTGACAGAAAAGTTGACTTAAATAGCCAGTTTGCATTTGATTTTTTAAAAACAATAATCTAAAAATTGTTCCCAGAAGTGTTTTTAAGTATTAAGAAAAATATGTGTATCATTTGGAAAAACTATTTGAATAATTTACTTTAGGTCATTAATTTGGATATCCTGATTTCTGTTCAGCTAATTAAACTTGAAAGTCATTGTTATAATATTCTGTAAATGGATTTCGGGGTTCTTCCCTTTCTTGGTTTTATTTGATAGTAAGACGAGGGGAAGAGCTGGCAATGTATTTATTGGATTTTAGATTGCACATTCATTTCAGATTCACGTGCCTTAGGCTTGTGCACCTGAGTGCACTGCAGCCTACAGCACATTTAATTTAAAATCGGATGCCCTCGGGGACCATCACACTGGTAGGCTTCTCACAGTTCTTTTAGGAGCCACTTTTAAAGGTGGTAAGAAACAAGAATTCAAGGAATTGTGATAGAAAGGATAAGGATCGTTTGGGAGTAGGTTTTAAAAGGAAATATATATATATATATATATATGTATATATATATATGTATATATACATATATATATATTTAGTGAATAAATTTCTAGAACATGTATAGAAATTCACATTAATTTGTTATTACTGTTATATAGGTTTTATAAGTTTAATTCTCTTGTCACTTGAGGACCATATTCTAAATTTTAAATAATTGCTCTTTTGGCTTTTGAAATGTTTTTTATTGGTTTGGGGGGGGGGATCTCCACCTATCACACTAGATACTAAAAATTCATGTCCAAAATTTTTCAAGCTAAAAAATTGTCTTCAAGCTTGGAAGTTTGTGAAAAGCCTGTCTGTTAGGCTAATTTGTTAAATTGAAGCACCTAAGAACAGGAACATCTATCTTCTTTCCCAAGATAACTCTGATTTGATGTCTTAGAAAGAACTTTTTAAGTGCTTAAATAAACAGTGGGTTTATTTATCAATTATTTAGATCTGAGAGAGAAGCTATATGTCAGAACATCATCCTAATTCCATATATTAATTCAATCTACACCTATAATTGATGGTGAAAATATTAGGTCTTTGCCCCTGGAAGGGTCTGCAAGATAACATTAACCATCATAAAAGAAATGTGTTGTGATAGTTAAGTGGATTGCGATATGATCAAAGTTATATTTATGAAGTATTACATGTGATAATAGACTATTGCATTAGTAAAAACTTGCTTTTTGATAACTAAGAAGGCAAAATCTCTAGTCTTTTTTCCATTATAAGTTTAATTAGAATCACTTGCAAATTATACGTGGTACCCCTTTGGGCATGTCTGGGGAGGAGAAAAGTCCTAAGTGCTTTTTATGCTTTTGAGATTAGTTTTAAAATATTTTATTTTCTTCTAACATTAAATTTCTTTAAATAGGTAAATTTCAACATTTTTCTCATGCTAAGTTTGAACTCTATTTTGGAATTATTTCATTATAAACTATAACCCACTTTAAATTAGGAATATTTTCCATGAGTTCAGCCTGTCTCCAATACCCTTTCATTGATTTCTGAGTCCTATCTGCAGTCCACCCACAGACACAGTGTGACTTGATCTTTGCAATCTGATTTTTAGCTACTCTGATTAAATTTCATCCCTGGGATGTTATTTTTAAAAAAATCAAATGAAATTGCTTATCAATATTTTTGGTGATAAATTCTAAGGCACTAAAATCACATATTTTGAGACCAAAGTGCTAATTCTTCTTAAAGATTCTATTTAATAATTATTCTTACTATTTTAGTGTATATTGGTAGAGTTTTGTATGTCTGTTTTAGAGTAGGAGATATGTTAATAAAGTACTCAATATTCATAACAAATAATCTTGTCTATTTTCTAGTCAAGATTCTGAAAACCTTCTTGCCCTTTCTGTATAGCCAAGCAGACTGTATTAACTTCTGCCTTAATTTAAAAAGCGATTGTGAAACTTGTTGGCTCCACACCTTAAAGAATTGCATGTTTAATAATTGTGAAGGCTTACCATCAGATTTGTCTCAGTTCTGAATTAATAATGTTGCTGACTTATTGTTTTAGAAGAAGTCCTTGACCTGTTAGGTTGAAAGAATTGTGACTGCTCTGAACCTTTGTGGGTCCTGTAGCTGTGCCATATCCCCTGTGAATAATTAGAGGTATTTGAAGGTATTGCTGTAGAAGCCAATTTGTGTCTTTCACTTTGCATATTGTTGAAGCCTCATGAATTAATCATAAGCAGGGCAAAAAATTAACTTCTTCAGACACATATTTTGATGGGTCATGAGGGAGAATGTAAAGTGATCTGTAAAATATTCTACTGATCCTCTAAGTATTAAATTATTATACCTACAGGCTAATTTCAAGGGGGGGGGAGGAAGGACTAACTCAGTAGTGAACTTGAAAAATCAAGGTCCATTATTTCCTAGAACTATAAGAAGAATGAAATGAATGATGAACTGGTGATTTTCTGAAAAATATCCATATTGCCCTGTGTTTCTTGTTTGAACTAGTTTGGGTGATTTTTTTTCTTTTTATTCATAATTGTTTAGGATTCTTTTAATGTTTATAAACTAAAAATTATTTTAAGCAAATAACATTCTCTGTTGTGCTTTAAGATTTATAAGATTTGTCACAACAATCTTGCAAAGCAATTTTTATTATCCTCATTTTATAGAAAAGGAAACTGAGCTTCTGAGAGGTTAAGTGGTTTGCCCATGCTTATATAGCTAGTAAATAACTGATGCAGGATTTGAATCTAGCTCCAGTGCTCTATCATCATTTGTCTCTTCAACCAAAACATTTTTTTGCATGTTGTTTAGCAAAATATATACTTGTCTTTCTCACTTAAGAGCCCTAGAAACTAAAATTCTGGGTTAGTATATTTATGTTTCCAGTTTTAAGTTTAAACTTAACTCTTCTTTAAAATTTTTCAAAATTGTTTTTTCTTTTTTTCAGCCAATGAAACTGAAATTGCATTCTTCTGTGAAGAAGATTATAAGAACTACAAAGCTAATCCCGTTTCATTTTGGTGAAGATGTCTGGGGGCTTGTTTTTTGCATACCTATTGTAAACTCTTTATTTTGCTTAGTGAAGTGTTTTTGGTTTTTGTTTTGTGTTTTTTACTGATAAATAAATCCTAAAAGATTAATCCATGCTGAGTTACAGTTTCTTTTCACAGTTGGCTATTTGTATCCAAACTCTGTAATGATATCTGCCTTTACATGTCCCCTCCTTCCTTCTTATGTTTTATCATCTAGGCACTATAAATTAATGTAACATTTCTTTTTATGATTAAAAAAATTGTTTCAAAAATAATCGAAACCAAAAGGCAAGTATAATATACTAATATTAGTATACATATTAGTATACATTGTTCCACTGTTCCATTTCCCTATAGTTTTTACTTTTAATGTTTTCTTAAAACCTTAGAATTTCTTGTGATTAGCTAATATTATTGTTCTTGCTAGAATTTATAAGAAGTTTTTCATTTTATGTTTCATCCATAGTTTCTAATTGGAGTTGTCTATTATTTTATTTTTCTACCAAAAGAGTTGAAGGCCTAGTGTGATCATTTCATCCATTTTTTAGTTTCTCCAGTATATGACACACAACCACAAAGGAAAATAAGCATTACATATTCCAGAGAGATTTTGTGATGTCTAAGGGTCGTGCATTTTCCTTTTTAAAATACATTAGTCAGCAAAAGCACCATGGCTGGATTTCTGATGGCTTGAGAAGTAAAACACAATAGAACAAAATTCATATCTTTGGGGAGAAATGGTGTCTCTATTGCGTAGAGAAAATTGTTTTTTTGAAATCAAGTTCGTCCTTGAAGATAAAATCTTTCAGACTATAGCAGCTTTTTCATTCAAGATCATCAAATCAATAAGCTCCTCCTGTGTGCCAAGGAACTGTTCTGGTTGCTGGGGTAACAAAGACAAAAAAGAAATGTCCCTACCTCCTAGGTGCTTCTTTTCTTTTGGGGCAAACAACATATATTGATGAAAGTTTATACAAAGCAAATACAAAGTAAATATACCAGGCTGTCTCTTCTGAAAGAAACTGGGAAGCTGGATATCAAGAAAGCCCTTATGGAGGAGATAGTGCTTTAGTTGAACTTTGAAGAAAGTTCAGGATTCTCAGAGGTGAAAGGGATGAAAAGGGGAATGTGTAGTAGGCTCAGGGACAGTGTATGCAAAAGCATGGAGATGAGAGGTGGAATGTTGTATGTGAAGAATAAGATCACAAATTAAGCTAGATTATACAGTATAAAAAAGGTAATATATTTTGTACCTGGAAGAGTAATTTGAAACCTACAGGGGTATTTGTATTTGATCTTAAAGGCAATATGGGGCTTGAATTTACCGGGGGAGAGGGGAGGGAAATCATGATCAGATCATGGTTTAGGAATATCATACATGGCTCTTTTTAACAGTGAGGTGATTCAGGCCAGTTCCAACGGATTTATAATGGAGAGAGGCATCTGCACCTAGAGAGAGGATTGTGGGATCTGAGTGTGTATCACAACATAATATTTTTGCCTTTTTCATTGTTGTTTGCTTTTTATTTTCTTTCTTATTTTTTTTCCTTTTGATATTATTTTCCTTATTTTTCTGGTGCAGCATGATAATTTGGAAAATAAAAAACTTTAAAAAAATAAAGAAGCCCAAAACATCAAAATAGTAATAATAAAAAGGATTATCATATTACCAGATGTGTGAAGGATGGATAAAAAGAGGAGACTAAATGTAGGAAGACCAGTTAGGAAAGTCATAATAGCTTAGGTGACAATTGATGAAGGAATGGATTTTTGGGGAAAAGCATTGAGTTCCTTATTAGATATATCATGTTTGAGATAGATGCAAGAAATCCAGTTGGAAGTGTCCAAAAAGTTGTTGTGGTTTTTTGTTTTTTGTTTTTGATGAGAACTAAAATTCAGGCATATATAGATTTGGAAATCATCTGAATAGAGATGATTAAGTAACTCGAGTATTGATGAGGTCACCCAGAGAGAATATATGGAAGGAAGAGGGCTTTGGATAAAATGTTAGTGTGTACTACAATGAAGGGGCATGACATAAATGAGACTGAAGTAAAGGAGGCCTGAAAAGTGCCATCAGACAAGAGGAGCAAGAACTAAGAGAAAACAGGGTCAAGAAAAGCCAGGGAAGAGAGGGTATCCAAGAGGAGAGGATGGTTAACACAGAAAAGATTGGGAAAGTCATTAGATTTTTAAATTAAGATCACTGATAACTTTGGAGGAAAAAAAAAATTTTCCAGTAGAAAACCAACAGAATAGTAGTTAAAAAGAGAATTAGTTCAAAAATTAAAGGTCCCTGTGTGATGTCAACCTCATAATTGCTCTTTGAAGTCACAGAGGCAAATATGTTTGTTCTGTTTTGATTTCAGTATTAAGTGACTCCCAAGTCCTGCTCCTAACCAGGGGCAAGTCATTTAAACTCTCATTAAGCAACCCACAAAAGCTACAAATGACAAAAGTTGCCAATTTGTATCAATGAGAGTATTTCCACAACTAGAATTCTCTATACTAATAAAATCATGGGTTTCTGCACCAGAAACCAAACATTGCATCACAACATGATTTTTTGATATTGTCGTTTTGCTGAGTCATCATGGGACACCTTAAAATACTGAACTCTCAGTGTATTTCAAATATATTCTTCTAATTATGAAAAATTGATTTATGTAGACTTCAGAAACAATTTTGTTAAGTGAGTTGTTTCATATATAGCCACTAACTGAAGTAACTTACAAAAAAGGTGTGTGTGTATATGTATAATAAATATTTTAAAAATCATTTCCTCCTTAAATATGTCTCCTTTTGGGGCAAATAGGTGGCATGGTGAATAGAGCACCAGCTCTGAAATCAGGAAGACCTGAATTCACATCTGATCTCAGACACTTAACACTTCCTAGCAGTGTGATCCTGGGCAAGTTACTTAACCCCAATTGCCTCAGCAAAAAAAAAAAAAAAAAAAGTCTCCTTTTCTTCCTTCCCTCTAAATGGAAAAAAAGTAAATTTTTGAAAGAATGATTCTTTTCTTTTTTCAGGTCCAAGTTTGATGAGATAATCTTTAGGATCTTTTCCAACTTTTAGATTCTTTGCTTTTGTGAAATTATTAAGGCAAAGTCCTAGCTTTATCATTTGGTCTCCTTATGGTAGAGAGAATAGTCCAGCATATGGCCAGATAGTTGACTGAGTCTTTTGTCATCACTGCAATATCATGCTGTTGTGACATAAGAGAAACCAAAAAATGTTGGGGTTCCAGAGCAGCATTGTGAAGTGTCTCAAAAGAATTTGCAGGCTCAAACCCATCTCCAAGTCAGGGGGCAAAGTTTATTATAATTGTAACACCAATTAAAGCAGGCTAAGTTCCTGAAGAAGATAATAAAGAACCAGGAACAAGAAGATAAATTTATAGGGAAAAATGAGTGAAATCAGATGCTTCATATCACTGATATGCTAGTTTTATGACAGAGTTGGAGTTGAGGACTGATCTGCTTCTGACGTTATGCAAAGGTACAGTACACATAATTCTCTGGGCAGGGGTGGGGGGGCAGCTTCCAGAGGGGTGCTTTTTGGGCTGAAACATCACTAAGTCTAGTGGTGGGCATCCAATTTTGTTCTGCATCTGGGTTAACTTTAAGTACCTCATTATTGTTGCTTATTAGTCTCAGAAACTCTGTTATCACTGACCAACAGGCTGTTATCTGACAGCCGGGAATATTTGTGGCCTTAGCATTCTGGTCATATAGAATAAATTGGGGCAGGATAGTCTAAGAGAAAAAATACATCATTTCCAACTACATCACTCCCAAGACCAGGTGGTTTTAGGGTTATTGATATATCTTTCCTGGGAGCTACACTACATCAATGCTTCCTTACCACAATGCCTTGTATTTTATAATCCTTCCCAGGTAAGTCTTTAGCATGCTCCCATTAAAGTATCACTTTCTCCCCCTATTCATTCCCACACAAATGTTCTTCACCATTCTTCTGGATATCATCCAATGGATATTTCTTGGTACATGGTGCTGCTCCATTTCTCCTTTTATCCATTATATTTCTTTTGGATTTATTTATCTGTACATTTTATATTCCTCAAAGAAAATCTAAGTCCTGAGGACAGAAACCCTTTTTCATTTTTAATCATTGTACCTCCTGCACCTAGGTTTGCTCCTTGCAAAGCACCTAAGTTGCACTTAATAGGCATTCAGTTGAATGGAGTCAAATAATATGAGGTGGTATCAGATACAAAAAGCAGTAGTTATTTTTTTTAAATTACCAATTTTTTTCTTTAAGTCAACCTTCTACCAACATCTTTCTTTAGTCAGCAAAGCATTTATTAATTGCTTGAATATGCCTGAAACTATCTGGTGCTGGGATCATTACAAAGACAAAAAACCCTAAAATAATCCCTACCCTTAGAGAGTTTACAATGCATTCTTGGTAATTCTAACTAAAACAAAACAAAACAAACCCAAAAAACCCCCAATAATTTAAAAACTATCTGTGTGATATTTGCATGACAATGGACAAATGCACACTGTACCTTTTTCAGTCTTTCCTTAACTTGTGAATGAAAAGAATACCTAAAATACACTTCACAGGGCAATAACAAGACTAAAATAAGGAAACATACTCTCTACAAATACACTATACAAGAGTTGAAGATATTATAAATTATGTTATCATATTGATGGGTAAAGGATGAGGGCATGAAACTGATAACTCAGTATATTTCAGTAATCATAGTGTTTGGGAATGGTAATTTCAGAGAAGAGGATTATAGAGAAGAAATTATCTCTCTCCCACCTCACCCCCAATAGATTGTTAATTTATTATAGAAAATGATGGAAAATATTGACTGAGCACTGGCAGATGTTGTTTTAGTCATCCAAATGATAGTAATTTTAGAAGACAGATCTGTGCCCACAAATTAAACTAGTATATTACTATCAGAAAATGCACCTGTTTCATTGCATGGTCACAAAAGCACAACTTTACCCAGATTCATGCCCAACTTTCATAATCACCTACTATGTTAAACTTAATACATTGCTCTCTTCAGCTTAAACTCCCTGAAATGTACATAAGATTGCATAATTTCCCTTCATTTTCTGTCAAAGGAAATTTTATTATATATGCTAAGTGGTAGTTCAGTGGTACCTGCAGAATGCTTCTAATTTTCTCTTTTATTTATTTTTTTGCCTCTAAATTTTCTTTCTTTCTTTTTTACAATTTGACCCTGACCTATTTATTTATTTTTTTGCAAGTTATTAAATAAAATTTATTAATGATATTGGTCAATATTCTACCTCTGTGCTTTATTCTTGTCTGGTTTAGAAATTGATAATATATTTTCTTTTCTTTTCTTTTTTTTAATTGAAGTTTTTATTTGCAAAACATATGCATGGGTAATTTTTCATCTTTGACTTTTGCAGAGCCCTCCGCTACAAATTCCTCCCTCTTTCCCCCCATCCCCTCCCCTAGATGGCAGGAAGTCTAAAACATGTTAATTATGTTAAAATACTTGACAAATTGAATATGTGTATACTTATTTATACAATTATCTTGGTGTACAAGAAAAATTTGATCTACAAGAAAAAAAAAACCTGAGAAGGAAAACATAATGCAAGCAAACATCAATAGAAAGCATGAAAATGCTATGTTGTGGTCCACACTCAGATCCCACAGGCCTCTCCCTGGGTGTATATGGCTTTCTTCACCACTGAACAACTGGAACTGGTTGAAACATCTCATTGTTGAAGAGAACCATGTCCATCAGAACTGATCATCATATAGTCTTGTTGTTGCCGTGTATAATGAACCAGGAGGTTCTGCTGATTTCACTCAGCATCAGTTCATGCAAGTCTCTCCAGGCCTCTCTGAAATCATCCTGCTGGTTGTTTCTTACAGAACAATAATATTCCATGACATTCATATACCATAGTTTATTCAGCCATTCTCCAATTGATGGGCATTTGCCTCTGAATTTTCAAGGATTAATATAGTGACTGACACAATGAATGCTTAGTAAATACTAGACCACTCACTAGTTGAAAAATGCAAATAGTTTTGGTTCTGAAATGAGGTTGATCTCTAGATATTTGATCAGCTTATGGTATTGTGTATTGGATTCATGAATAGCCCTGGGAGTATGTCAATGTTGGCTTAGAATCTAATTTTCTATAGAGCAGTAATCCAATTGTATATATGACCTGGCTTCTTAAAGTGGGTCATGACCCCACATGGGGTCTCATAATAATATGGGGGTCATGAAATTATGATTTATTATCAAAAAGGTTTGATTTGTATTTCTATTTTATATACCTATATATCCAGGGCCATGTAAAAATTTCTGTGGCAAAAAAGGATTGCATGTGGAAAAAGTTTAAGAAAACTTGGCATATGACACTTTGTGAGAGTTTTGTAGAAAAAATCACTCTCAAATGTTAGGAAGATCAATATGAAAAAGTGGTTATTTCCTATCCTAGCTAATGCAGAGCAGCTCTACATTGAAGCGGATAAGAGACAATGGATATTTCTGAGTTATTGAAGTGAGATTTTGTTCTTAGAATAGTTTCTAGCAGATAGCTGTCCATATCACAAGTTAAGTGTGCTCTTGCATCTAAAGAACCCCAATACCTTAGTAAATGATCTTTGCAGTGACCAGTGTTCAGTTAAGAATGGGATAGTAGTACCAAAGGTCCTCTGAATCAGGCTAAGACAAAGTCACATTTGTGATGACTAGATTGTTTCTACCTCCATTTCTCATTAAGACCTGCATTATGAGACCTTTCATTTCTATATTTTGTTTAAGAAAGAACAAAATCTTATTTGAAATTTTCCTTCCAATTTTAACAGAAAAACTTTTGGATGGCTCTTTTAAGATTTAATTTTTATGGCAAAACAGGTCCCTCCAAAATGAATTCAGTGTATGTGAGTAGGCTGAAAAATTTTCTGAGTAAGAAACAAGCCATTAAAAGTAAAGAACCTAGCAGGGAGTATAGGAAAAAACTGATGACAATACAAGAAACCAGATAGGGTGGGCAACAAATGAGTGGAAGCAGTTGGAAGAAAAGACTGTCACCAGTGGAAAGAGAGAATCCAGAAGTTTGATAGACTAGATAATTGGTTCACAGATTGAATTATATTGGGTACAGACATACTGGATCTGCAGTCTTGAATTCTGGTGTTTGCAATAGAATCGAGTGAATAAGTTCCTTTTTAAAAAATTTTTTTATTCTTCTTAAAAGTTGGTTTGTGTCTATTGGTTTTAAGTTTAGTTTCTACAGGCACCTGCATTTTCATGCAGCTGACACATTTTTGTTCTGCCATTCAGTTCCTTTGTATGCCTAGAGGCAATTCTGGTGCCTCCTCCGTGAGTACTTTTTTTTTCCTAGCTGGAAGAAAATGCTGTGGTAGTTTTTAGCAATAGGCACAATAAGTGTCCTAGATTGTCTTTTGTTTCTGTTTGAAATGTCCCTGGAAAGCTAAGAGAGAGAGAGGGGAAAATTTGACTGTTGTACAAATGATGATGTTTCTACCGGGCACCTCCCTACTATTAAAACAAAGTTACTTGTTTTAAAAGTGACCTAGAAGTGAACTTGTTCTGGCATTTAAAATTAAATCACCTGAAAAAGGTAAGGGGATACATTTAGTACCTTAAAACTGTTTGCCCTTTTTTGTTCCTTATAGATAATAATCTCTGTTGTGCTGCTACTTAATATCATATTTGCAGTGTTTTCATAATTGGTGCTACTGTTATTAATGAATTTTCTTGATATCCATATTATTGGTTTCCTGGAAGCTCAAAAAAACTTTGCAAAATAATTGACTCATTATAACACTTGTATGACACATATGGCAAAAGCTAGGAATTTAATTTTACTTGTTATGGGAAAACTTAGACCAGCCCAGAACATACTGCTCCAGAGCATATGTGGAGCAGTAGGATCCAGAGGTCTTGCTATCATTTAGATAACTATTCATATCCTTATCTCTCAACATTAGCATCCACCCCTGAAATTCTCTTGAGACTCTTAAATACAGTAGTATCCTTTTCTCTAATACACTTTATCATCTGATGTAATCTCTTCCTCGCTTTTGTTAAAATGTGTCCTTTAGTACTGACTGTGTTAGACTTTATATGCCTTCTTTGCTCTTCTTTGGCTTTCCGCAAATTATCACTAATTAAAAATTGAATGGAAACAATTAGGTAGCTCAGTAGATGTAGAACTTTGGGCCTCAGTTCAAATCTTGCCTTAGACACTTACTAGCAGTGTGAACCAGGGCAAATCACTTATCTCTTCACTGTAATCCACTGGAGAAGGAAATGACAAATCACTCCAATATTTTTGCCAAGAAAACCTCATGGACTATATTAGCATGCTATGGTCCATGGGATCATGAAGAATCAGATCAGCTGAACAAAAAGGGATAATATAGGCTTCTGAAGACTTATTCAGAAAATTCTTTACACAAGTTGCTTCTAAAAGAGGAAAATTAAAAATGTCTTCTGGTTATTTTGATGGCAGCCAGATAGAAATATTTCCAAAATATAAATTTTGAGGGCTGTGTTTTCCAGATATGTGCTCAGCCTTACAGTTTTGTATTATGTTATGGTTGGCATTACAGAGTGAATCTCCATAAAGAAAATATATTTCTTCCTAAAATCACCATCAAATGATTTCATTAAAAGGCAAAAAACAAACAAAAAAACCCCAAACAAAAAAGAAAAAAAAAAGATAAAATAACAAAAATGTAGTTAATATGGAAAGACACTAGGAAGTTTTACTTCTCTTTTGTGTTGATTGCCACCAGGTGTCAGCATAGTCTGTTCCTTAGGCATTCTGAGATTGGGCAAGAAAATATTGAATTGCTTATTAATGGTAATGATTAATAGACAAGGTTTATAAGTTTAGCTTATAAGGTTAGCACTGGATTTTTTTTGGGGGGCGGTATTGCCGAAATTCAAAGCTTCTAGCTTGTTAATAATGTTGGTTGTTGCATTGAAATGGAAAAGTGTTCTTATTAATACTTATAACCTATATTTCATCTTGATCTAATATAGTGTGATGTCCAATATACTATTGCATTTGATGTCTGGCTTAATTTTGTCCACTTAGAATACTCCAATTGATGCTTAAATCTTATTGTTGTTACTACTACTGCTACACATATTATTATGTACAATTTATAAGATGTCACAATTAGAATTCTTTGTTTTAAAATTCTAATACTTGAATAAGATAAGCAAATTTAAGTAGAACACTTTCTGAAGGTTTGAAGTACGCTTTTGATTGTGTACTACCTATTTCCTTTGTTTAGAAAATGCAAAATGCTTAAACATACTCCTAGAATCAAATTCACTTTTTAATTTATTCTGATTGATGTAGGTGCTTGGAAGTATCCTTTTGGAAATGAAAAGCCAGATTTTAAAGCAGTGCTCAGAGGTTTGGGTGTAAAAAATAATTTCTATCTTGTAAAAACTGGAATTATGTCATAAAACTACTCTAGGCAACATAATACTGTCCCCCTCTATCTTTTTCAATAGATGAAGTTCTCTAAGGTCCCTTCCAGCTCTAAAAATTTGTGATTTTAATGCAGTGGCATTCTAGATAATTTCAAATACCATTGTGTTTTTGTTTCTAGGGTTTTTTAATGACCTAGAAACAAAAACAATGGTATTTGAAATTGATTATATGATGACCGTGGCAACTCTCTTCTGGTTTTCTAGTTCTATCCCTGGGATATAAAAGAATTTTTTTTAATAACATGTAGGTGCCTACAGTGAGATTTTAAAACAAAAATTAAATAAGTCTCCAACTTCAGGGAGTTTATATTCTACTGAGGAGAGAAGAACTATATATAGATATGCATACATGCTAGGAAATAAAGCAATGACGAGATCAGAAAAGTTGTTTTTAGGAATATTTAAGGAAAGGGAAGGCACTAACACTTATATTTGCAAAGACTGGTTTCATGATAAAAGTGGTTAATCTTTGAAGGAATATAGGCAATTTGAAAGGCAGAAATGAGAAAAACAGATACATTCTAGCCATCAGAAATGTCATTTGTGGATGCATTGCCATGGGAGATGGACTATCACTTTTAGGGAACATTTTGGTGCAGCAGTGTTTGTGAAAGAGAATAATATGAAATAAGATCAGAAAGGCAAGTTGAAGCCAGATAATAGAGCCCAAAACCCAGGCTAATTTAACAATTCAGTTCGAGGTCTGATAAAGAATTGAAAGACTTTCCTTCAAGGAGTGTATGTTTTATTGGCTAAACAAGAAAAAATTAAAATATATGCCAAATGAATTATCAATGGGGGATAGAGCTTACAGGACAGGCTTCCTGAAAAAGGTCGGTAATGAGCTGAACTTTAAAAGAAGCTAGAGATTGATTCTAGGAAGCAGAGGGGAGAAGAGCATAGAGCAATTTTTTCCCCCATTGATTTTCTTAATATTCTTGAACTTTCATTCCTGTAGATGAATTATTATTTTTCTAGCTCCATAAAGCAGTTTTTGGTGATTTGATTGACATGGCATTGAATACATAAATTAATTTATGTAGCATTGCAATTTTTATTGTATTGGCTCAGCCTATCCATGAGCAATGAATATTTCTCCAATATTAAATGTCTTTATTTGTGGAGAGATTGTTCTGATTGTATTTGTGTAGTTCTTGTGTGTGCGTGTTGGCAGGTAGATGGTCTTATATTGTCTGTAATTACTTTAAATGGAATTTCTCTCTATCTCATAGAGAATATTTGAGAGGCAGAGATGAAGAAGAGAAGTACAAGCTAGTTATAGGGGACAGCCTTTGGAGAGACAAAGAGGATGGTAGTGAGAATGGCATGGCTAGAACATAATGTAAAGAGGAAAGAATAATTTGGAAAGTTGGGATGAAGCCAGATTGTTAAAGACTTCAGGAGCAAAGCAGACTAGATTGTATTTTATTTCTGAGGTGATCACTGGAACTTCTCGAGGAGGGGAGTGACATGATTAGGTCCATGTTTAGAAAGATCAACTTGGAAGATGTATAGAGGAGATATTGCAAAAGAGAGAAATTGTTGCAAGGAGCCCAATTAGGACTACTGTTTCAGTAGTCTTTATGGGAGGATATGATTATGATATAAGTGTAGAGAAAGGGAAAAGATGTGAGATGTTGTGGAGATAAGATCAAAAAAGTCTTGGCAATTGATATGAAATAGAGGTTGATATTGTTGATAACTTGATATTGCCTGTAAGGTTGCAAATCTGGGTGAATGAAAGGATGATGATGTCCTCAACAAATAAAAAAGAAAGACATGAGTGTTTGGCCATCATTTGTGTTTGGTACATTTTGCATTTAAGATAGTATGGTAATATATAGTTGGAAATGTCCAATATGCAGCTGGTGACACGAGCCTAGATTTCAGAAGAGAAATGAAGGATGGAAGGAGTTAATATTTTATTTTAGAGGCAATAAGGAATCATGGAAGATTTTGGAGCAGGGGGATTGACATGTCAGACCTCTGGGTTAAGAAGATTATTTTGGCAGTTCTATAGATAGCTTGGAAACAGCTAAATATTAACAGTATGTTAGGTAAGTGCTGATGAGACTGATAGAAATATTAGTTATAACAAGAAGAGTTACCTCTAATTCTCCAGGATGAGAGCCAAAGATAAATAATGGGAGGTAAAGTAAATATCTTGAGGAATGGACTGAAGTTTGAGGAGATCACATACATGGCCCTGAATTTCTCAGTAAAGATGGAGATAATTTAGGAAAAAAATGGGCTTGAGGAGGGAGAAATTGTTTAGAACAGCTTCTGAGGGAAGTAGAATAGAGAGCCAAATAAAGAATGAAAGGACTACTCTGTAGCAGTGAGACTCTAAAGAATGTAGATAGTTGAAAAAACTCAAAATTGAAGACTGGTGAGATGGGAATGTGGCCATAGGATAAAGAGACAAGGAATTCAGGGGTAGCTAGGTGGTGCAGTAGATAGAGCACCAACCTTGAAGTGAGGAGGACCTGAGTTCAAATCTTGATCTCAGATACTTGCTAGCTGTGTGACACTCTGGGCAAGTTGCTTAACCCCAATTGCCTCAGCAAAAAAAAAAAAAAAAAGACAAGGAATTCAAGGTGGAGGACAGCATCTAGAGGGTCATGTAAGGACAGCATAGGACTTATGGATGTGAAAGACTGAGAGTTGTGCTGAAGATAAAAAAAAAATAGGTTTAGGAGGAATGAGGGTAGATAACAAGAGGAGATTATGATCAGAAAGGGCAGCTTCATAGATAGGATCAGGAAGCAAGCCCCTCTGGATCTCAGGTTCAAGCCCAACTATACCATTCACTTAGTGAGTGATCTTAAACAAAATACATGACCCTTCTGAGCCTATTTTTCTCTTTTGTAAGACGGTAATAACACTTGTACTATCCACTTAAAAGGAGAATTGTAAGTTTCAAATAACAATATTTGTCAAATGATCTGCAAATGATCAATTGTCACATAAAAGGAAATCCCCTGATTTTTATAGTTCTATAATTCTGTTCACTCATAAACAACAAAGTCCCAGTAAAAACACAATGGAGAAAGATATTAGAAGAATTCTTAAAATATTTTCCAGTACCATCTTTAATAAGCTTTTAAGTAAATGGGAGTGGATGGCAGTTTTAGATTTTAGTACTAGATTTAATGTTTTAATACTCTTCTCTGTTTTATCATATCCTTCCATGCTGTGAAATTTGGATTATTTTTAAATCTTACCTTCTTTTTGTTGTTGTTGTTCGGGGTATTGAACTGATTATGCAGTACTCTATTGTTGATTTCTCTCTCTTGACTTTCCTCTACTAGGGATCAAGATATGCTTTCCAAACATCCCTTTTAATCCTCTTTTCCAGGGAAAGGTAACAGAGGTGCTCACCCCTATCCATCAGGGACCTAGCCAAGACTGACATTTTACAGTCTTTTGAAACTGAACTACACAGAACAGGAATCTTGGAGGTGAAAGTATGCATTATCCATCACCCATCCCTCTAGCCAGCCATCTCAGATGACATGGGTGTTTTTAAGGGGGTGGAGGGTAGAGGTGGGGGAGGAAAAAAAATACACACACACACACATTTGAAAGTCTAGACACTACCTATAAAAGAGAATAGAACAAAAGTTGGCTATTGGCTGTCACCTGGAATCACATAATTGTGAAGTGCTGAATCACACCCAGAGCTCAAGGACACAGAGGGCTTTTCTGAGTGACAGGCCCACCCCAGCAGCAATCAGTGTAGCTAAGAATTCAGTTCAAAGCATTAACAAACTCTCTTCATTGCCATTCCTGCTTCGAAGTAATTTACTCCCAATACAAGGAGCTTCAGACTAACTATAGTTTATAAGGGTGGACATTATTTTAAAGTTGTATGTAATTATTATTGCTTCTTACTCCCCTAACTCTGCAGTCTTTAGTATATAATGCAGTGATGACTAGGAGATTAGACATTTGACATTAGGCCCAAATACACACCAGACAGTATTTGTATAGCTCCAAATAAAATTCTTTGTTGTATAGATCATTGCTTAGAAAATTATGGCACAGGATGTTTATTTTTTTAAACTTTGAAAGCAGGCATTGACCAACATCTACACACTATACCAAGATGAGATCAAAATGAGTTCATGATTTAGACCTAAAGGGTGATACCATAAGCAAATTAAGAGAACAAGAATAATTTACCTTTCAAATATGTGAAGAAGGAAGGAATCCATGACCAGAGAAGAACTAAAGAGCATTATAAAATACAAAATTGATTATTTTGATTACATTTAATTAAAAAAGGTTTTGTACAAACAAAACCAATGTAGCCAAGATTAGAAGGGAAGCAGAAATCTGGGGGGAAAAATTTACATCTAGTGTTTCTGATAGAGACCTCATTTCTAAAATATATTGAGAATTGACTCAAATTTATAAGAATATAGGCCATTCACTAACTGACATGTGGTCAAAGGATATGAACAGATAATTTTCAGATGATAAAATTAAAGTCATTTCTAGTCATATGAAAAAATGCTTTGAATCACTATTGATTAGAGAAATGCAAATAAAGACAACTTTGAGGTACCATTTCATATCTCTCAGATTGGCTAAGATGACAGGAAAAGATAACAATAAATGTTGGAAGGGATGTGAGAAAACTGGAACACTGATGCATTGTTGGTGGAGTTGTGAATTCAACTATTCTGGAAAGCAATTTGAAACTATGCCCTAAGGGCTATGAAACTGCATACCTTTTGATCCATTGATTAGTAGATCCAAAGATCTACTAGGTCTGTATCTTAAAGAGATGATAAAAAAAGGGAAAAAGATTCACCTGTGTAAAAATGTTTATAGCAGTCCTTTTTGTAATAGCAAGGAAATTAAGTGGATGTCCATCAGTTAGGGAATGGTTGAATAAGTTATGGTATAAATGAATGTTATGGAATGTTATTGTTCTATAAGACATGATAAGTAGGATAATTTCAGAAAAGCCTAAAAAGACTTGCATGAACTGTTGCTAAATGAAGTGAGTAGAACCAAGAGAACATTGTTCACAGTAACAAGATTATGTGATGATCAGTCAACTGTGATGAACTTGGCTCTTTTCAACAATGAGTTGATTCAAGGCAGTTTCAATAGACTTGAGATGGAAAGTGTCAACTGCATCTAGAGAGAGAGTTATGGAGACTGAATCTAGATCAAAGCATAGTATTTTCACTTTGCTGCTACTACTGCTGCGGTTTGCTTGTTTTTTTTTTTTTTTTTTTTTTTTTTTTTTACCTTTTGATCTGATTTTTCTTGTGCAGCATGACAAATATGGACAAATGCTTAGAAAAATTGCATATGTTTAACCTATATTGGATTGCTTGTTATCTGTTGAAAGGGGTAAAGGGGGTGGAGGGAGAAAAATTTGGACACAAAGTGTGCATAGGTGAATGTTGAAAACTATCTCTGCGATACCCATCAATTGGAGAATGGCCAAACAAATTATGGTATATGAATGTTATGGAATATTATTGTTCTATAAGAAATGACCAGCAGGATGATTTCAGAAAGGCCTGGAGAGACTTGCATGAACTGATGCTGAGCGAAATGAGCAGAACCAGGAGATCATTCATTATACATGGCAACAACAATATTATATGATGATCAATTCTGATGGACATGGCTCTCTTCAACAATATAATGTTTCAAACCAGTTCCAATTGTTCAGTGAAGAAAACCATACACACCCAGAGAGAGGGATATGAAATGTGGACCACAACATAACATTTTCATGCTCTCTATTGATGTTTGCTTGCATTGTGTTTTCTTTCTCTGATTTTTTTTCTTGTAGAAACTATTTTTCTTGCACAACAATGATAAGTGTGGAAATATGTATACATATACATATATTTGATTTGTCAAGTATTTTAACATAATTAACATGTAGTGGATTTCCTGCCATCTAGGGGAGGGGTGGGGACTAGAGGGGAAAAATTTGTAACAGAAAGCTTTGTAAGGGTCAGTGTTGAAGAATTACCCATGCATATGTTTTGCAAATAAAAAGTTTTAATAAAAAAAAGAAAACTATCTCTGCATGTATTTGGAAAGATAAAGAGCTATTTTAAAAGTTATGCCATTTTCCCTATAATCCCAGTCCAAGAAGAAATTGGTAGCCATAGTATAACTTTCTGCACCTGCCTCTTATTGGCCTAGTTAAGTAGTGTTTACATTCTAGAATTGTTTTAGATGTGTGATTGTTTGAAATAATTGTTAAAAAATGAATTTTCTATTTGGGAATCTATCTGCCAAGGAAAAGTCAAAAACTATACGAACTAAATTACAAAACACTTTCCACACAAATAAAATCAGACCTAATCAATTGGAAAAATATTAAGTGCTCATGGGTAGGCAGAGCGAACATAATAAAAATGACAATACTACCCAAACTAATCTACTTATTTAGTGCCATACCAATCAAACTCCCAAGAAATTATTTTACAGATCTAGAAAAAATAGTAGCAAAGTTCATTTGGAAGAACAAAAGGTCAAGGATTTCAAGGGGATTAATGAAAAAAAAGGCAGATGAAGGTGGCCTTGCTATACCAGATCTAAAACTATATTATAAAGCAGCGGTCATCAAAACCGTTTGGTACTGGCTAAGAAATAGAGCATTCGATCAGTGGCACAGGATAGGATATCAGGACAATCTAGGCAATAACCTTAACAATCTAGTATTCGATAAACCCAAAGACCCCAGCTTTTGGGATAAATACTCACTATTTGGCAAAAACTGCTGGGAAAATTGGAAACTAGTGTGGAAGAAATTAGGGCTTGACCCATACCTAACAACACATACCAAGATAAGATCTAAATGGGTTCATGATCTAGATATAAAGAGGGACTTTGTAAGCAAGTTAGAGGAACGTAATATAATTTATCTCTCAGACCTGTGGAGATGGAATAAATTTATGTCCAAAGAAGACCTGGAACTCCTAATTGAACACCAGATGGATAATTTTAAGTTAAAAAGTTTCTGTACAAAAAAAACAAATGCAGACAAGATTAGGAGGGAAGCATCAAATTGGGAAATCATCTTTACATTTAATGGTTCTGATAAAGGCCTCATTTCTAAAATTTATAGAGAATTGTCTCGTATATATAAGAATTCAAGCCACTCTTCAATAGATAAGTGGTCAAGGGATATGAACAGACGGTTTTCAGATGATGAAATTAAAACCATCTGTAGTCATGTGAAAAGTTGCTCCAAATCACTATTGATCAGAGAAATGCAAATTAAGACAGCTCTGAGATACCACTGCACACCTGTCAGATTGGCTAAAATGACAGGAAAAGATAACGACGAATGTTGGAGGGGATGTGGGAAAACTGGGACACTGATACATTGTTGGTGGAACTGTGAACGGATCCAACCATTCTGGAGAGCAACTTGGAACTATGCCCAAAAAGTTGTCAAACTGTGCATACCCTTTGACCCAGCAGTGTTTCTACTGGGCCTATATCCCAAAGAGATCTTAGAGGAGGGAAAGGGACCCACATATGCAAGAATGTTTGTGGCAGCCCTTTTTGTGGTGGCTAGAAACTGGCAACTGAAGGGATGCCCATCAATTGGAGAGTGGCTGAATAAATTATGGTATATGAATGTTATGGAATATTATTGCTCTGTAAGAAACGACCAGCAGGACGATTTCAGAGAGGCCTGGAGAGACTTGCATGAACTGATGCTGAGTGAAACGAGCAAAACCAGGAGATCATCATACACAGCAACAACAGTATTACATGATGATCAATTCTGATGGACATGGCTCTCTGCAACAAAGAATTGTCTCAAACCAGTTCCAATTGTTCACTGAAGAAAACCATATACACCCAGAGAGAGGGAAATGAAATATGGACCACAACGTAACATTTTCATGATCTCTACTGACATTTGTTTGCATTGTGTTGCCTTTCTCTGATTCTTTTTTTTTTCTTGTAGATAGGATTTTTCTTGCATAACTTCTCAAGCATTTCAACATTATTAGCATGTAGTGGACTTCCTGCCATCTAGGGGAGGGGAGGGGACTGGAGGTAAAATTTGTAATGGAAAGCTTTGTAAAGATCAACGTTGGGGAACTACCCATACATATGTTATACAAATAAAAAGCTTCAATAAAAAAAAATGAATTTTCTGGTCAGTGATTGTCATTGGATATAGTTTTATAACTGGAAGGAACCTTAGAGGTCAACTCCAACTGTCTCTTCTGCCACATGAGGAAGCCCAGAAACATTATGTGTCTTGTCCAAAATCACATCAGGAAATAAAGAGCAGTCAGGATTCAGATAGGCCTCTTTTGATTCCAAAATCCAGAATTCTTATTTTTCAGTCGCTTCCCTCAGTGATTTTGCCACTTATTAGTGCCTTTCCCAGAGGAAAAATGAGTGAAAGTGAGAGTTGAAATTCAGCCTGCTACATCCAACTATCTGTGAGAAAATCTGATTAAAAATGCAGTGAGGAAGAAGTATTAAAATTTCAGTTATGCTTAGATTTTTTTCCTCAAATAGTTGTGATAGGAATTATCTGGGAAGACTAGTTAGTGAGGGCCCAGGTTTGCTGAAATGTAAAGCCAGGCCTCTCAATTTTCACATTACAACTTCCAGAAAGAGTTTTTCCTAAGGCACATGTTCTCAGAACTGGGGCTTCATTGATTAACCTACCTCCCACTCTTTACATATGGAAACAGGTACTGTACATATAACTTAGGCTCCAGGCCCCACTTTAGGAAAAATCAATATATAGAACAGGTAACTTAGGGGAATATTATTCACTTTAAAGAGGGATTCAGTGTTAGGTTTCCCTTGATACTTCCCTCTATGACTTATTAATCTTTGAACAGAGTGAGAAGAGGAAGTCAAAATATTAGGAGCCATTACAGATCCACCTGAAGGAGATAAAATTGCATTTTACAATTTTTCAGAAAATACATTTACACATGACTAACTACAAATGTTTACATCAGTTTTTTTTATGAATCGTGAATGCAAAACTATTAAATTGCATCATTGAATTAAAGGAAAAGTAGGATTTTCCCTAAAGTGTTAATGCTTATGTCTCATCTTGGCTTGTAGGAGATGTTGAATCCTTGAGGGCTTCAGAAGTTCCTAACAAGTTAGAACGGCTTCAATATATGGGTTTAGTGATAGAATGATTCTGTATTTGTTGTCTGATCAGTTTAGACAAACTCATCACAAAGTTGGCAACAGGATGAAAAATTTTTCAGCCATAGCAATCTACATGCCATGTTGTACAACTTATTCATTGTCCATGTCCAATCAGTTGTCAGTACCTTTTGATTTCACTTTTGCAACGTTTCTTCTATTACTCCCTGTTCTCTCCTATCACTGCTACTACTCCGGTAGACTCTGGTGTAAGCCCTCATCACTTTATGCCTCAATTACTGCTATAGGCTACCAGTGGGTCTACCAGCTTCAAATCTCTCCCTACTCCAATCCATCCTCCATTCAGCCACTAAAATTATTTTCCTAAAATGCAGTTCTGATCATGTCATTCCCTTCTATTCAGGAAATTCCAGTGGTGCTCTATTACTTCCAGGATTAAATACAAAATTTTCTCTTTGGCATCGAAAATCCTTTAGCTCCTCCCCCCCATCTTTTCAGTTTTCTTACACCTTCCTAACATATACTCTTTTATCTATTGATAGTAGAGTCCTCCATCTCTCCCTTTGCAAATTTTCTGTGACTGTCCCTCATGCCTAGAATATTCTTCCTTCTCAACTCTGCCTACTGACTTTCCTGGCTTCCTTTCAGTCCCAATTAAAATCTTGTCTTTTACTGGAAGCCTTCCCCAAACCCTTAATTCTAGTGCCTTCTCTCTGTTACTTATTTCCTATTTATCCTGTGCGTAGCTTGCTTTGTCTATATTTGTTTGCACAGTCTTCCCCCTTATATTATGTTTTTTGAGGACAGGGTCTGTCCTTTGCTCTTTTTTGTATCCCCAGCAATTAGCACATAGCAGGTACTTAATTGTTTGTTGATTGAAAAATTTGCTAAAGAACATAGATTTAGAACTGGTTGAATAGCTGAATCTATGTAATAGTCATTAATGATTTGATGGCACCTTGGAAAATCTTTAGTGAAATCTGTTCTTAAGTCTGTGGTGTTTTAACATTTTGTCCCAATAAAGGAGTAAATGTCATACTTAGTTTTGCAGATGATACAAATTAGAGGAGATGTAGGTGGATAGCTAATGTATAGGATAACAGAGTAAAAATTGAAACCATCAGGCTAGAACATTGGGCCAAATTTAATACAATGAAATTTAATAAGAATGAAAAAAATCTTTGCCAAGGTTGGTGTCAAAAATCAGTTTCATAAGTACAAAATTAGTGAGATGTAGATAGTAGAGCAGTTTCAGCTAGAAAAAAGGGGAGGAAGGAGGGAATATTTCAGCAGAACCTAATCTCCATCTATAGAGGAAGAATAGGATAGTAGATAAGGGAAGACATTGTACTTAGAATTTTTGAGGTTTATTCAATCTATATTTATCACCCATCAAGATTATTGTAGTTATTTACCAATTCCTAGGAAACTCTTCCCTCAATGAGTTGAGTACCCGATTCAATCTTTCTTTTCCTCTTCAGCTCTTGCCCTCATTTTAGGAGTCTTTGATACATATAATAATACTCTTTTAAACAACTTGTTTTCCATGACTTGCCTCTCCATTACAACTAACTACACACTGAATATCATACTCTTGATCTCACCATCAGCAACAAATATTCTACTTCCACATTCATGAATTCCTTTATCTGACTTTATTTTTTGATTCCATCTTTCTCTTTGTCTTCTGATATCGAATCCTGTTTTACATCCTTATTGTAGCTTCCAATCTCTCCATTTTTCAGTTGTTTCCTAGGCTATCATCTTTGCACTGGCTATATACTCTCTTCCCTTCCCCATTTTGACTTCTTGGTGAGCCAGTTCTACTCTATATTATGCTTTACAATCCATAGGTTCCCCTATCTTATCAACCATTGCTATTCAAGCAATGGCCTTGGATTACTTCCAAGTAAATTTATGCCTTTGTTTCCTTATCATGTGTTGCTAATAAAGTAAAGAAAACCATGAGATTCTGCTGGGAGGGTCCACTACAAATTTGTTACTTTACTTCAGCAAGGTAGTTCTTTTATGCCTCTCTAATTAATTCACTCCCCCACCTTCTGTGCTACCCCTCTTTCTACTCTTTCAGTTGAGAATCTTGCCATATATTTCAATGAAAATTTTTTTCATTCAAGAGTGCTCTTTCCCCCTTCCTCATCTCATTCAAATGTCTTCCTCCATTAACTTATCCTTCACTTGTTTTATATGAGAAGGTGGTTTTCTTCCCAGGACAAACCTCTTCAGATTTACCCTTTGTACCATTCCATCTTGTCTTCTCTTGCAGATTTTCCCATTATCCTCACTGTCACTAATTTTTGTTCTCTGTCTACTGACTGCTTCCCTACTGCCTAAAAAATACTTCTATGTCCACCTATCTTTAAAAAACAAAAACAAACAAAAAAACATCCCTCACTTGATCCATCGGTCCCACTAGCTGTTGTCCTGTATCTTTCCTCCCTTTTCTTATTGAAACTACTTGAGGAAGCTATCTATAATAGATGACTTTTTCCTCTCACTCTTCTAAACTCTCTGAAGTTTGGCTTCAGACTTCATCATTCAGCTGAAACTGCTTTCTTCTAAGTTACTAATAATTTCTTGACTGAAAAATCTAATCTTTTCTCAATTATTATTGACCTCATTGACACTGTTGATCACTCTCTTCTCTCTAGAATTTTTGTGATAATTCTCTCTCCTGTCAAAAACCAAATGACCACTTGTTGGACATGATGCACAAGGAATTTTTTTTTCTGGTATGGGTTGAATTAGATCAGCATTCTTCAAGCTTTTTAGATTTGACATCTCTATTGGTAAAAATTTTTGAGCATATGCGCATTTATATATTTATAAATTATATGCATAATCATAAATTATGTAATTTATGTACTATATTTGTATAATTATGTAATATAAAATGTAATTAATGTAATATAAAACTTTACATAAACAGAAAAATTTAAAGGAAGAGATAAAGATTTGTTATTGTTTGTTCTTTATTTTAAAAAAATATTCCATATCCTAATATCACATAAAATATCCCAGAATCAATAATAACTGAATTTAATTAAATAGGTGCATTAGATATGCACCTCATTTTGGCATTGTGGCCTCTACTTTGGGTAGGTCAGAGGTATTACATACTGGACAATACTCCCAAGTGGCTGAACAAGATCAAAATGCAATTGGAAAATGTTTAACAATCAAAAATCACAATAGAGCATTGATAATGTTAATTATGTGCTTTTTCTGAGTCAAGATGGGCAGCTAAGTGGTACAGTGGAGTCAGGAAGTTCAAATACAGTCTCAGACACTTGCTAGCTGTGTAACTCTGGGCAAGTCACTTAACCCTGTTTGCCTCAGTTTCCTCATCTGTAAAGTAAACTGGAGAAGGAAATGGCAAACCATTCCTTTATCTCTGCCAAGTGTACCCCAAGTGGGATCATGAGGCGTCAGACTGAAAACAAAAATCAAGATGCCCCTACAGTTTGAAGGCCCCATTTCTGTTGGAGCTTGACACCATAGGTGTAGAGGGTAGACTGGAGAAGGGAAAGAACTGAGTTTGGAAGATCAATTAGAAGACTGTGGTAGCATAATATCCATGCACAGGTGATGGCTACTTGAACTAGGATTGTGTGAATAGACCAAGTAGGATAGGTATGAGATAGAGATAGACAATTGACAATAGCTGGAAATGAGCCAGATATGGAGACAAAAAGATCTGGTGAAGAGAAATGAGTTGAAGATGATCCCAAAGTTGTGAAAACCCTTGTGGTATCCTGAACTGTAACAGGGAAATTTGGAAGATGGATGGGCTAAGAGGAGAAAAATAATGTAATGATATTTAAGATACAGATAACAATCTATCCATGTCCACTCAATTCCCTGATATTCTCTTTGTCCAACCTAAAATTAAAAGGGGAAACAGACATAAGGGGAAGGGAACAATGGAATAGTTATTTAGTAAGCACCTATTTTTCATTTGATCATCACAATAACCCTGTGAAATAGGTGTTATTATTACTCCTATTTTATAGTTGAGGAAACTGAAGCAAATGACTTGCCCAATCACACAGCTAGTGTCTGAGGCCAAATTTGAACTCAGGTTTTCCTGAGATAGACTCTTACTCATGGGTCCCTAACACCAAGAAGAGCCTGCCCTTGCTCCCTCCCCTCCTGAAGCCCAAAGGTGATTTAGAGCCTGGGGACAGACTGGGAAGGATCCCAGAGATGCCTATGCAATTGTATGGGTTATGGTTAGTTTAACCTCTTAACTGTGTTGAGAGTAGTTTAGCTCATAACTGCCTTGAGAAACAACACCTATCTGAGATAGCAGAAGTTGGGAGTTTGCATAGGAACAGGAGCAGAGTTAAGGAGTCTTGGGGAATAAGAGTAGGCGTGGTTGTTTTAGACATCATTCCCATTATCATGAAAAGTCCCATATAAGTTGTTCACCCACTCATAGAATGACCAAATACCAGTGGAGTTAGTCCATGGTAGCATAGGGCAGTTTTTAAAAATAAAGTTTTTAAACTTTCCACTTGTGACCCCTTTTTGCTTGAGAAATTTTTACCTGACCCTGGACAAATAGGTATATATAAATAGGTATATTATCGATGATAATTATAATTTCATGATCCCTACATGCAGTTATGTGACCCCATTAGAGATTGAGGCCCACAGTTTAAGAAGCTTTGCCATAGGGTACTGCCATGGCTCTTACTTTGGAGCCCACTGGATTATATGACTTTGTATCCCTCCCAAGGCAAATTCTGTAAGTGACATTCTCTCTTTGATTAATTTGTTTTATTAGTTTTGCCTAGTGGCTGATTTGCAAGAAACAGATTTGTGGATAAAACATTTTTATACATTGTATCACACTAGGAAACAACCACCTGCTAATTATTTAAGAAAATGTAATCTCTCTGAAAAATTTTCACAAAGAAGAGAAATAAGAAGCCCACATTCATCAGAATCTTTTGTTTATTATCATTGCTTCTTAAATGTTTTCTACAAAGTAAAAACAAAGTACAGACTTTAAATAGCATAGATTTGAAAAGTAAACCTCATATTGTGTCATTTAGGATTTCAGGAGCTTGTTCAGGCACATTTTAACCTATAGGCACATAGAAAAGATGAGGCTGTAACTGAGGTGACTTGCTGTCTTGGCAATGATATAATCAGTTTCCTGGTGAGGTAGGGAAAAGGAGCAGTAGACAAAGGCCAAGAATAAACAACCCCGAGTCTATTGTTCAAAAGCTTTATCTAAATTGTGGTTTTTCCAGGTCCTTTGCTTGTTTCCCCACCACTGCTTACCTTTCAGGTATTTCATTGCACATTAGCACCTATTGCAAGAAGTGTTAAGGGGAGGAAGAAATATAAATCATTCTACTTATCAGAAAATTTTTTAAGGGTGAAAAACGTAAAAACAATGTCTAATAAGGTTTTTAGATTATTGGTAGATTTTATGTTTCTATATTCTGCCTATACTCTATTAGCATGGAATCGATGGTTCCTGACTACACCAAGCAAAAGATAACATTTGTCATTTAGTCGTCCTCTTCATTCACTGATACATCTGTCAGAGTGGAAGTCATCTCGAGGCAGATTTCTACCACTTAGCCTAGTGCTAGCAGATGTTCAATTATTTGCCAGGAAGTAGAGAGTGACTTTGCAAGGACTTCCTCTTTCATCACAGTAACTGACCTAATCAGGTCACCAATTATCTTTTTCCTAAGGATTATAATGCACTACACAGATATGGATTCATGGAACATCTCTAGGAGTGAGAGAAAGCAATGTCATGTGTTTTACAGGCTAGTTTGGAAATGGTGCCCATCCTCATGATGGGGATGTTCCAATAAATTGGACAGATTCTTCTCCACTTTTGGCCACTTATTAGGCTTATTAGTCTGTGTTCTTTCTTATAAAGGCCATAAACTTGAGCCTGCCCTCACAGACTCAGGCTACATATCAGGCCCAAATATTTCCCATTAGTGTGGTAGAATACTGATTCCTGTGCTTCTGATACTACAATTTTTTCCCTTTCTGTTCAAAGATCATGTTTTCCTGATGGGAAATTTGTTGATTGTCAAAGGATAGAGAGCTTGGCTTCTAAAAGAACACTTTTCTCATTATCACTACCCTCCTTCTCTACCTCTCCTTCCTTTTCCTCTATTGGGAATATAAAGAAGCTTTTTAATACTAAACCCATCAGGGATGGCATACGATTTGATGGTAAATATCCTACAGCCCTGGGCAATGTTCCAAACCCTATGCACAGCTCTTGTATTTTTAGGCACAACACTTCACATTTGGAAAGAAAAAAAAACCCAACAACACCCTTTTAGCAATTTGGGGAAAAAATTAGTTCTCCCATTAGAAGAAAATCAGCAAGTATGGTTTGCCAGCAGTTTTTGACAACAGTTACTCTGTTGCATAGCAGCTACTCTATACAGGTGTAACAGATCACTTTGTGAAACTCACCTAATATATGTGTTCATATGTGCATGCAAGTGCACACATGACCAATATAGTGGAGAAAAATAACTGAAGGGCTTTGAAAAAGGCTTAACTCCAAAGTTGGGACCACTCTCCTAACCCCAACCTGAATTTCCAGATGGGTGTATATATCTTCTTGAGAGAGAATCAAAATAATGTTCTCAAAAGTAAGAAGGCACAATGGTTTAAAGGTCACCAGAAACTTAGAGGAAGGAAAAGAAATTATGCTTCTACTCAGGATTGTGTTCATTAGCTGTTGTGCTAAGAGAGAGACTTCACACTTCTGCATGATAATCAATTTGCAGCTGCCAATGGTGATTTCTGACTTTTAGGAAGAAATCTTCCCCAGGCGGGAGATGGATTAGATAGAGCAACTCCAGTTCCAAATCCCCCTCTTTCCTCCTCCCCTCACCACTTTCCCCCCACCCCCACTGGAACAAAGGATGGTGTTTCTCTTCTCTCCAGTTTACCCACAGTCATCTCCTGTCAGTATCCCCTTATTAGCTGGGGACAATCTTCTAGGGAGAGGGCCATGAAGAGTCAATAGCACTTTCCTTGATGGCTGATGCTGCACGAGCCTGGAAAAGTTGCATTATGAGATGTTCATTAATTGGTTTATAATTTTGATCCTACATCTTTGAAGCCATACCAGGGAGAACTGCAGCTAACAATACCGTTTTAACTGTGTTTTAGGCATGTTATTTTTACAACTTAAGGTAAAAGGTAAAGCCTTTGGGAACAAGGGAGGGAATAAACTAAATTGATCAGAACAATAATTGTATATAGACATTTTACCTCCCTGCCTTTGCAACACACACACACACACACACACACACACACTCACATATATATATGTCTACATTTGTACTTTTCTGCAGATACAGTCATAAGAGTATTGTGATCTGTTGTCCTGATAGCATATGGAATTTTTAAAGCTAGATATTAACATCTCATTGGCTTTACTTTTTTGTTTTTGCTAAGCATGATTCTAATAAGTTCCATATATACATATATATGCACATCTTGAATATTACTGCATAAAAGTTACCTGGGAATTCAAAACAAAATTTGTATTTATCCACAATTTTATCAAATTGCACAATTAAGAAAAAAACAAAAGCCCTAAGGTATTCATAGTGCATTAAGTATCAGGTTTGTCCTACAGAAAACACAAGATTTACACATGGCTTGTTTTTTCAGTGTGGGGGTAGTCAGTAGGCAATACAAATTTGACTGTGGTTTTCTTCTCCCAACCTCTTCTGATCCGTGCCAGTCGATGGCGTAGACAGGGCAAGAGAAATAGCCCTTTGGCCAGGATAACCACACATGGCACCAGCAGCGTAAGTGTGAACGTGGGAGGTAAGTAGCGGCTCTCAGCAAAGGCTCTTGTCCAGCCATAGGTGAGCGTGTGAAAGGTACTAACAACAAGGGCCAGGAACCCAAGGGTGGACTGGTGGGAAATAAAAAAAAAAGTCAGATGATTGGAAACATTTCCAATGCTTTTTTCCTTTGCAGTGATGAAGTACATAAATGATAACTCTCTTTGGTCTAATAGCTTTCTATTATAAGTCCATGTTTCTGCACCATCCACTCCTCACTCCAGAATTGGTTCATAGTATGTCAGGGAATGTGGACTCATTCATTCTAACAACTGAAGAGATCAAGAAGTGTTATATGCTATTATGATAAAACCCAGAATAATTATCCATCCTGCTAGTTCCTGTAGCAACTCTACATGGACAATGCAAAGATCAGTGGCCCAAGAGAACAAAGTTCTAGTTCACTACTGAAAATAACTAAACTAGTTTTAAACAAGCTGCTTTATCTTAGTGATATTTTCATCTATAAAAATGAGAATGACACCTGTCCTATCCATCTCATGGAGATATGATCAACTGAGAATTTTTGTGAATGAGTTTTTCAAAATATAAGCCCCACTCCCATATCTAAGTATAAGGTATACTGCAGCATATGAAATGAGAAGGAACATTAATTTACTAGTAGTAGCATGCAACTTAAAATGTTCTCCCCAATACCCCTACTATATAATTTAAAATATTATATTTTAACAGCCATATCATGTGAGACAGAATTTGTAATATCAGAATCCTAAGATTTGGGAATATCTTTGATTTTCAGAAATTAGTATTATTATTTTTGTTTTGCCTTGTAAATTTCTGTTTAATCTTGTTTAATTCATTCTTGACTCAGGTTTGTTTCACAGATGCCAGGTTTTCTGAATTTCCATGTATTTGATTCTCACCTAATCCATTCAGGGTAGAAGGAACTTCCAATCACATCAATGTAACTACCAGTGTGGGTGTACCTCCTTCATGAGACATGATTAACAAAGGTGACTTTTAAAAACTTTTTTTTTTGTAGAAGACAGCAAATCTTTTAGCAACATAATTATAATTATAAAATGTTATTAAGGAAACATTTTGACTTCAAGTGAAATATGATGCTTACTACAAAATAGATTCTCATTCCCTGAGAAGTAGATTAAAGTCTTAGCTTATTTGGCATTAGGAGAGAAACAAATCTAAAACTATTACATATAAAGGAGTAGATTTTGGAGAGCCTTAATGTCCAGACTTAATGAAAGAGATTAAAATTATCCAACTTCCCATTTCAAAGATCCAATAATCAAGACAACTCTTATGTAGAAGGAAAGCTTGAGTTCAACTCTTTCCTCAGACACTGTGACTATGGGCAAGGCAAAACCTCTTGCCATTTGTGAAATGGTGATAAAAGGATGTACTTCACTAAGTTGTTGTTTGACTCAAACAGGATACCAGGTACAATGCTTTTGCAAACCTTAAGGTGCTATGTAAATGTTGAATGTAGCCATTAATATTAAATATATTTTAAATATATATGCTAGAACTTCATGAGCTTAGTCACATATTATAGGCTAGGCTTAACTAAGTGCACTTGCTTTGATCACTTTTTTTTTAGTTCTCTGCTCTTTGATTTAAATTACTGAGTTTAATACATTTTCAGCCTGAAGTTAAGTAGTCATTCTGAGTTCTTCAATTGTAAAATGAAAAATTATGCTGAGATAGAATGGAGAAAAACTGCCTACAAGCAGCAATCAGATCCTCTTGGTTCATATATCAAGTGTCTACTATGAGTTTTCAGATGGAGATCCCACAGAGAAAGATGGCTGGAAATGTCAGTTCATACTAATTGTTCCCAGAAATAGTGTGACTAGGAAGTATTCCTGGCTTCTAATGTAATAATATCCCACATTAGTCAAAGTAGTCTTTTTACTTTTAAATTGCAACATAAAGCCCGAGGAATTTGTTTCTGCACATCTCATTTTTCTGGAATTTGTTTCCTTCCATGTAACAATGTAAAAACACTAAAATAGCCAAAGGAGACTGAGAGAAGAGAAGATATGTTGTGAGAAAATTAATAACACTAACATGTTCAGACTATTTTTATTAAATTTGTTACCAAAAAAAGAAACATGAGGGCAAATGAGCTGATAATCAATGAATGACTCCAGTGCTTGGGATAATTTGTTTAAAACAATAACTGGGGTTTGTGATCACTCTCTGTCATCACTGAAGCCTGGTGGTTGCAAAGGGTGAAGTGAGAATTCCTTAAACTTTACAGAGATGGTTACAATAAAACCCTGAAACTGTTTCTGTGTCACAAGTGCTGGGACAACATGTATGTTGCCACTCCTGTTCAAACTACTCTTTCATGGTTGGCTTAAATGATCTAATTAAAAGGTCAAATAGCCCAGGGAACAAAAGAATAAATATAAGCATATTATCTCAACATAACCCATTGTTCTGACATCATAACAATTCTTAAAGAATACAAAATTGTCAGATAAAAATGAATGTTTTATTTACTTTAATTTTATTACCTTTATTATTTATCTTTATTCATTACCAATCTGGAATGTCACCCCAGGAAAACGGGGACTTTTTGTTATAGATGGATATCAGCCATATTCATGTGCACAGATTTTGCTTCCTTCAAAGCATACCTTTAGTCCCACCTCCTATAAGAGACCGACTGTTCTGTCTACTTTTTAAGTGTTCTGTTACCCTGCAACCCTCTGCCAAAGTCACTTTGTATTTACTCTGTGTATACACCTACAATACCCATATATATATGTTTTCCCCTTTAGAATGGAAGTTCCTTGAGGGAAGAGATTGCTTTGTGTTTGTGTTGAATTGGGTACCCCCAATGTCTAGTATAATACCTAGCAAGTAGCAGGTTTCAAACAATACTTACTAAATATCAGATAAGATACTTAAGTACTTAGCATAATGGAAAGAACAGGTTTCAGAGAGAGAATATTTATCTCTGGTACTTATATTAAACACACAACTCTTTGATAAATTACTTTCTATGCATCTCAGTTTCTTCTGAGAAATTATAGAAATTGAGAGTTATAAAATGTAGAGAACTCTCTGAGATTAAATCCAGGCCCATGAAGAAATAGGGCACAGAATTAGTTAAATTTAAATTTAGTAAGAATTGGGCATGGCTAGGTGGTGCAGTGGATTGAGCACTGAGTCTGGAATCAAGAAGACTCATCTTCCTGAGTTCAAATCCAACTTCAGACACTTACTAGTTGTATGACTCTGGGAAAGTCATTTAACCCTGTTTGCCTCAGTTTCTACATCTATAAAATGAGACAGGAGAAGGAAAAGGCAAACCACTCCATTATCTTTGCCAAGAAAACCTCAAATAGGGTCACAAAGTACCAAACACAACTGAACTAAAAAGAGTCACACAAGCTAATTAATTGTCTAGGATGGAATTTGGAGTTAGACCTGCCTGATCCTAATCATCAGGGAGCCTAATTTTGGGGAAGTTATGAGGAAACTCCTTTGTAAACCTAAAGATGCTTTAGACACAAGCTATTTGCTTTCTCTCCTTTTTTTTTGGATGTTTTATTGTGTGATGGCGCCATTGGAAGGGCAGAAGAAATACATACAAGTGAACTCAAATCAGTTTGTTTAGCTCTTGGTTTACCACAATATGTGATGTTGTAGTGCCCAGGGGCTTATGCAGAAATCTTGTGGCCCAGGTCAATACTCATCAGTGTCAGGGAACTCATTTTTTATTCTTAAAAAATAAAAGATAAACTTTTCTGTGCCCTCCTTACAAATGTCTCTCCCTGCTAGTGCTGAAATTTTATTATTCACCCTTTTAAATATGTACAGTACAACCTGACAGCTGGTTTTTGCTCACAGAATCAAATCCTTCGGCTTTCTTCAGCAGCTCCAGTACAGGATATATAATCTACTTCTGCTTAGTGAAACAACTTTCTGTTTGGGGAGAAATCTGCAGTCTATTTTAATTGTGGATAAATCATGTACCATAGGATACTACAATCTGAGACAGAAAAATCCTGGAGTCAGGTTGGAGACAGAAGGATTAGTGACAGATAAATAAAATTCCTTCTCCCCCCTCAGTTCTTAAACTAGCAAATGCCACAGCTCTGAAGAGCCTCTCTAGAGATTCTGAGCTGGAGGAAGCAAGTTGTTTGCCTGCTAGATAGAAGTTGAGGAGTTTTAGAAATAATTTTGAATTTACTTTGTTCTAAAAAGTAAAATTAAAAGTCATTAACTAGGCACTGATTATTTTGATTCTATTAAAATACTATAACTTAGTTACTCTTGGTTATCCATACTGCCTAGTTGGTACCCAACTATCATTTGTTGACCATGATGATTCTATTTGTGGTGCCACTGCAGCCCTGCTATGACATAATATAATAGATTTTATTCCTGGAAAAGTACATTTTGGGTGCTATCCAAAGAAAGAAAGGTCCCTGCCAAAGAAATCTCACTGTATAGCCAGGAAGACAATGCATTCTGAAACAAATGAAACAATTAGAGAACAATGTTATATTTTAAACATCAGCATTTCATGTTGGTATAATAAGGTAGTACATGAGGTAATAGGAAGAACATTGGACAAGTCAAGGTATCTGGATTCAAATAGTCTTTTAATCACTTGCTAGCTATGTGTTCTTGGCAACTTATTTCATTTCTGTGAGCCAATTCACTCATCTGTGAAATGGGGTTAATAATAATTGTACTACTTATTTCACAAGATTGTTGAGGAAAGCTTTTTTATAAACTGTAATAATAATACTATGTTTTAGACAACGAGAGAACAGGGTAACAAACTTTTGATGTATCTTACAGAAAGGCTCCCTTGCAGTGCAGGTTACAATCTATCTTGCATAATTCATGTATCTCCTTAGCATAAATTTACCACAGATTATTTACTCAATATATTGAAGACCTTCTTTAAGTCTTTTAACACTTTGTGGGTACTACTACAGCACAATTTATGTTATCTCTGGTATCCTCCAAGAAAGAATAGATGACCTCTTTTTGACAGGTTGCTAAAGAGTTCTGTGACACAAAAATGGTAAATAAGTTAGAGATATATAACATTATCACATTAGATCCTCACAATGATATTATTATTATTTCTATTTTACATTTAAAGAAACAGACTGTGAGAAGTATCTTTGAGACTGGATTTGAACTCAACTTTTCCTGACTTCAACCCTAAGGTTCTACCCACTGTGCCCCCTAACTGCCATTTGCTAGCCCATACTTATACCTAGGAAAACTGAGTCATATCACAGAACAGGAACAGATGTGTTTGTGACAATCTAAGGCATGAGTCTACATTTTCTAGGAAATGACTAGTTTCTTTTACCTGAACAAAAGTGAACTCTCTCCAATTGAGAGAATTTGAGATAGAAGGCAATGAGGTGATAGCCAGCAGTGACAGAATGCCTAGGGCCAGGATTCCCAGTGAGATATAAATCTCCATTCTCCAGACTTCCTCCTCGTTCCATATATTGCTCTTGTTTGCCAAGACCTGTCACACACAAAAACAGAAAAAAATCAAGAAATACACTGTCATCAACAGCTGAGGGCAGATAGTATGATTAGATTTCTCCACTCAGAACCTAGAAGTAAGTGGGCTTTAAAGGCTATCAAGGTGAGGGTGGGATAGGGGGGAGGCACAGATATAGAATTTAGAACTGACATAAAGAACACATTAAGTTGTTAACTGCTCAGAGAGGATGCAAATTCTTCTTCCTTGGAGATCTTTCTAAATAGGATTCATTGGAGTGGAAAATACTTCTCCCAACTACAATTCTAGGATGACCATGAGTGACAGATAACACCTGGGGTTGCAAGCCAAAAGATATCATGCACATGCCAGGGGAGTATATTAGTTCTATCATGTCTGCATACATAGATGAACATTCCCATCAGCCAGAATTCCCTTTAAATATGTAAAAGTTTACAGAGTTTGGAGGTCTAAATTCTAGTTCCAATTCTGCTACTAACAAGCTGTGTGATCTTGGTCAAGATATTTATCATTCTCTGGGTTCCAGTTTCCTTATTTGCTGGAATTAGGTAAATGATTCTAATATCCTATCCAACCCTAATTTTTTTTAAATCAACATTACCCAGAAAGGAATAGTTAAAGCTCTCACTCAAAAAGAATAGTGCAAATTTTTTCCTCAATCACACATAGGATGGTGTCAAACACACTCAATGTACTAAAGACCTATTGGACTTTAATGATGCTAATTAAATTGATGTTGACTTTTTTTTTTTTTGGTTCTTTCTAGGTCTAAGAGGCAATCATATCTGGATAATGTTAAAACTACCCAACTGATGATGAAAACTAGAGTTTTGACTAAGCTATCCATACATTCTCATTCAATTTCCCTTTTTTTTTCTCTTTTGATATTTTTACTTTAAAAGGAAAGAGTGGGGCTGGCAGAAAGAGAAAATGCACGTGAGAATCTGAGTCTTAGTTAACCAGCCACCTTCATTAATCTTTGAGCTTTTAATTCTCTCCCTTTCTCCAATTTTAGTAAAGAATGTTTGTTACATCCAGAAGTAAACAGTAATTAAACAGCAAATTTAATTTGTCCTGGAAGGGATAGAAGGTAAGTGTTCTGATAGCCACTGTTTGGGCTAATGATCAGCTTTCACAAGACTTCATTCATCTTTCCAGCCAGAAGATGTGGGGTTGAATACTGCACAGGATCTTAAAGAAATAATATCTCATATTTGTATAGTGTGACTCATATATAATAATTGTTATATATGGATCAGAAGAAGGAATTGGAGGTGTTTAGCTTGGAGAAAAGACTCATGGGAGGCATGATAGCTTTTTCCAGATAGTTCTGGAGCTGCTATTGTAGGGAAGTGGGATCAGACTCATTCTGTTTAGGGTCCCTGTTGACAGAACCAGGAGCTATGGGTATAATAAGTTTTAAAGAGGCAAATTTAATCTTGACATTAATCTTTCCTAAAAATGAGAGCCAAAAGGCCTACCTAGTAAAGGGTGTGTTTCCTCTCCATGGAAGTTTTTAAGCATAGGCTTGATTGGGAGACCTGAATTTAAATCTCCACTCTGCTACTTTATGTATGTATGACCCTGGTCAAAAATTTTCATTTCTCAATTTTCTTATTTGTAGAAAGAAAGAGTTGGACTAGATGAGTTAGACTAGATATTGTTGTCTTTCTAACACCAAATTCTGAGATTCTGTTAGGGTTAATACTTTTTAAATGATTTTTCACATAGATTATTTCATTTGGTCTTCAAAACAATTCTGCCAGATAGGTAGGGAAAATATTGTCACCATATATCTTGTCACCTACAGTAGAATTCAGGACTCCTGGCATTCAATCTAGAGTTATTCCTTATTTATTATGCTGCCTTTGGCAGTGGTGGTAATGGTGGTGTAGTACTGATACAGTAAACTCCTAATCTGTAATCTCCTTCCACTAGTGCATTCTTACTGTCAGGTAGATGCTTGAGGCATCTCAAGAGATTAAGTGCCTGTCCCATGGTCATACAGCCAATATATATTTAGGGTTTGTTTTTGTTTTTTAAAGGTGAAAATACTTTGTTGGGATCCACACTCAGTTCCCACAGTCCTCTCTCTTGGTGTAGATGGCTCTCTCCATCACAAGACCATTGGAACTGGTCTGAATCACCTTGTTGTAGAAAAATGCCATGTCTATCAGAATTGATCATCGTATAATCTTGTTGTTGCTCATACAGCCATTATGTATCAGTTGGCCCTATATCCATTATTTTATGCTGCCTCTCAACAAAGTATCTGAATGTTCCAGATCCTATAGACAGATACCCCTTAAGGGCTTGGCGAGCCTTTGCTCAGTTATCATATCCTTGTATGGGAGTTCTGGGGTAATGAAAGGAGAAATAGCATTGAATGCATGAGCTTACCTGTACCTATGGCTGTACAAAGCAGTATTGGGCCACTTAAAAATCTGACAGCACTGTTATGCTGTTGAATATGTATAAGTAGGTAAAACCTCAATGAAAAATGATAATGTTGATGTCAGTAGTTAATGCCTGGAATGCTGGGGCTGGAAAGATCCTTAGAGAAAATCTAATCTGATAAAACAAGGAAACTGAAGATCAGAAGAAGAAAATGACTGGTTTAAGATCATATAGCCAGGTAGGGACAGGACTAGGGCTAGAATATAATTCCTAATTCCACATTAAATGTTTTTTATTTTTTGGTTTCTTTTTCCTATGTTCCCCCCATACCACATTTCAAGAGGTCAGAAATAAACATGTCAGGACTTAAGAAACCAAGGAAGAACTTATCTGTCCCCATCCCCAGGGATATCATATGACATGATGAGTCTCCTGGGTCTCAAGGACAGAATACCTGCTTGACAGCTTCATTGATAATCTGGTAACGATGGGAGCGTCGCAGAGGCAGGCAGAAGCTGTAGACAGCATGCAGAGAGGCACAGAAAAAACTGAGAAGGCCAATCTGTTTGCGGTGCTGGAGCCAATGGTCAAGCCAGTCAGGAAATCGGCTGTATTTGGTGCCCCGGTAGAGCTGCAGGACAGCGGCCAGGACCCCGGGGAGGTACACCAGGGACAACATGACGTACGCCACACAGGGCAAGGTGGTATTGACCACAGAGAGAGGGAGTTTATAGAACTTGTTCTTGTGCTCTTGGATATAAGGTTGTAACACATCTCGGATGAAGTTATAGGTGTAGAAGCAGATGAAGAGGCCGAGGGCCAAGATGGCTGGAATCTTCCACTCAGGGAGAAGTCGGAGGGGGATAGCCTCAATCTCTTTGGCATATACCAGTGATCCCATGTCTACTGGGCTGAAGCCCATGGCTCGGGCTATCTCTGAGACTTTATATTTTGCTTCCTGCTGATCTCCAGAAATTAGCACCTAAAGGGAAATTAATACCAAGAAACAAGCTCATAAAAGGGTAATCAGATTATAGGAAGTTAGAGCTGGGAAGGATCTTGGCGAGTTCTTAGTTCAATCAGACAGTCTGGGCCAGCATGACAGCCCCATCTCATGCCCTCTCCTGCTATTTTCTTTTTGTGACATGTGTGCTTTTCACCCCCTTACTGATGGCAATTGTTAGATGGAAGAATCACAATTGAAGAAAGCTTTATAATTTTCAAAAGGTACCAATATCCATTAATCATCACGGATATTACTAATCCCATTTTATGGATTGAAGTTAAAATCACAGAGTTAGTGGTAGGGTTAGGATTAGAATTCTGTTTCCCTGAGTCTAAAACTAGCATTCTTTCCTGTACACCATGCTGCTTCCTGTCCTCTGACTATACAGTTAGCATCTTCTTCACTTGCCAAAATGCTTCAGCTGTCTTATCCCTTCATCTCTGTGGCTCACTTCTCCCCTTGGTGAATTTCTTTCAGAACCACCACCCTTAACACTCTAGATTTCACTACCATCCCCTAGGGAGGTACCTTCTCTCCATCCTACTTTCTTTTCAGGTCCTTTTTATGTATTTAAATTCCTTGAAGCCAAAGACTGACCTTTTTTGCTCATATCACCAGTGCTTAGTACAGTCCCTGGCACAAAGTAGGTACTTAATAAATGCTTGGAGACTTGGATTGATTTTAGAGGATTCTATCTCTAATAACCAGGAACTCAACTGAGAAACTAGAAGTTCAGAATGCTTGCTATGTTGTTGTTAAGTTGCTTTTCAGCTGTGTTGGACTCCGTGACCTCATTTGAGGTTTTCCTGGCAAAGATACTGAAAGATTTGTCATTTCTTTCTCTAGCCCAATTCATAGATGAGGAAACTGAGGCAAATAGGGTTAAGTGACTTGCCCAGGATCACACAGCTAAGTGTCTGAGGCTAAATTTGAAACCAGGAGGATGAATCTTCTTAACTCCAGATCTATTGTACAGACATTAGCAATTAGGGCTAGTTTTGAATACTGTTCCATCACTTCATCAGTCATACATATAACACATTTCCAAGTGATTTGTCTACAGTTGAGGCATCCATAAAAAATATTTTGTTTCCTACCCCACTTTTTTCATTGCCCCAGATGCTTGGCAGCAGTGCATTTACATTCTACCCTCTATAGAAAGTGTCTTTATAAATTTTGCTTGAGACTTGGACTCTATACTTTCAATTTCTTTTCTGAATTATATATAGTGCCAGGAAGATCTCTTTCTTTGGCTTCCTGCTACCCACCAAATAAGGTACAAATTCTGCTTTACTTTTAAGAAAAAAGGCATAAAATAATCACAATGATTCCAACAGATCCCTCATCACTTCCCTACATGAACATTTCCTTTGAGTATACTGGGTTTACTTTTCACCAAAAATACCATGAATATTCTACCTTCTAGCCTCAGTTCCAATCAGCCTTAGTCCTCACACTTCATTGCTACCCTCTGTCTCTCTAATTCTTCCACCATATCCTATCATCAAGCACTTTCCCCCACACTCTCCTGCCTTGATTTTTAGCTTCCTTTTGTGTGTGTTGTCTTCTCTGTTAAAACTGTAAACTTCTCAAGGACAGGGACAATTTTTCTATTTTTTGTATTTGTATCCATGGCACATAATAAATGCTTAATAAATATTTCTTAATTTTTGTTCCTAATGTTTCCCCTGTTTGAAATAATATTTTTTCCTCTTCTATCCATCCAAAGTGTACTCTACCCAAAGCAACTTTACTTTTCTATCTCAAATCCTACTGTACTTTTTCTTCTGCATTTCTAAACTTTCTCAATTTAGGAAGTTTTTATTGTCACATTAGCCACTCATTGTTAATATTTTCACCAACTACAGAGTAATACTCTCTGAAGGCAAAGCCTATGCCCCTATCTCTATATCCCTTATACCAGAATATAGGACTGTGTACATATTAAGCACTATGCAAATACTTGTATTAATGACTGATATAAATTCTTTGTATATGGGTCTATATCTTCTCTCTCAGACTATTGTTTTGCATGAAACTACTCTTTTCTCTAGCTTGAGTTCCAAATACCATTAAATACTGCTTAGCACACTATTTCTCTCTCTTAGTTTAGTGACCATTCTGAATTAGAATTCCGTATTCAGATCTGAGAAGTATTTCTCTGTCTCTTCCTCTCCTCCTCCAGAAAGACTTCATTCCATTCTGTTTCTCCTAAATACCTACCTGTTTGTTCCCATCTTTTGGACCAGCCTGTAGAGACCAGGCAGAGATGACATTGAAGGCTTTGACAACTGTGCAACTAGGGAAGAGGGAAGCAAGGTGTTCGGCATTAGACTCTCGCTGCTGGAGGTGTTCCTTTTCCGTGCTATTGCTCACATCCACAAGGATCTTGCCCACTAGCAGGTCACTCAAACTACTAAGCGTAGAGTAGTGCTCCCGGTACATGGCCACAAAGATGATTTCAGGTGTGCTCACAGCTTCTGCTTGGAATATTACCTGGGCTGCAGAGGGAAACAGCCCTGCTGTTCTTTTTGGGTTGCGGCTCCCAACAATGACTCTGAAGCCTGATGCCACTAGGCGTGTGGCCAAAGAACGGGCAAAGTCACCACTGCCCAGGATGCCCACAGTCTGGGACTGGCTGGGAATCTCTGTGAGGTTGGGGTTGCTCTCCACAAGCTGACGAGAAATTAGGGGCTTGTCCATGTCTCCAGACATTTTTTCAGCTGAAATGAAAAACAAGCAGTTGTAGCCAACTCTCCCTTCATCAACACTCCATCATCTGTTTTAATTCTTCACCACAAACTCAAGAAAGGTGATAAAATTAAGAATTTATTTTGGAAATTTCAAATTTTAAAATCTTCAACTTGAAAAATCTGTTATTGTATGTGTGTGTGTAATGCACACACACATGCATGTGTATGTGTGCATATGCGTGAATGTATGTGAAAGGGTGTGCTACTGAATGAAATCTGATTCTATATTTATTTAATTTTAATATTTGCCAAAAAACCCCAAATGGAGTTACGAGTTAAATTGTATTTTTATTTTGCTAAACATTTCTCAATTACTTTAAAAAATAGCTTTTAATATTCAAAATATATGCAAAAAGTTTTTTTCCCCTGAGGCAATTGGGGTCAAATGACTTGCTCAGGGTCACACAGCTAGGAAGTATTAAGTGTCTGAGACAAGATTTGAAGTCAGGTCCTCCTGACTTCAGGGCTGGTATTCTATCCACTGCGCCACCTAGCTGCCCCCAAAAGTTTTTAACACCCTTGCAAAATCTTGTGTTCCAAATTTTTCTCCCTTCCTTCTCCCTACCCCCTCCCCTTGAGAGCAAATAATTCAATATGTTAAACATGTGCAATTCTTCTATATACATTTCCACAATTATCATGCTGCACAAGAAAAATCAGATCAAAAAGGAAAAAAGTGAGAAAGAAAACAAAATGCAAACAAGCACAAAAAAGGTGAAAATACTATATTGTAATCTATATTTAGTCCTCACAATCCTCTCTCTGGGTGCAGATAACTCTCTCCATCACAAGTCTATTAGAATTGGCCTGAACCATCTCATTGCTATGATTCCATGTTTAGAGAGTAAACTTAAGGATTAGATTAGTAATAGAACCCAGATCTGAGGATTCCTAAATCAGTCTTCTTTCATGCAGTCTTGTTTTTCACAAATACACATACCTACTATATATGCTATACCTACTCTCCCTTTTTTCCAGATCAATGCCACATACATTCACAATGTAAAAGCTGAAATGAGACTTTAGAGGTATCCTGGCTGATTACTTCATTTTATGAGACAGAAACTGGAAACTAAATAAAGAAAATTTCCCAAAATCCTATCCAGTAGTAAAGCCAGAGCTAGAACCCAGGTTTAGTGATCTGTTCCCATTGTCTCGTGGCTCTCCTCCTTCCTGGATAATATCCTGGAAGTTTAAGGTGACAGGACCACATAAGGATACCATTATACTAGCCCATGGCCATGGCCCCTGGCCCTAAAATAAATGTAATGGATACAGTTCAGTCTCTATACTCAATGTATCCATGTATGTTGATGGGACCATCATCTTCTAACAGCGGACAAAGCTAGTCTTTTTATGGAGGAGCAGAATAGATAGCTTATTCTCTAGGTGACCTAAAGCTTGACCACTTCATCCCAGTGGACCTCAGTTTCCTTATCTGAAAAATGAAATCTTTGCATTTTAACTTCCTTCCAGGTTTAAATTTATGACTCTCTTGGTTCCTTCTTTGTCTCACTTACATGACTTTGTCTTTGACTCTCAAGGAAAAGAAACCGAGGATGGGCTTTTATTACAGGAATGAGAAGAAACTGTACCTAATTGGAAGTAGGTGAAAATATAGAGAAAGGAGAAAGGGATAGTGCAGGCAAACTTTGTTTCATGGAAAGAACACTGGACTTGCAGATAGAGCCAAGATGGCAGGGTAAAGACAAGGACTTGCCCAAGCTCTCCCTCAAACTGCTCCAAATTTCTTTAAATAGTGATTCTAAACAAATTTTAGAGCATCAGAACATACCAAAAAATAGAATGAAACAATTTTTCAGTTAAAAACAACTTAGAAAGTCAACAGAAAAGAACACTAGACTTGCAGGCTGAAGATGGGTTCAAATCCTGGTGTGGCTGCTTGCTAATAACTGTACTTTTTATAGATGCTAATGATTTCTCTTAGCTCTGGATTTCTCCTCTGTAGAAAATGGAACAATAATACCTATTTACTTCATAGACTGTTGCTGGGAAGAAAGTGGTTTATTAGAAACATAACAGCCCTGTGTAACAGACAATGCATGGATTATCCCCATTTTATTGCTGAGAAAACTTGAGCCTAGAAGGGCAGCTAAGTGGTACAGAGTGAGACTCCTAGAGTGAGGAAGACTCATATTCCTGAATTCAAATCTGGCCTCAGGCACTTACTAGTGACTAGGCAAGTCACTTTCCATTTGTCTTGATCTCCTCATCTATATAATGAGCTGGAGAAGGAAATGGCAAAGCACTCCAGTATTTTTGGCAAGAAAACTCCAAATAGGGCCATAAAAAGTCAAACATGACTGAAAATGACTAAACACCAGAATGGTTATGCCTTAGACAACCCTATCTGGCTTTATTCTTAGGAAAGGATTTTTTCATAGCTTCTTAAAATTTTTTATTTCTTTTTTTTTTCCTTTTCTTTTTTTTTTTTGCTGAGGCAATTGGAGTTAAGTGACTTGTCCAAGGCCACACAGCTAGGAAGTGTTTAGTGTCTGAGACCAGATTTGAACTCAGGTCCTCTGATTTCAGGGCTGGTGCTCTATCCACTGCGCCACCTAGCTGCCCCTAAGTTTTTTCATTTCAAATTATGAAAATCAACTACAAACATGAATGTTTCAATATATAATTTTTTTTTAAAAAAAAGGATTGTAGATACAAGCCATTCTAATTGATAAATGGGGATCACATCAAAGGATATGAAGAGACAATTTTCAGATAAAGAAATCAAAGTCATTTCTAATCATATGAAAAAATGCTCTAAATTACTATTGATTAGAGAAATGCAAATTAAGACAAGTTTAAGGTGCCACTTCACACTTCTCAGTTTAGCTAAAATAATGGAAAAGATAATGATAAACATTGGAAGAGATGTGGAAAAACTGGAACACTAATGCATTGTTGGTAGAGTTTTGAAATGATTCAACCATTCTGGAGAGCAATTTGGAACTATGCCCAAAGGGCTAACAAACTGTGCATACCCTTTGATCCAGCAGGGTCTCTACTGGGTCTGTATCCCAAAGAGATCATAAAAAAGAGAAAAGGACCCACATATGCAAAAAATATTTATAGCAGCTCTTTTTGTAATGGCAAGGAAATTGAGTGGATGCTTATTTAGTTAGGGAATGGCTGAATAAGTTATGATTAGAATGTAATGGAATATTATTGTTGTATAAGCAATGATGAGCAGAATGATGTCAAGAAAGCCTGGAAAGATTCACATGAACTGATGCTGAGTGAAGTAAGCAAAACCAAGAGAATACTTTACACAGTAACAGCAAGATTATATAATGATCAACTATGATAGACATGGCTCTTCTCAACAACAAATTGGTTCAAGGCAACTCCAATAGAGTTGTAATGGAAAGAGCCATCCACATTTAGAGAGAGAACTACAGAGACTGAATGTGGATCACAGCATAGTATTTTCACCTTTTTGTTGTTGTTGTTTGCTTGTTTTCTTTTTTCTTTCTTGTGTGTGTGTGTGTTTTACTTTTGATCTGGTTTTTCTTGTACAGCAGGACAAATATTAAAATATATTTAGAAGAATTCTACATGTTTAAGCTATATCAGATTGCTTGCTGTCTTGGAGAATGGAGGTGAGGGAGAGAGGGAGAAAAATTTGGAACACAAGGTTTTGCAGATATGAATGTTGGAAACTATCTTTGCATGTATTTGGGTAAAAAAAACACTATTAAAAAAAAAGAAAGAAAAGGAAGCGGTCCAGATGGCTTCTGAGACCTCTCTATTTCTAGATCTATGGGGAAAAAAGGATTGTATATAAAATTATGAATTTCTATTGTATACATTGTTTGTTTTCTTTATATTAAAGCTTTTAATTTTCAAAACATATATGTAGATAATTTTCAACATTTACCCTTGCAAAACCTTATGTTCCAATTTTTTTCCTTTCCTCCCCTTTTCCCCCTCCCCTAGACAGCAAGTTATCCAATATATGTTAAACATGTGTAGTTCTTCTATACATATTTCCACAATTATCATGCTTCACAATCAGCAAAATCAGATCAAAAAAAAAAGAAAGAAAGAAAAAATGAGAAAAAAAGCAAGCAAACAACAACAAAAAAATTGATAAAAATACTATGTTGTGATTCATACTCAGTCCCCACAGTCCTCTCTCTCTGGGTGCAGATGATTCTTTCCAAGACCATAGAAACTGGCCTGAATCACCTCACTGTTGAAAAGAGCCACATCCATCAGAATTGATCATTGTATTGATCTTGTTGTTGCTATGTACAATGTTTTCCTGGTTCTACTCACTTCACTTAGCATCAGTTCATGTAAGTCTCTCTACAACTCTTTGAAATCATCCTATTGATCATTTCTTGTAAAAACATAGTTTGTTTTCAATAAATGTATATTATATGATAGTAGTAACACATTTGCTTTATGTCTCCTGAACTTTTCCCTGTGTATTTTTAATATTTTATTGATGAGCTTTTCTTTCCTTTTATAATTCACCTCTGTCATTACTAATTCTCCCTATTTCCTGCTGTCAAATAGAAATCCTTCCTTGTAACATGTAAATATTGAAGAACAAATCAAGGATTCTATGAAATATTGGCCTTGCCTGAAAAAAATTATCTGTCTCCTCCTGCACTACTGGCCCAGGAAGTCAAATCAAGTGAAGAATCATATAAATAGGAGCAAAAAAAAAGGCAGTCTCTGCTTTTTTAGAAGCTTGTATTTTGATGGGGGATAACAACACATACAAGGAAGCTGGGGAAGGGGAGTACGCTGGAGAAGAAAGTCTTTAAAGAGTCGAAAATAAAGAATGAACATGGCTGGCATAGGAACCCTTCTTGAAACTGGAGGTTCCAGGAGAAAAGAACCAATCAAAAAAAGGAAAGGACTTCAGGGGTGGAAGGATTTTCTAGGGTGAGGAGGCTGCTGGAGATGGATGGAGAGGGAAGCCTGGAAAGCTAGGAGTGAGCCCCACGAAGAGGAGAATGAAGGAGTGAACATCACCTCCCGTTGGGGCCACAGACAGCAGATAACAGGGGCAGAGTTCTGAGGACACTCGGAGGTATATTCTACCTGAAGTCCCAGGAAGGCAGGGATGGTATTGAGTATGCCTTAATAATGAGGAAGAGCCTCCTCACCCTTGTTATACTGTGAATGGGGCTCCTCCCTCCTGGATCATGTGAAGTGGGTAAACATGGACTGGGGGGAAGGCTTCTCCCTCCTGGACCATGTGAGGAGGAGATTACCCTCCCGGATTACACGGGGCAGGGGACTATAAAAGGGAATAAATAGAGACTCCAGGGGCGGCTGCCATGTAAGAGCACACTGCTGGGCACTGCCATGTAATAGGGAACTCCAGTTTGTAACATCATGTAATAAAAGACTTGTTATCCAGCTTTTTGTATCTTGGGTGTTCTGTGGGGAAATTCTTTGCTTAAGAGAAGCAGGGCCGGAGACGTCTGAAGACCTGGGCCAGGGAGTCGACCCCCGACGAGGTGAGCGATGGGACTTAATGACCTCCCAGCCAAAAGTTGTAAGGTAAATCTGTGCCTCTGCCCCTCAAATAGGATGAGAGGGATGGGATTGTCAGTAAGAAGTATCCTACCTCTGAGTTCTTTCTTTCCAAAAAGCTAATCTTCTGCCCTAAATGATTCACTGAAAGCTTCACAACTCCCAAGATACTAACTAGCTACTGCCAAAACTTGGAGGTTATCCAAGTCTGTCATCTTTCCTCTCCTTTCTTCATTTTCCCCTTCTATAAGTAATCTTTACTTCACCTCCAAAACCTTACACCGCCCTCACCTATCTATTAAGGATGCTATTGTTGTACAGTCATTTTCATTCATGTCCTACTTTTCATGACCCCATTTGGAAGTTTCTTGACAAAGATATTGAAGTGATTTGCCATTTCCTTCTCATTTTACAAATGAGGAAACTCTCAAGGTTAGTCATTTAATTTATTTATTCAAATTTGAATGTGAATGACTAGGTTTCACCTGGCCATTTGGATTTTATGGGAGAAGTTTGAAGGCAACATTTTACCTCAGAGACTTTAGTTACTAGTGATAGACTTTACAATTACCTGATCCTATGGGAGGCCAGTAGGGGAAATATTTTTTTAATACATTGGGAGTTTTCTTGATTCTCTTAAAATCCACCAGGTAGGCAGTTATCTTCTGTGTCATCTATAAGGTCAGCCCTGCCTAGTATCAGAAACACAAATATATGGTCCTGGGAGCCACTCAGAAGACAGATTTTGATTTAAAATTTTAAAAAAAGGTTCAAGAAAGTTTAGGTAAAAATATCTAGGTGGCACTACTGGGATGGGGATTAAAGGAAATTTGAGGATGCTCAAGGGGCAGCTTTGATTTATGAGATAAAATGTATGGACCTTTACTCCTATATCTTTCCACAAATCTTCCCCTAGCTCATTATCATAGAATACCAGGTTGAAGATCCTGAGTGACTAAATAAGGTGGACATCAATGATGCCCCTGACAACCTGACTTGAAGTGTTCTTAGCACTCTTGATGGTAGCTTCCCTTTTCTACAGTTTTCAACAATAATAGAAAGTAGCAAGGTCACCACAGGCAGAATGACACAGATGAAAGGGCTTTTGGAGAGTGACTCCAGTCCCTTTATTTTCTAAATTAAGAAACTAAGGCTGAGAGAAGTCAAATGAGAGAAACGGCATTTGAACCTAGGACTTCAGATTCTAATCCAGATCTAGGTTCTCCCCTATTCAATCACAAATGTTTATTAAGAAAATATTATGTACAAGACACTGTGCAGTTTATTTTGTATGTATGACACAGGAAGACAGAATAACACACAACCCTTTCTTGTAAGGGGAATTTAAGGGCCAGCTAAACAATAAAACTGGTAGATTGTGATGTAGTGCCATATGAAAGAATAAACATAATTTTATGCAGGTTTTGAGAAGGAATACTTTAAATTAGAGGAATTACAAGAAAACTTCAAGGAGGCAATATTTCAGTGGGATCTTGAAAAAAAAAAGTCCCATAAAGTTGATTTTTTTGACCTCCCCAAGTGCAAAACTTTATAGTTACCTATGTTATATATCATCATATTAGATTTAGTGCAATGTTTTAACCACTAAGGATCTTCTGGGATTTTGTCATCTCAAATGTCAGTTACCCCTCTCAGTTTTGTTTCCATGTGCAAACCTGATAAGCATGCCATCTATGACTATTCCCCGGTCACTGATAAAAAATGTTAAATTAATGGGACCAAGGGCAGATCCCTGAGGCATTCCACTAGCAACTACCTTCGAAGATGACATTAATGACAATTCATATGGTTTAATCCTTTATATGGAAAAGATTTGTTCTGGTTAGCCCCAGAAGGTAGAACAGGAGCAGTAGGTAGAAATTTCAGAAAGATTTAATTTTGATGTAGGGAAACACTTATAGGATTATAAATTGAGGGTTAAAAGGAAGCATTGATTTTTTTGTCCATTCATTTTTGCAAATGAGGAAACAGCTTCAAAAAAGTTAGGTGACTTGCACAAAATCACCAGGCTAGTAAATATGTGAAGCAAGGCTTGCTCCTAGGCCTTCCTGACTCAGTAGCTTGCTGCCTTTAGGTTCTCCCCACCCTGAAGCTCTTTTGACAAAAGCTGGAGAGGAATTTGTTAGGGATATTGTAGGGAATATTCATATTTTGCAATGTTGGACTAGATGGCCTCTGGGGTCTTTTCCAACTCAGGTGATTCTATAAACCAAAAATAGTGTAGGTATCCTTCAAATCAAATCCCTAAAGCTGGAAAGAATTTAATAAAAATTAAAAAAAAAAGATTTTTCATCTGACACAAATATAATCCCAAGAATAAAATCACAAAGCCTAATTAACCCTGGGAGGTGTTATTCTGGGTTATTTTTGAACACTTTTTTCTTTGTGAAAAAAGGTAGAGTGACCTGGTAGGTATAAAGTCTGGAAGCCTGAGTAATTAGCTGGGTAAGTGACTTCGGTTCTCTGAGCCATAGCTTCCTCATTTACAAGATGGTGAGTTTAGATGAGATGACCTCAAGTTATGTCAATATGTCACATTTTATGACTCCAAGGAAACTCAATGATCTTTAGTGGAGAAAAACATTGGCTTCATCAAAAGGAATGAATAGACAGCCAAAGTCAGTAAATGAGATGCAGAACAATCCTTTTGGCATAGCTCAGGTGCTATCTCAAATTGGAGGCCTTCCCTTACTCTTCTGAATAACACTTACTTCTCTGAACTCTTTCACAAGTAGAGAATTCAGCATTTGAAATGCAAAAAAAAATTTTTTTGTTTTATATGAGAGCAGAGCCCAAGCCTTAAACTTCTCTTGCTCTCCCTACCCCTTCAAACATATGCCAACATAAAACTAGGCTCCCAGTAGACATTACAGCATCATGGATAGGATTTGAGAGAGAGGAAGACTTGAGTTTGAACCCCACTCATCTGCCCCCTACCCTGTCCCACTTACTAGCTATGTGATCATAGGTAAATTACTAAACCTTAGTTTACACATCTCAGAGGTGTTGGGAGACTTAAATGTGAATGTGAAAATGAAAAAAATTATGTATATAAGTACTTTACAAACTTTAAAGACCTATATTATTCCTTGTTGCATAAAATTGCCTATTAAGGCAAGGAGTATGACTGGATGACTTGCAAAGATCTCTAAGAATCCATTACATTAATGTGGATTTCTACCTCTGGATTTTGAACTTTGCAGGAGATAGGATGATGTACAAACAGATTTATGAGGATGAGGGTTAGGGGAGGTATCTTACTGCATACTCAGCCAGAGAGTACATATCCTGAATAAAGACCTGAAGACACCCTCTTTATTAGGGTCTGAGCACACAGCAGTTGAGGGACCTGATGACTGATTGACATTGTAACTGCAATTCTGAAACTCACCATGTTGCAAGTATGTCTCTACCCTTTATGAGTTACATTTCCTGGCATAGATGGCACAATATCTATTTCTTCTGACGGTTTGAAATGCCACTTGGAACCCACCCCTTTGGCCTGCGTCCCAGTTTATCAATTCACCCAATTCTCAATCATCTGGATTAATATGAAAACTGGAGAATGGATGAGTCAAAGTTCCAGATGACCCCAAAATTTTTTTCATTAGAATCCCACTCTGAGTTGGAAGAGATTTCAGGGATTGTGTAATCCAATTCATTTGACTTAGGCTAAAATTTAAAAGAATTTGTGATCTCTGAGAGCCTGCCAACTGCAAGCTAGCCAGGGATTAAGGTGCAGAGTAGATAAATCAGCACTAAAATACTGATAACAGAAAATCTGCAATGTGGCTGCAGAAGAGGTGACTTCTTAAAGCATACACTAAATCAAGTATGTTTTAAGCTACTCTCATTATCCCTATTTTGTGGCCAACGATAGGCACTGAAAGTCTTATAAAAAGGTGTTTCCACACAGACTAATGCATTGTTAGTGGAGTTGTGAATTGATCCAACCATTCTGAAGAGCAATTTGGAACTATGCCTATAGGGCTATAAAAATGTGTATAATCTTTGATTCAGCAATGTCAATACTGGGTCTATATTCCAAAAAGATCATAAAAGAGGGAAAAGGAGCCACACGTGCAAAAATGTTTGTAGCAGCCTTTTTTGTAGGGGTAAGGAATTGGAAAATAAGTAGATGCCCATCATTTGTGGAACGGCTGAATAAGTTATATTACTGCTCTATAAGAAATGATAAACAAGCTGATTTCAGAAAATCTTGTAAAGACATACATGAACTAATGCTAAGTAAAGTCAGCAGAACTGGGAGAACATTGAACACATTAATAACAAGATTATATGATGATAGATTATGATAGATTTAGCTCTTCTCAGCAATTCAGTGATCCAAAACAACTCCAATAGACTTGGAATGGAAAATGCCATCCACATCTAGAGAGAGAACTATGGAGACTGAAAGTGGATTGAAGCATAATATTTTCACCTTTTGGGAGGTTTTGTTTTGTTTGCCTTTTGTTTCTCATGATTTTTCCCCCTTTGGGCTGATTTTTTTCTTATACATCATGACAAATATGGAAAGATGTTTAAAAGGACTATATCAGATTGTTAGCATCGGGAGGAAAGGAAGGGAAAGAGAAAAATTTGGAACACAAAATCTTACAAAAATGAATGTTGGAAACTATATTTGGAAAAATAAAATACTGTCAAGAAAACAAAACAAAAATCAAATGAGAGATGGAGGAAAAACTAAAAAGTAAATATGAACCATACAAGAAAAACAAGAAAAATATGAAAAGAAAGTCAACCAAATGCAAAAGGAGATCCAGAGTTTTAAAATCATTCTTCAAAAATTACTGGGCAAGGAGAAATTAGTGAAGCTATTATCAAGAAATAACAAAACAAAATATAAATAATGAAAAAAAGAAGAAAATGTGAAACATAAGAAAAACAACAGATCTGGAGAACAGATTAAGAGAAAGCATAAAAATAATTGAATTACCTGAAGCCCCCCAAAAAGAACCTTGACACAATAACACAAGAAATAATCAAAGAAAATTGTCTGGGAGTGATAGAACAAGAGAGGAAAATAAGAACAGAAAAAATCCATTAATCACTATCTCAAAGAAATCTAACAAGGAAAACATATAGAAAGATTATTGCTAAATTTCAAAACCCTTCCCCCCAAAGAAAAAAATTTTTCAAGAAACAAACAACAAAATTCAAATATTCTGGAGCTACAATTAGAATTGTATAGGACTTATAAACAGTTATGATAAAAGACTGCAATCCCTAGAATAGTATATTTTGACAATCAAAAGAACTATGTCTGTGGCCAAAAAATATCATATCCAGCAAAATTAAGCATAATGTTGAACAAAAAATTTCAATGAACTTGTAGATTTTTCAGGATTTTGTCTCAATCAAACCTCAACAGAAAATTTAACATGCAAGAGTCAACATCAAAGATTAATTTCAAGGGATCAAATGGGACAAACAACTGTTTATGTTTTATATGTAGATTTCTATGTATTTAACCATATATCTAAGATTGACATCAGTAAATGGGTAGAAAGATTGGGGCAGAACTAAATATGATCTGACTCTAAAATGCAAAATCATTTAGGAAAAGGTAAAAATAGTAATTATGCTATATGAAGAAAAGTTGACACAGAAATATTAGATGGGGTAGGAATGCTAGTAGTTCTGAAAACCTACTCACAACAGGAATGGCTTATATAGAGAACAATAGCTAAATATACCTTGAAGAGGATAGCACCCTCCAAAATCTATAAAGAAATAAAGGGGCAAAGAACAGGATTAGGTGGAGTATGGAAGGGTGTGTAGATTTACTGCAGTGGAACCAGAGATTAATGGAAAAGAGAAAAAGAAAGGATTAAATAAAATAAAGTGAGATTAGAAGGGTGTTCAGATTAAGGGATAAGGTGAGTAGATTAATGGGAATGAAATAAAGAGGGAGGGAAAGAATGAAGAGAGAAGATAAGTGAGGGATCAGTGGGTGAGGAAGGTAAAGTAAAAGCAAAGCAAGTAAAGAGTAGAACTAAAGCATGAATTAGCAGGAACAGGAAATATATAGGAGATATATCCAAACACAATAAAGGAACAGTAGAATTTATTAAAAAAAAAGTAGGGCTAGTAATCATTGATTTCAGACAAAATCAAACTTAAAGATTCAATCAAGAGAGAAATCTACATTATATATCAGCCATGGTAATATTGTTATATATGCATGTCTATGTATTTAAGTGTGGGTATGTATGTAAGCATGTGGGTGTATGTATATGTGCACATATATGGGTGTGTATGTGCAGGTATGCACACACACACAGATATATCCATGTTTAATGTAGCCTGCTTGGGAGAGGTGGAGGGATGAAAGGGGTAAAAAAGTATAAAGCAAAAAGTGTACAGCAGAGAATAACCTACAGGTTTTCCATGGTTCTCATCAATTGAGAGCTTCATGCAGGGCCTTTGAGGCATTTATTTGGATTGCTTGGGGTAAAGACCTTTTTTTGTTTGTTTGTTTGTTTATATCTGGGCTTCCAGATAATGGAAATATTGTGGTGCTATTAATATTGTTATATGGTGATGATCCTGAGAGTGAAATTCCCCAAGAAACCTTAAGAAGAAAACTAGGGCCAAATAACCAGGTTTATGAGCCAGAGAATCCTCTCTCTCCATGCAAAAAGTTGGGGTTCTTAACCTTTCTTGGGCCTTTCTGGCAGTCTGGTAAAACTCCTCAGAATGGTATATGTATATATACATATATAAAAATAAATAGGATTACAAAGAAAATCAATTATATTAAAATAGTGATCAAAATAATTTAAAATATTTTTAAAATAACTTTTAAAATGTATTTTTTTAAAGTTCATGGATCCTGGGTTAAAACTCCCTGCTCTAATACGTCAATATCACTGTCTCATTTTTGCTGGGAAAGAGACATTTGAGAAATAAGGAACATGACTCAAAGGTGATATGTAAAACCACCTCATAGGGTTATTGTGAGGAAAGCACTTTGTAAACTCTGACCACCCCAGCTGGAGGGGATCTGCTTCCCCTGAACATCTGTAACATTGCCTGTGCCCACATTTGGCATTTAAATTTAATTCTTGAATTGTTTAAGTCATCCCCCATTTACAAGGGCTCTGATAACAAGGAAAAGGGGTGTGTGTTTGACATGCCTTTGTTTCTCTCATAGCTCTTAGAGCCCTAATATTTGGGGGCCTTCTGATTTAAGGTCTTTGAATCAGGTACTGACGTGGGCATGGAAGGAAAGGCATTGCAGAAAAAAGAAATATTTTCCTAACCACATGGAACAGAGAAGACCATATCATGACAACCTGAAAGAAGATAAAAAACAAACCAGGCTCTCCTTGGGGATGGGAGGAAACTAGTGCTCACTGCAAATATCTTCATTGCCTGATTATTTTTATTTTAAAATAATCTTTATGGAAAATGCCAGCAGTAGCCAGACAGCTCCTTGTTGTAATGCAAGGGAATGAAGCTGTGCTGAGGTAGTTGAGAAGTGGAAGTGAGCGCAGTGGAAAGAGCTAGATTGTCTTCAAGGACCTGGATTTGAATCATGTACTGCCACTTACCTATCTATATGACATTGGACATGTCACTTAATTTCCCTGTTTTCTCATCTGTGAAATAAATGGATTTGAGTAAGTGACCTCAAAGATATATGACCTTGCAGTCTATAATCATATGGGAGGTCAAAGA
>JAJPUD010000479.1:301936-354268 GCA_023553655.1 Myrmecobius fasciatus
GGAGAGGGAGAGGGAGAGGGAGAGGGAGAGGGAGAGGGAGAGAGAGAGAGGGAGAGGGAGGGAGAGAGGGAGAGGGAGAGAGAGAGAGAGAGAATGACCTGTCTGTCTCACTAGAAAGTAAACTCCCAAAGGGCAGGAAAAATGTTATGCTGCACCTATATTCCCAACAGCATCCAACATAGCATCAGATACTTTAAAGGCCCTAAATATTTGCTCAATGTCACAAAACTTGGAAAGCTCACTTTAGAAGATGGAATGGTGAATTATGTAGACCATATAAGTTTATGAATTAGAACTAGAAAAGACCTGAGAGATCATCTTGTCTGAGCTTCTCATTTTTCAGATGAAGGACCTGAGGCTTAAAGAACAAAATGACAGTTTGAATTTTGACTCTGCCCAAGTCTAATGACACTAAGACTAGTAAAGAACTGGGCTATCCTGGATCCATTAACTTGGCTTCCATCCAATCTCAGTAACTCAATGATGTTAATAAGAAGAATTATCCCCTGATACACTGCTTTGAGACAAAATAGTATAGTGGACAGAGTCCATCTTTGAAGTCAAGATTCAAGTTCTGTCTCTGATATATATGTGACCCTACAAGAAGCACTGACCCCAAAGAATATTCTAAGATGATAAGTTATAGTCCAAGTGCTGGTGTACATTGTTAAGGAGGAGTTGCTTCAATACAGTTTCCAGTCCTGAAGAAATCATAGATTTAGATGAAAAATTCTAATAAAAATGTCCCATCTAAATGTTGGCAAGTATGACAGATTGAATCCCCTTTTGCTTGATCAAATGAGCAGAATGACAACATAATGATAGCAGATGTTTCTATTGTGCTCTGAGATTTGTGAAACAAGCATTGTCTCATTTAAGCCTCACAAACATTTTATAAGGTGTGTAACTATAGGCATTATCATAATTTCATAGATGAGGAAATTGGAGCTCAGTGAGATTAAACTCTCTACCAACAGACACATTGGCTTTGATCACTCCAAACCCAGGTCTCTTGATTCCAAGTACAGCATTATTTCCACTAAACCATGGTGTTATATGTTAATAAATATATGGTAAAAAAACAAAAACAAAAACAAAAAATTTGTTGTGGAAAAAAACAACAGGATTTTAATTCTGGCCAAATTACTGAAATCCCCCTCTGTACCTCAGTGTTCTCATCAAAAAACAGAAAGGTTGGGTTGAATTAGATTGACAGTGCCAAACTAAAAATAAAAATAGATCTCTAGAGGTTGCATACCAATTTAGTAAACTACAAATTGGGGCAACTAAATGGTAAAGTAGATAGAGTACCAGCCCTGAAGTCAGGAGGACCTGAGTTCAAATCTGGCTTCAGACACGTAATATTTCCTAGCGGTGTGACCCTAGGCAAGTCACTTAACCCCAACTGCCTCAGCAAAAAAAGAAAGAAAGAAAGAAAAAACTACAAATTAACATTCTGTGTTGTATTTTATTTTTATTTGTTTCGTAAATCCCAATGGTGTTCTGGATTATATAATTTCTAAGGTTCCTTCCCACTCCCAGAATCTACTACTCTGGGACTCTAGCAAAAATCAAAGACTACTGGCTTCAAAGTCTGAGAAGGCCATAGGATTCAGTGGAAAGATCACTGTATTTAGAAACAGAAGTCCTGGGATGAAATTGTGGAGAGGAAAGTGCTTTGCAAATTGCAAAATTTTGTCTGTGCAAACATGTTAGTGTGTCATCAGGTATTTTGGTGTTTGAATTGACTTCATGTATTTTAGTTATTCATGTAAGGGACCTGGGACTCTGGTTTGCTTTAGTATCTATTCAGAAGGTCATACTACTAGACAAGAGATTATAAACCTTTCAGAGCATGAAAAGTCCTATTATTTACTTCTTCCTTCACCGGCAGGTAGTATTTTTGAAGAGAGGTAACTGAGAAGTCACAGTGATATGAGGAGGCCTTAATGGTGTCTACTGGCAGATTTGTAATTGGGGACAGCCCAGAGAGCCTAGGCACTTGGAATCTAGCAACTGAAAGGACAATCAAGAAAAAAAGGGAAGATAAGAGAGAAAAGGAAGAGGTTCAGTTAGCATTCTCTCTCATTCCCTCCCCCATCTCATGGTGTTCTCCATTACAACCATGGCCACTGTGTTCAGGGACATCTTTACTAAGCAGGACATAAGTAGTCCCAGAACAAACTATTAACCTGCCATTTGCCCATTATAGTTTCATTGTTTTTCAGTCCTAAAGATTTTTTTATACTGAAGAGACTTCTTTAAAAATTAAAATGCCTCCAATAGGTTTGTGATGGAGACAGCCATCTGCAGCCAGAGAGAGGACTGTGGGACTGAATATGGATCACAACAAAGTATTTTCTTTTTTTTGTTGTTGTTTACTTGCTTTTTTTTTCTTTCACATTTTCCCCCTTTTTGATCTGATTTTTCTTGTGCAGCATGATAATTGTGGAAATATGTGTAGAAGAATCGCACATATTTACCATATATTGGATAATTTGCTGTCTAGGGGAGGGAGTGGGGGGAAGGAGGGAAAAATTTGGAACGCAAGATTTTGCAAAGGTGAATGTTGAAAATTATCTATGTATATGCTTTGAAAATAAAAAGCTTTAATTAAAAAAGAACAGTTCTTTAGATTAATGATATATAAAGTGGTCTGTAGGCCTCTATCCTTGTTATTTTCCTCAGGATTTTATTCATTTTATAAATATCTCTTCTGAAATGTGGTACCTTCAGCCTTATCAATTAACACCTGGAATTTCTTGGCAGGAATTAGTTTGTAGACAACTGAAGAGCAAGAATGGAATGCAGGATAAGGACGTTTTGTCTGGATGGTAGTATCTGGGGCTTACTGAACATACTTGGTCAATGCTACTTTAAGTAAAAATCAGATTCATAGGAAATTTAATCATTGTGTCTTTTACAAATCATTTAATTTTTTCCCTCCTATAGTAGATGGCTAATCACCCTCTTCTTGATATTTTCTTCTCTCTAGGTTTTGGGAACACCATTATCTCCTATTCCTCCTACCTATTCCTCATTCTTCTTTTCTTGACAGTCAAGTCATGTCCACTCACCACATATGTCCCACCAGGCTCTTTCCTGCTATCCTTTATTCCTCACTATTTCTCAGTTCCTACGTTCATCCAATCTATTACTAATGCCTGTCGATTTCACTTTTTCACAATCTCTAATACACCCTCTTCTCTCTGATATAGTCACCACCCTGCTGCAGGTTCTCATCTCATATCTGGGCTATTGCAATTGTCTGCTGGTTGGTCTGTCACAAGTTGCTAGCCACAAGTCTCTTCCATTCCAATCCATCCTCCATGGGGCCACCAAATTTATTTTCCTAAAGTGTCAGCCTGGTTTTGTCATACTACCATTCTCAATAAATTCTGGTGGCTCCCTATCATCTCTAGGGTCATTTAAAGCTTTTCATAGTATAACCTTTCCTGAATCTTACCCCTTTACACTCTTCTTATACTCTCCCTTGTTCTCTTTGATCCAAAGACAGTGACCTCCATGCTGTTCCACAAATAAAACACTATTTCTTAGCTCAGGGCATTTTTTTTCTATCTGTCCCCCATATTTGCAATGCTCTCCCTCCTCATCTCAGTCTCCCACCTGTCTGTAAGTCTCAGCTGAAGTTCTACCTCTATAGGAAGTCTTTCCTCATCCCTCTTAATTCTATTTCCATCCTCCTTTTAATTATTTCCCATTTATTCTGTATATAACTTGTTTGAACATAGTTGTTTGCTTATTATCTTCCATTTTCTCCTTTAAATTGTGAGTTCCAACAAGATTATAGGATGATCAGTTCTGATGGACATGATTCTTTTTCATCTACAAGGTGATTCAGGCCAGCTCCAATAGTCTTGTAATGAAGAAAGCTATCTGCATCCAGAGAGAGCACTGTGGAGACTGAGTGTGGATCCCAACATAGTGCTTTCAATTCTTTTGTTGTTTGCTTGCATTTTGTTTTCTTTCTCATTTTTTCTTTTTAAAATTGCACATGTTTAACATATATCAGATTACTTGCTGTCTAGAGAAGGTGTGGGTGGAAGGGAGGGAAAAAATTTGGAACACAAGGGTGAATGATGAAAACTGTGCATATGTTTTGAAAATAAAAAGCTTTTAAAAAAATGTTGAGTTCCTCAGGGTGTAAGGACTGTATTTCACTTTTCTTTATACTCCCATCCTAGGCTTAGCACAGTGCCTGACACAGAGTAGCTGCTTAATATTTAGTGACTGACTAACAATGGGTGGAAGTTATAGGGAAGTTAATGGCTCAATGTAATTACCAATAATTAGAACTGTACAAAAAGGAGATGTGGTGTTTTAGTAGAGAGTCCATTCTCTCTTAATGGAAGGCTTCAAATTAAGGCTGAATGATGATTTGTTGGGAATACTGAATTGGGGATTCATGCTTTAGAGAAGGGTAGGTTAAGCTACAGTTCAGCTTCTTAAATTGTGATTCGTGACCCCTCATGGGACCTCATAACTGAATGTGGGAATTATAAAATTATGATTATCAGTAAATGTTTGACTTATCTACTTATTTTATATACCTACATACCTGGGATCACATACAAATTTCTCAGGAAAAAAAGGGACCTGAAGTTTAATAAGCCTTGGCTAGATAACTTCTTAAGTCCCTTGAACATCCAAGTGTGGAAGGGATTATTATCCCTATTTATTATGAGCAAACAGAAGTCCATTGAAAATATGGATTGTCCCACTATTTAAAGGCAGATCTGGGTTTCCTTGCCTCCCAGTCTCTCCCGGTTGTGTATTTTAGCTGTATTCCAAGGCAGGGGAATGAAAGGGGAAGGGAAAAGGGGAAGGTCTGGCTGGATGATGAGTAATAGAATCTTGACTCTACCCACCCTCAGTTTTTTTCCATTCCAAGAAGAAGGGTCTGAATTAAAAACTCACCTACTCCCTATCATCGGTCAACACACTATCTGACTCAGACCAGATTCTTTTCTCACAGTCAGTCATGGAAATATCAATTCTTGGCTAAGCCTACCAGACAAGCCAACCCAAGAAGGGCTAACACTTTGCTCTCTGTTCCCATATCCTTCCAGACTTTTCCTTTGTCCCTCTCCAGCAGAGGACATTTCCTTCCAAGAAAGGAGGGGCCCAATTAATGCTATACTGTCCTTTCCTCCTCTTACTCCCTAACAGGCTGCTGCCTTCCCTCTTTACCAACAATTATGCTGACGACCAGAGATGGAATAAGAGAGAGAGCAAGAATCTGCTCTCAAATCAGGTTTTAAAAGCTGTGTTCTTTCCACAAACACATTAGCTGTGGCACTTCCATTTTCTCTAGGAGCATTTCAACCTTTCAAAGGGGTTCTAATAAACATTTTCTGTGGTCAGGCTGTAGTAAAGCCACCTGGAATTGTTATGTAGATATCATGAAAATAAAGTCATTATCTTCCCCCATACTCCAAAGTCTGAAAGGTTTCAGCAAAAGAACAGAATGCAAATGACAGAGGTATCCATTTGTCCAAGTGCAAATCCTAAATTTGGTTAGACAGGGAAAAAGAAATGCTCATACCACTACTACATGAGAAAAACACTGTATAAATTCACAATTCACAGGCTTGTATACATAGTAACTCAAAAAAATGTTTTAATATATAATTAGGAAAAAAACAAAATATTATTTTAAAAAATAATAGAAGGGAATGGGGGAAAAAATCTGAATTCCCAACTATTTTGTAGAGCAGTATAGCTTACAAACTTGAATGCAAGTACTAAGAACAGAAATGAAAAAAGTTAATAAAAATTTTAAAATTCAGAATTGGGCTGCATAATATGACAGCATCAGAGATTTAAAAAATCCCTTAATAATTATATTGCATGCTAGACCCATACCCTGTAGGTTATTGTATCCTTAAGCCCTGATATTAAAAACTCACTATCAGACTCTTCTCATACATGAAGAGAGCCTCTAAAATTCAAAAGTACAAATGATGGCTAACTTTTTATTTGGCAAAAAAAACTCTAGTAACCCTAATGTCTCTAAGTGAGAAAGGTCTAAATTGACTTAGTTCTGCTGTATGACAACAATAAAAAGCAAAATTTGAAGATACTTTATAGTTTGCAAAAGGCCTAGTATATGTTATCATATTTGAGTCTCATGACAACCCTGTGAGGTAGATGCTACAAGCAGTATCCCCATTTTATAGATAAGGAAAATGAGACTCAGGGAGGTTACATGTCAGACCCACAGCAACACTTCTTCTTTTTTATGTTTTTGCTTTTTTGCTGAGGCAATTGGGGTTAAGTGGCTTGCCCAGGGTCACACATCTAGGAAGTGTTAAGTGTCTGAGACCACATTTGAACTCAGGTCCTCCTAACTTCAGGGCTGGTGCTCTGTCCATTGCACCACCTACCTGTCCCCACAGCAACACTTCTAATGAATTTTAGGGTAAGATTTAAATTCAGGTCTTGCTGATCTCAAGTTTTCCCATTCAATTTCACCATGTCACAGTGTCTCCTCTACAAGAGAGATCTCCTCTACAAGAGAGATCTCCTCTACCCTGAGAACACCCCCAGGGTTTACATATACATATACATACATGGGGGAAAAATGTTGCCCAATCAGCAAAAGGAAGAGGTAAACTAAGGCATAATGGATAAATAGGGCCAGAAAATGAGTTGGCAAGGGCCTATACCTAATGAGGTGATATCATTTCAGAGATCTTAGGATCAGAAATCAAATTTAAGAGGCAGAGAGATCTTTGGAGATAATTTAGTTCTATTTTGCAGATGAGAAAAATAGGGCCCAAAGAGAGATGAAGGGATTTTGCGAAGATCATACAAAAAGAAACAGAGAAGCTATTTTAACCCTCTACTTTCAGATAGAAGTGTTCCATGTCCTCAGATGGCTCTGGCCCCTCTGCACACTTACCAACAATTGAGTGGTGTTTCAGCTGGTCTGTCTAAAAGAACTCTAACTTCCATTTAATCTTATAGCTGGCTGAGATTCTTTCATTTCCCTTCAGGCTTCAGGTCTGCCCACAGACTGATTTCTTTTAAGCCCAATCTAAGTTTTTTTTGTTGTTTTTGTTGTTGTTTTTTGTTTTGTTTTGTTTTTTTAAGCCCAGTCTAAATAAATGATTTCAGTAGATGAATCTGATGGTCTAGACTGGGACTGTTGGCAAGAACAGAGCCACTCACTAGAGGTAAGGGGCAGGGATGGGGTCCAAGTATTTTATCAGCCTGGGCTCCGGATGCCAGACCACACAACGGAGAAGTGTCGGCTGGTGAATGATGCACGGTTAGAGAGTGAACTGTTAGACAATGTGTTTCTGGATATATATTTCCTGTTTGGTGAGGAAACCTTGTTCCTGCTAATTAGTCTTAGATATAGAAGACTCTGGGCCAGGGGACCATTATGTAAGTCACTCAGTGTATTATCCCCCAACATTTTTATCCAAGAAATGAGCTGTATGTTTCAATAGCTGTGTTTGATCTTTGGGACAGAAAACCAAGTATAATGACCCAGCTGAAAGTGGCAATCTGTCAACTGCCAGGGGAGGAAGTCTACATTGCACAACCCAGTCTTCATTGTCTGGTGATTATTTCTGAAGCTTTTTGTGAATTCATTGCCATCTTTATTTGCTGATCCCAGCCAGTGGGGAGACAGAGCCAGGAGAGAGACAGACCCCAGCTTCCACCTATACTTTCTTGCTCTTTCATCCAGGAAGCTAGCTATAAGGCACTGGGATGGGAAAAAAAAAGGCAATTTGTAAGCACGTGGCTTACAAGAATCCATGCATTTTTAGAGTAAGCATCCATTTATCCCCAGTCCAACCAACTAGCAAAGTTCAGTAACCTAGAATAGTTATGTGATGGTGACAAATTTTTATGGTAGGGGCCCAAGGCCCAAAGCACATTTCCAGTGATCAAAGAATTATCTTACTATATGGTTTCTCATTTTAGTAATAAGGATTTTTTGGGTGAGCTTTTATAATGAGTGTCCCACATGATTAATATGACATACGTATTACATGACTGCACATTATAACCTATATCAAATTGCTTATCTTCCCAATAGGGGGAGGGAGGGGAAGTTGGAAGCGAGAGAGAGAATTTGGAACTCAATTTTTTTTTTTTTTGCTTTTTGCTGAGGCAATCGAGGTTAAGTGACTTGCCCAGGGTCACACAGCTAGGGAATGTTAAGTGTCTGAGACCAGATTTGAACTCAGGTCCTCCTGAATTCAGGGCTGGCGCTCTATTGGAACTCAAATTTTTAAGAAAACCAAATGTTAAAAATTGTTTTATATGTAATTGAGGAAAAATTAAATATTAAAGAGAAAAAAATGAGTGTTCATTGTTTAAAATTCAAGAATCCATGTTTGATGATTGCAACATAGGCAAATTGATCTGATTAACATGACCATTACATTCTTTACCCATTCTGAACTAATAGGAGCTTGGTGCATTACTAGTGGAAGTCATGACTTAGTTCTGATCTTGAAATTAAGAATCTCTACAAATTCTACTCTCTAATAATATTAATTTTGTGCCTTCAAGTCATATCTCACAGTGAATTCGAATGTATAATTTTCAAATACAACATGGGAGGGAGTGCTGCAGGATATTCTCAAGGTTAACAAAGGGCACACATATGCCTCATTGGACACTTTTTTTGTTTCCTCTTCCCCAGCATAGGGTTGGACACATCACAAAGTCTCCACAAGACCTGCCAGCTAATTCATAATGACAGTAACAATAACAGTAATTTCATTAATTAGTTCATAAAATTACAGGTTGTAGAACTGAAAGGACTCTTAGAAGTTAAGCTGTACAACCTTTTCATTTTATAGATGAGGAAACTTAGGTCTTTGAAAGAAAGCAGTTTTCCCCAGACCATACAGATAGTGAATGACAGACATAATGTTGGAGTCCTGCTCCAGTAGTGATAAAAGATGTGAAAACAGAGGGCCAGATGAAAGAATGTCTTATGCAATCTTCAAATTTATTGGCCAGAGAGACAAACATACACATACACACACATATGTTTATAGGGCCAATACATTGTACACTCTTTGATATTCCTATAACAAACCTAGTCCACAGAGATGGAAAAGATTAGGCCGATTTTGGCCACTTCAACAGAATTGTAAATAGTTGTGATACACATCAGAGCAAAATTATCATACCAATGTCTTCAAGTACATTTCTCTGAAATGCCTTTGGTCTCCATTGTGGACTGCTTTTCTGTTTCTAAGTTCAAAAGTGTGTCTTTGATCTATTATAGTTTGCATTTTGCTTCAGTCTCCAGGATCTTTATCAACGTATTAAACAGGTCTGTCTCTGCTATTGTTTATTGGAAGGGAAATTGGTGAGCCAAATTACTCTAAATTTCAAAATCTGAAATGGACTCTTACCTTCTGGGCCTTTACAACATAAGATATAAAGCACTATAGAAATGCAAGCATTTGATAGGACTATTTGTTGTATCTGGGAGAACAACAATTATATAGTAATTCCTATGCTTATGCAATTTCCCCCATTTGCAATGTTTTCCTCTCTTTCTCTATCCAGATCACACCTCTTTTTCTTGCTTTCCAGGCCCAATTCAAGTTGTACCACAATCATGGATTATTTCCTGCCATATCTAACCCTAACAATTTTTTCCTCCTCTGAGCTCACAGTATCTGTTTCCCATTCTACTCACTTGGCACTTAATCATATGCATGTAGCATGTATACATTTTATATTAATTCTTCTTGTTATTTAACTATTTTATGCATTTACCAAACAATTAATGCACTAAGAAAAATTTATTAAGCTTCAACATATATATCTCAGAGATACTGTGGATTCAGTTTCAGAACACCACAATAAAGTGAATATTGCCATATAGGGAGTCACACAAATTTTTTGATTCCCCAATCCCCATGAAAGTTATGCTTCCAATTTTTTAGTTTTTTTAGTCCATATAAAAATTATGCTTACACTATACTATAATCTATTAAGTGTCTAACAGTATTATGTTTAAAAATTCCTTAATTTAAGATACTTTACTGTTTAAAAATGTTATCCATCACCTGAACTTTCATAAAGTTCTAATCTTTATGCTGATGGAGGGTGTTGTCTTGATGTTGATAATTGCAGGGTGATGATTACCAAAGTCTTGGGGCAGATGTGGCAATTTTTAAAAAATTAAACAATAATATTGTTTTATTAAAGCTTTTTATTTTCAAAACATATGCGTGACCCAATTGACTCAGCAAAAAACCAAAAAAACAAAAAACCCAAACCAAACCAAAACATATGCATGGATAATTTTTCAACACTGACCCTTGCAAAACTTTGTGTTCCCCATTTCCCCATATGTTAAACATGTTAAAATATATTTTAAATCCAATAATGTATGCATATTTATACAATTATCTTGTTGCACAAGAAAAATCAGATTACAAAGAAAAACAAAACAAGAAAGAAAACAAAATGAAAGCAAACAACAACAAAAAGTGCAAGTACTGTGTTGTGATTTACACTCATTTCCCATGGCTCACTCTCTGGATATAGATGGCGCTCTTCATCACAAGATCATTGGAATTGGCCTGAATCATCTCATTGTTGAAAAGAGCCAGGTCCATCAGAATTGATCACTGTATAATCTTGTTGTTATTATGTACAATGTCCCTCTGGTTCTACTCACTTCATTTAGCATCAGTTCATGAAAGTCTCTCCAGGCTTCTCCAAAATCATCCTGCTGATTGTTTCTTATAGAACAATAATATCCCATAAACATTCATATACCATAACTTATTCAGTCAATCTCCAAATGATGGGCATCCGTTCAGTTTCCAGTTTCTTGCCCCAAACATTATTGTACGTGTGGGTCCCTTTCCTTCCTTTATGATCTCTTTGGGATATAAGAGCTATGGCAATTTCTTAAAATAAAACAACAATAAAGTTTGCCACACTGGCTCACTTCCTTTCACTTGAAAACTTAGCAGCTACTGAAGGGTTATTACTTGGCCTAATTTTGATATTGTCAGTAGAGCAGTCCACACACATATAACATTTATAGTTGTCTTATATGATACTCCAAAACAAAATTGTATATATATATATATATATACACATATATATGTATGCACATACATATATATGTATATATATATCACTGATCACAGATTACCATAATAGATATAATAATGAAAAAGTTTGAAACATTTAAAGAATTACCAAATGTAACACAGAGACACAATACGAGCAAAAGCAGTTGGAAAAATGGAACTTATAGGCTTTCTTTGATAAAGAGTAGCTATAAAACTTCAATTTGTAAAAAGCACAGTGCAATAAAGTGAAGCATAAAAGAACATACACCTGTACTAACTGCCTCACACAGTGATAGACATGAGAAATACAAAGATAAAACAATTTTCCCCCTCAAAGAGCTTTTCTCCAGTGAGACTTTAAACTCCTTGAGGGAAGGTTTTATATTTTACAAATCCACTGGCATGCTAGAGTCAATTGGGAAGGGTTCTACGAGACCATAGTCAAATTTTCGGGGAATTCACACCTCAGAAATTAGCAATCTGGACAAATCAGGTTTTGGTTTATTATTTTGTTGATTGCTTAGTGTTAGTATTTGAACATATATATTCTAACAACACCCTCCCCCCCAAGCCCAATTGTTAAACATTTACCAGCACCCCCACACACATATACACCCCTTCCCCCCACAACCTCCAACCCCACAGCTCAATAAACACAATTCTCCCCAGGCAGGCATGGGGTAAAAAGCTCAGAGAATTAAGTCATCACCACACTAGAATAATAACTGGCATTTATATAGTCCTTTAAGGTTTGAAAAGTACTTTATATCTACTATCTCACTGAGCCTAACTAACAACATCTAACAGGCCAGAATCACTGGGCTACTCACTTAATAGAAGCTCAATGGATTAGAGCACAGGGCCAGGAAAACTCATCTTTCAGAGTTCAGAGATGGCCTTAGACATTTACTAGGTGTGTGACTCTGGGCAAGTCACTTAACTTTATTTGCCTTAGTTTCTTTCTGTAAAAATGAACTGGAGAAAAAAAAAAGTCAAATCACTCTAATTTTTGTCACAAAAAACCCTCAAATGATATCAACAAGAGTTGGACACAACTGAAAAATATACTCACTGAATGAATGAATGAATTCTTATAAATCACTTTGGGTTACCAGGGAGCGACTGTTAACACAGCTCTTTAAACTAATGAGCAGATGGAAAAGTAAAGAGAGTGGTGTTCAAATCATCCAAACAGCCAACTTGGGAGGAAAATGACCAGGAAAGTCAACAGATTTCTGGTTTTGAAAAGAACAAAACAAACTAATTGGATGTAGTATGGGTGGGATTTACTCAAACTAAAGCCATAGCCAGAGAGATATATATTTGACTAGTTGGTAATAGGAAAGAGAAACACATCTCCTTGATTCCCATGAATAATCCACACCTACCCCAGGTCAGTGGTACAGTGGATATCATGCTGTACCTGGAATCAACTCTTGACATTATTGGCTGTGTGACCATGAAGAAGGTATACAACTTTTCCCAGTCTTAGTTTTCTCATGTGTAAGATAGGGATAATAATACATAGTATCTACTTTCACAAGGTACAATCAAATGAGAAATACAAAGTGATTTGGAAACTTTAAATTAATACACAATGTTCCAAAAGTCTTAGTGCAAGCTGAAGACTTTGGACAAGCTCTGGATAAATGCTAGTTATTTCTGGAAAGCTAGAGTGTTAGTCTTATCCATTTATACCTAATATCTAATGTTAGTCTCATCCCTAATATCCCAAACTATTCTGGGGAAAAAGTGATGTTTCCTCATGCTATGAGAAAAAAGCCTTGCTTATTATGCATAAAATGTAGAATGTTTGTGCTACACACTCCCTGCTATTTGGAGGCATGCTGCTCTATGCCATAAATGCATCTCATTCCCAGAGCCATAGAGAGTGATGTTTATTTGCATACACATCAAGTAAATAGGGTACTAGAAAACCTCAGAATTATTCTCCTACAGAATGAAAGCCCTTTGAGGGTAGGGGCTATTTCATTTTTTGTCTTTGTATTCCAATGGCCTAGAACAAGTGCCTAAAACAGAGCTGGTGCTTAATAAATGTTGAATTTGCTGAATTGAATGCAAAGCTTTCTATCTCAATCTCTCTGTGAGGTAAACAGTGCAAGTATCATAACTCCATTACAGACAAGAAAAAGAGAGATAGGATGATTCTTAGGATGGCAGAAATGGCAAATGTTGAATCAGGATTTAAACTGTGGTCTTTGGCCTTACTTCTATTATGGCACTTTTGAATACTTCTATTAAATCAAAAAAGGAGCTAGTCTTGATGATCCCAGCTTTGAAAGACAATTGGCAAAGTACTTAAAACCTCCTCCTGTTCCCCAACTTTGTATACCTCAGAACAGTTCCATAGTCTGGGATATTTTCCGTGACATCATATTCATAACCCATCTGCTACATAATAATGGCTTAAAGATGGCAGGGGCTTTGCTGCTGTTTTTTTTTTACAATTTAGGGACTCATCTGTCTCTCATTAGCAAAAGACCAACAAGTAAATCACCTGGAATTAGATAAGGGAGTTTGGAAAACTATCAGCACCATTTGCTCATTTTGTGGTAATGGATGACTGCCATAATTTCTAAAGACATTTTAAATAGTAAGAATTTGGTGTTTGGTTATTTTTTAGATTAAACTATTTCATTTCTATAAAAACAAGTATCTTCTTCCTCTTGGAAGGTTTTTATAGCGAGTTGACCAAATTTAAGAAGAAAAAACCTTTTGCGTATCTTGCTTATATTACCGTATACTTAGCTCATCTATATACACAGATCATAGATACACAACTCAAAGGAACCTCAGGTGTCCATCCAACTGTCTCATATTGCAAATGAAGAAATTGGAGCTAACGCAGATTAAAATGACTTACATTTATACAGTTACAGAAAATATCAGAAGTAGAATTTGAATCCAGATGTTTTGAATACTGGTGTTATTGTTTACTAGTTTTCAGTTGGGTCTTGACTCCTTTTGGGGTTTTCTTGGCAAAGAAGATGGAGTGCTGAGGAAATTGAGGCAAACAGTTTAAGTGACTTGCTCAGGATCTCACAGCCAGTATCTGAGGTCAGGTTTAAATTCAGAAAAATGAGTTTTCCTGACTCTAGACCTGACACTTTATCCAAGGAACCACCTGGCTGCCCTTTTGTTGCTAAGCCAGTGGTCATTTCCTCATTTCCATGTGCCATACTTGAACTAAAGGAATACAGTGAAAAGTTTGTTCTAACCAGTGCTCTTTTACTGAATGCCATCCCTGTGCTTCACATAAACCCCACTGAAGATGTGGCCCCAAAGAATGTCAGCTCCTTAAGAGCAGTGTTCTGGTTTTTCTTTTCATCCCCAACCCTAGAACAGTAGGGTCTTAATTCAACTCAGCAAGCATTTATTAATTCCCTATTCTAAACCAGGAATTATGCTTGATAATGGGGCCAAAAACTCAAAAATAACACTCACAATTCCTATTGAATTAATCAAACAATTAATAAGATGCTTATAATTAGAGAATACAGAACTGAGTATAATGATTCCAGGACCACAGAATGTAGGGTACTTATAAATGAAGAAGCTGAGACAAAGTGACAAGCCTTAAAAAGTCAGATTTTGAGCCCAGACATTCTGAATAAGGTCTACATAAATCTGCTTCTTGAAATCCAGTGCTCTATTCACTGTATTTGAAGTCAGAGAACATCCCTATTCCTAATCCCCCAAATATGCTCTCCTACAGGCCCCAGAATTTAAGGCAATAGGGTTAAGTGATTTGCCTGGTAGAACTGCTAACAAGTGTCAAGTATCTGAGGCTGTATTTGAATTGAGGTCCTACAGACTCCAAAGCCAGTACTCTATCCATTGATCTTTTTGGCTGCCCCTGCCCAAGTTTTTTTTTTTTTTTTCCCTAAAATCACTGTACATTATGTTCTCTTCATGCTTCCCTTGTAACTTAGTTTGGAAATGATCTTTCTAAAATGTGGTCCTTTCATACCACTATACATCTCTCAGATTTTGGTTAAGATGACAGGAAGAGACAAGGATGAATGTTGGAGGGGATATGGGAAAACTGGGACACTGCTACTTTGTTGGTGGAGTTGTGAACTGATCCAACCATTCTGGAGAGCAATTTGGAACTATGCCCAAAGGGCTATCAAACTGTGCATACCTTTGACCTAGCGGTATCTCTATTGGTTTATAAAATCCAAAGCTCTTAAAGGAGGGAAAGGGACCTACATGTACAAAAATGTTTGTGGCAGCCCTTTTTGTAGTGGCACGAAACTGGAAACTGAGTGGATGCCCATCAATTGGAGAATGGTTGAGTAAGTTATGATATATGAATGTTATAGAATATATTGTTCTATAACAAATGATCAAGGCCTGGAGAGACTTACACGAACTGATGTTAAGTGAAATGAACAGAACCAGGAGATCATTGTATATGGCAATAGTAACATTATACGATGATCAATTCTGATGGATGTGGTCCTTCTCAACAATGAGATGATTCAGACTGAGTTCTAATGATGTTATGATGAAGAGAGCCCTCTACCTCAGACTGTGGGAACTGAGTGTGGACTACAACATAGCATTCTTACTCTTTTTGTTGTTTGCTTGCATTTTGTTTTCTTTCTTATTTTTGTTTTCCTTTTTTGATTTGATTTTTCCTGTGCAACAAGATATAAGTATGTATGCATATATTGAATTTAACATATATATATATTATCATGTTTAACATATATTAGATTACTTGCTATCTGAGGGGAGAATGGGGGGCATTGGAACACAAGGTTTTGCAAGGTTAATGTTGAAAAATTGTCCATGCATATCTTTTGAAAATTTAAAAAAAAAAAGTGATCCTTTCAACAATCACCTTAATTGTCCAGGTCCTCCCAGGAATTAGAGTTACTCACAGAAATGCTGATATCCTCTCTACTCTGGAGTAGAAGCCAATTTTGAGAAGCAAGGGAGAAGAACCTACTAAAGTGCATAAATGCAAGCCCTTTCAAGGCCCCTATTTCATTCCAGCAGGTTGACTGTGAAATCTTGAGAATGATTCTTCTAAAGGGGTTAGAGCCATTTGGATATCCCCCTTCTTAAGTAATCCTCTCCTAAATTCTCCCAAAGCCCTTTAAGCAGGTTGAAAAACATATAAAAGAAAAGAAAACAAGCAAACAAAAACATCCTCTTTTTGACCTCAGGTCCCACCCCTCCCCCTTCTTTTAGTTGGAAATATCCCTTATAACAAAGGCCATCTCCAGTCATTCTGATCTATATCTGGCCACTGGCTCCAAATGGTTCTGGAGGGGAAAGTGAGACAGGTAACTTTACACAGCCCTCCTTCACTCAAATGCAATTCAAGTGCATGTTATGGCATCACCTCCCTGATGTCATGATCCTCTTAGAGAACAAAGGGAAAAACAACCACCTCAGTAAATTGTCCCTGAGTATTTCAGGATTTTAAGGGATTAGAGAACAAGCATGGAACTTCAGATAAGAGTATCCCCAAGGAAACTGGGATGTCTGGAGTTACTAAATGTGCCCAATCAAAATTATTTTAGATGCTAAACTAAATGGTAGTGACCACAAGTGCATATTTAGGGCAGTGAGAGATAAGTGAGGGGTCTTGGAGTCATCAGGTAGAGCTTCATAGAGGATGTGGATATCTGGTTAGACTCTGGAATATAAGTAGGATTTGAATAGGCAGTGAGAAGAAGAAAGTGCATTCTGGGGATCTGGAAGGTAGGAATGATGAGGTGACCCTTGGGAATCTTGGAGATTTGTTGAATGAGATAACAAGATGGACTAGAAAACAGGTACAGGAGATTGGTGAGAGAGCAGTCTGGGGTCAGATTAGGAGGGGTCCTGATGATCAGCAAGAGGGGTTTAGGTTTTATTATACATATATATATATATATGTATATATATATATATATATATATATATATATATATATATATATATATAAAGCATAAAATTTCTAGTCATTTTTTTTACTTCAAGTTTCTTCTCCTATTCTGCTGCCCCCCTCCCCCAGTTCTATAATTCCCACAATCCCTCAGTGTGAAGGGGGGAAAAAAAGCTTTTCCTGCCCCAATACACATTGAGCCTTGACCTTAGCTTTTAATAACCACTTAGGCCGGCAGCTGTCTCACTTTAAATAAAGAATCTCATTCCTTGTTCAGATACTAGAAAGCAATTTCACTAAGTGCTTAACTTAATCAGCTTGCCTCTATAGCCACTGAGTGGACCAATGGAGTTCCATCCTCCTCTTACCACACCGTGGGTACAGCCCATGCTACTGCCTCTCTGAAATCATTGTTTGTTTTGAAAGGTAGGATGGAGTGGGGTGGGATGAAGTATCCTGGGATTGGGATCAGAAGAGCTACCTTCCTGCTCCCAGATGGGCCACTAGTTTCCTTCTCTATAATTTGAGAGTAATGATACTTGGGTCCATTAACCTCAAAGAATTCTTGCAAGGAAAATGTTTGGTACCCATGATAAATTCATGTAAGGTAGTAGTCTTATTTTTAGAAATCTTGTTCCCTGGTAGCCTCTTCCAGTCAGAGACAAGGATACCATTTTTTATGTGCCAGCTGTTCCTTGCCTGGTTCCAATGTTCCTCCACCACAAGCTTCATTTGTACCTTCTCAGGATAGCACAGGGAGGGTCTCTGAATGCAGACCATGGAACCACATAGCTTCCACTACCTATGTGAACTGAGTCAGACAAATCTTCCCTATCTTCCTCCTCCCCCACATCATCCACAGGGCCTACTGGATGCTTGAAAATTCATACCAGTTGGCAAGTTTTTTTCATTTGTTCTTTTTTGCCAGGAAATTAGACAAACACGGAATCATACAGGCCTACCAAAACAGCATTCAAGTCCCAGACTGAGGGTTAGAGGGATGGCACGGGAGTTTAAGCTACATTAAAGGGAAAACACCACTTCAGGGGGAGTAAAGAGATGGATTCTTTTTTTTTTCCTGAGGCAATTGGGGTTAAGTGACTTGCCTAGGGTCACACAGCTAGGGAATGTTAAGTGTCTGAGACCAGATCTGAACTCAGGTGGTCCTAACTTCAGGGCTGGTGCTCTATCCACTGCGCTACCTAGATGCCCCAGAGACAGGTTCTAATCCTGACTCTGTCACTGATTTGCTAAGCATTTCTGGGCTTCCTTTGCAAAATTAAAAGAACACTCTGTCTCTGTTTCTCTGTTTGTTTCTGTCTGTCTCTGTCTCTCTCTCTGACGTGTGTGTGTATGTGAGAGATGGACACCTTTGCCCTCTAGTGAAATTTGTGAATGGATTCTCAACATGTTTTTTAGATTCATAATTGAAGGAAATACCAAGTTTCAGTTAGAGGTTAATGAAAATAAATATGTATTTTCCCCCACCCAAGATAAGGGACCCCCTAAAATCTATCCTCAGACTCCCTAGAGATCTTGATCTAGGGATGAAGTGATTTTTAGGGTTCTACCAATTCACATATTCTCTGTATCTATGAAGTCAAGAAGAACCTTGTGAATTTTTTTTATCAAATCCCTACAAGCTCCATGGAGTCAGTGCCTATAAAGTAATCACCGTCATCCTCACCATTTTTACTTATAGACTTTAAGTTTTACAAAGCCTTTTACAATTAGTACTTCATTTGAAGGTTACGAGGACCCTATGAAGGTATGTTTTGGAGGGTACTCCATTGTATAAAGAGGAAAACACTCAAAGAGATAAAATGATTTGGGTTTGGGGCTTTAGCTACTCGGTAGCCTCAATTCATAGGAGAAGTGAAAGTAATGTTCCTTGGTCTCTACTAAGACACATTCACTGTACTACAAATGGTAGCTAAATTTAGATCCTACTCTTCCTGACAAAATCCACTAAGCCTGGATGCCTCCCATTTATTAGGGGCAGCTATATGGTGATGGGGCCTGGAGTTAGGAAGATTTGAGTTAACTATTTTCAGATACTTACTGAGTTACTCTGTGCAAAACAATTTATAAATATCCAAATTAACTCTAAAGGACACATGAAGAAAAATGCTGTCTGAATCCAGAGAAAGAACTAATAGAAATAAGCATAGAATAATTTTACACACACACACACACACACACACACACACACACACACACACACACGTCTCCCTCAAGTTTCCTCATCTGTAAAATGAGCTGGAGAAGGAGATGGCAAACTACTCCAGTACCTTTGGCAAGAAAACTCCTAGTGGGGTCATGGAAAGTCAGACATGCTATTAACAGCCAACTCCCACATATTGCTCAAGATTAGGCCCATGGATTTCAAAAAAGATACTTTTACTTCCTAATTGCCTGGAAACTTGCCTTTGATCTCACAGGCTTTAGATAAATAAGGAGATGGGCTCTCTGATAGGAAAGTGGAACCAGTGTCCCAAAGTAGATAAGGAAACTTGCTTTGCTTGAACTCTCCCAGGTTGGGGAGGGGTATGGCAATAGCTCTGGTTATGGCACACTGCCCAGCCTGGTCTCCTTAAAACAGGCTCAGGCTACTTGCCTTTTACTGAACAGGCCCCAGGAACCCAAATTCTACGATGAGCTGTGTATCAAACCCGCTGTAGAAGTCCTTGTCTCCTCCTTCCCTCCCTTTCCTTGGGGCTGCCAGGCAGCTTGAGGATTTCTGCCATAAGCAACTCCCATGGCTCTGAAGATGCAGGATGCCCCTCCCCAGTACAAGTGTTGGGTTCCTCTGAGTTGGCATGATCTGGCCAAGTGTCATTAGAGACAGTTCATTCTAATAAGGTCAACATCAAAGAATGGATTAACCTATTCATACTTTGGTGGGAAGCCCTATCCCCTCCCCAAGAGGTTTCCTGGCTAAGACATACCCAAGTTTTGGGGTATCTTTTTTAATTTATGGAATAAAACAAGCATTTTGATAACAGTACAATAAAAAGATGATTGTACATGAAACTGTAATTTTTTTTCTGCATGCTTGCTATTTCTTTCAAATAATACAATACAATTTTCATGTAAATTTTTTCCCCACCTAAAGAGATGGCTACCATTAGATACAAATATGTGTGTGAATACGTGTATATATATATATATACATATATATATAATTTCTATTTATCAGTTCTTTCTCTGGATTTAGATATTTTTAATATTCAAAATGACTTATTCAGGATCTAAGAGGGGAATGCTGCTCATTTTCTTACTCAGAGGCCCAACCTGAAGAGCACTTAGCCCCTTCATAAGCTCTTCTCTGGCCATTACTGCATATAATGATCTTATCCTCTTGTGAACTCTTATCAAACTCTATGCTTTATATTTTTATTTATTTTGTCAAATATTTCTGAGTTACATTTTAATCTGGGACAGCACTTGGGAATGTTGTGCTGCCCTCAGACCCTGGCCCAATGTTGCCTATGCTATACTATACACTATTATTACTTTTCTACTTTGCTATATCTACTTAAATTTTACTGACTTCCCTAAGTATGTTTTACTTACCAAATTCTATCCCCCCCAACTATACTGTAAACTTCTCAAATGAGGGAATATATTATTTCTATTTTACATTATTACTGTCTTCAAAATTCTTCAAAGACTTTCTGCTTCCTCCTTAATTTAAACTCTTTGTCTGGCATTCAAGGTCCTCCAATGATCTAGTGATACTCCACTTTTTCAGCCAGCTCTATTGCATTTTGCTCTCCTCAATGCACCCTACAATACAGCCACGCTGGGTCCCAACTCCATTTGCTTTCTTCACACTGTTCTCTATACCTCATTCATCTTCTTGGCTTTTGGACTTCTGATCTGTTCTTTAAAGACCAAATCAGTTACAATTAGATAACACCCCTCAGTACAGCTATATCATGAAAACTTGATTCTTCTCTTTCTTCCCTTCAGTGATGACTAAACCCTCTCAAACTTCATTTTATTGTGGACTTTTCTGATGTATGTATGAAATAGTACTTATTACAGTTGTCTGTATTTGTGTCTTATTCTTCCTAATAAACTCTATGAGGTCTTGACTAAGTTTAAACTTTTAATCTCTAGCTCAACACCTGGATCAATGTTCTGTACACAGCAGGTGCTTAATGTTTGTTATTACAAGTCTTTGGGTTTCTTGGTCCTTATTAGCATAATGCTTCCCAACTAATATTTTATGATTAACTGATTTCCCTTAGCATTGGTAGCTAGGGGAAGAGAAATAGAAGGTTAAGACTCAATGAAACATGTATGGAGGCTGCCAACACCAACCTTTCAGTGGAACATATACTTTAAGTTCTGGGATCCTTTCCAAAAGATTGCCAACTATCTTTCCTCCTCCTCCCACCCTAATTATTAGTCCTTGGAAACCCCTTCACCAACCTTCCCTGAGAACCACCCCATCTAGAAGCTAAGGCTCTAAAGGTTGACCCAGAGAAGGGATAGAAATGAAGTGGCAGTATAGGAAATCCAAACTCCCTATCCAGCACTAAAACTGCAGGTTCAGGTTACAAACCTATAGCCTGGCATTCAAGGTGCTCCACAATCTGGCCCAAACTTAACTATCCAGCCATATCTCTTCCCACTGCTCCCCATTTAAATTCTTCTGCTCCTGCCAGACAGGCTTACTCATGAATTTCCTAAACCACCCACAGAGCTCAGTCCCTAACCTCCTCCAGTATTTAAAATCTGAATAATTCATCTGGTACTTAGCATACATACACTGGCATCATTTCCCTTCTTTACGTGTGTGATCAACAGTAAACTCCTTGAGGGCAGAGGTGGCATTTTAGGCTCTTTGTACCCCCTCAGGGTTGGCACAGTGTGGGCATTCAATAAATACATAGTGATTGAAAGTCATTTCTTAATGAGAGTCATCATGGTCAGGATCACAACAAATGTCTCCTTTGATTTTCCCAGAGAGGCTGAAAGGTCTCAATACTATTGTGGGTAGGAGTGTTTTCCATTTATCTGCCAGAAGAGCCTGCGTTTCCTTATTGGCTCTCATCCCATAGGCCTACAAAAGAATATTCTCCTTCCAAAGGCCCACAGGGAAGCCAAAAGTAACAACCTTCTCCTCTGGGTGCCTTCCTCCCAAACTTCAGGGAAAGGTGTGGGAAGGAAACGCTAGTCTGCTGGAACTGCCATTCGCTGAACTTCCAATTATGATAGGAGATAGTTAGGCAGCACAGCTTGCCTCCTCCCCATCACTTCCTCAAGTAGCCTGCAGCATCTCGGGGCCGGAAGTGCCACCAGGGACTGGAAGGCCCTTTCCTCAATTCCCATCCCACCTCGGAGCAACACACACACACAGGCGTGGGCTGCACGTCTTGGACGGGGGTGGGGAATTAGGACAAGTAGGTAGAGTAGGGCAACAATCTTGGGCCTGGGAAAGGGACAATGGACCCTAACTTCCCTGTCCAGTCCGAGGGTTTTCCGTCGTCTGCAGCACAGGGGGGATCTAAGAGACTAGAGGGACGCTGATACCCTTCCAGAATTCTTAAGGTCAAGTGTCAGTTTTCCGAAAGGTGTCAGTTCCAGGGAGATCCAAACCCCGCCCCTTACCCTTTACTTTCAGTAAGGCGCACATGGCTTCAGTAGAAGGGAAAGGCGGGGACAGAGACGGGGTGGGGGGAGCGGAGAGGTTATGGAGGGGTCCTAGACGGGTGGCCAGCTCTCCTCCCCCCCTCTGTACACCTCACTCACCGGCCCCGCGACCTGACTCTCCGCGGCTCCAGAACACGGAGGTGGGACGGTGCCAGGCGGGGGCGCGGCCACGGGGGGGGACAGACTCCCGGTTTGGACTGAACCCCGGGTGCAGCCGAGCCGGAGCAGCCGCGGGTGCCACTCACCTCTCCCTGCGGCCCAGGCCCCTCCTCGCGGCAGTAGCTGTAAGTCTGCGGCGTGCCAGGCTGCTCCTTCTCCTCTTCCTCCTCCGGTAGCCTTCCCTGCCCCGCCCGGTGCGTGGGCGGAGAAGAGGGAGGGCGGGGAGGAGGCCGCCCCACTCTTATCCGAGAGGGCCACCACAAGACGGCCACCACCGGCGCACCGCAATCGGAGCGTGCCAGGAACGGGGCTCAAGGCTGGGAGCTGCGTCTACCTCCTCTGCACCTGCAGCTCACTCTGGGATGGGGAGGGGGGCTTCGCGCTCGGTAGGACTCAGACTGCACCCGACCCTACCTGTTCGCTCCCCTGGGCCAGTCTCTGGCTATCTCCTCGGCCGCCCGGCCTACTTGCAGCCTGCCCTCCTAAAAGAGTAAAGTCTGGGATGAAGGCGGGCGGGAGCGGGGAGAGGGAGGGGAGAGACCACAGACGAGGGAAACTCTAATGCAGCCCGAATGAGGTCACCTTTGGTGGTGCAAGAGTCAGAGAGGGGGTGTCTAAAAGCTCAAGCATCAAGAATCGCGGGAGTGTTTGTTAGGGCTTCTCTCCACATAAAGAGATGGAGTGGATATGGGAAGAGTGAAGTTCCCTCTTTTTTCCCTCTCCTTTTCTGATGGAAATGGGCTAATGGCACTAACGTGGGCTTTGTAATCAATCTGCTCTTAGCATGTAACCTTGGAAAGCTCCCTTTCCTTTCTCAGCCTCAGTTTCCTCAAATGGAAAATGAAAGAGTTGGTCCGGACGATCAATATCTATGGTGCCTTCCATCTGTACCGTCCTTTGTTGCTGATGCTATGGGGGACTATGGTGCCATGCCTGTTTGAGGCCATCTAATTCAACCCTCCTTTTACAAATGAATTTAGTTTTAATTCAGAGTCTGTAACACAAAGTATGTTTCAAGTTTAAATTCTTCCAGGGTAGTAGGTGGAACTCATGTTTATTTAAGAATTTTTCCTGGAGCAAACTATTCTTTTCCTTCCCCTACCTGTTCTCAGTCCTCCTCATCACTCTCCGCGGTTTCTTTTCCTTTCTTTCTTTCTTTTTTAATTTTCTTTTCTTTTTTTTATCCGAGTTTTCTTGAGAAGTTCCTTGATTACTTAGATAGAGTCCTTAGTACTAGGAGTGAAGGCAATCTAGTCCAGCCCTTTCAGTGTCTGTACTGCGCTCAAACTACTCCTTTGCTATCCCCCACTGTCCATTCATGGGTTCACAGACCTTCCTCATCTGCTTAAATAAATTCAGAAACTCTGAAAGTGGTTGTCTCTAGAAAAACCAGTGAGTAGCCTCGGGTGCACATGGCCCAGGCTTGGCTTTAGTTATCATTATCAATTTCCTCCACTGTAGTCCTACCCTGATGCTGAAACTTTAGTTGCCATTTAAGTGCCAACTTTGGTGTGTCACTGTGTTGGGAGTGCTTTGAGTACAGGTCTAGAAGCATCCTAAATAAGTCTGGAGAGGCTCACTGGAGGATGGGCCACAGAAACTCTTATAAGTGCTTGAGAAGACACTACAGGGCTGTGATCTATCTACATTAATGAGGGTACTCACTGATATGGAAGAATCCAGAGCTCTTTTGCAGTATTATCAGAGGTACAACTCAAACTCTACCTTGGTCTAGCTATGTGACCCTCAGTACCATGGATGACTCTTTAAAACTAAGTTGAAAAAGAGTTGCCATCTGTGTTGACCTAGGAAGTTGCCATATTACAATTTCCTAACTTTGACAAAATCATAGATCAGCACATCCTTCCTTCCCCCCCTATTAAAATTTAAATGTGTTGTTCTCTTGGGGGAACAGAATCCTGTTTACATATTTGAATTCCAGGGACCTCTGGAAAGAAAACCCCCCAAACTACATGTAAGATAGCAGGTCAACTTGTGTCAGGGAGATAAGCAAATTGAAGTAGAATAGCTTTATCTGAACATTTTGGAAGTTGTGTAAGAGCAGATTGACCTCTCCAGATTAGGCTGATTTCAGGGAATTGAGTTATCTGGGCAGTATTCGATAATTCAAGTTGTATTAATTCCCCAATACCCCACCCAAGAAAGGACAAACAAGAATGATATGATAAATGGTATCACTATGTTAGAGACAAATTACTGTGCATCTGTGTGTGTCCAGCTGTGGCTGATCAGACCCAATATGAGCTCAGAATGATCTGCCACAGGCAGGGTACAAATAGTCCATATGAACATTTGGGGTGGATCCTCTAACTTTGCAAATCTATTTCCTTTGAGCTAAGTTGAGTTCTGCTTTACTCCTAGAATGCTATACCTTCTCTAATGAGGGCACACCATACTGGGTGGTCCTGGGTCAGTGTCTCCCATGTAATGCAACCAGTCTCTTAAGAGAGATCTTGAGAGTGTCCTTGTATTGATTTTTCTGATGACCATGTGAGCACTTGCTCTGTGTGAATTCTCCAAGTCCCCCCCCCCTTTTTTTTTTTTTTGAAGATGAGGAAATTGGGTTCTAGAGGCCTCCTCTAGGGCTTAGAGTTTGTATCACACAAGTCAGAACCTAGAATCAGACTATCAGTATTGGAAGGGGGTTTCAAGATCACCTGTTCCACATTAAGGAAAAGCAACAACTAAAAAAACATGGTCCTGACAGTGTACATGAAAAGCTCAAACAACTGGTCCAAAATGAATAGAACTATGGAAGTGATAAGGCCAATTATTACAACACAGTAAACAAAAGAGAAACGGAATGTTAAGATTTTATGGTTTTCCACTTCCAATTGTTCACTGAAGAAAGCCATATACACCCAGAGAGAGGGATGTGAAATGTGGACCACAACATAACATTTTCATGCTCTCTATTGATATTTGCTTGCATTGTGTTTCCTTTATCTGATTTTTCTTTCTTGTAGATACAATTTTTCTTGCACAAGGATGATAAGTGTAGAAATATGTATACATATATTCGATTTGTCAAGTATTTTAACATAATTAACATGTAGTGGATATCCTGCCATCTAGGGGAGGGGTAGGGAGTAGGGAAGAAAAATTTGTAACAGAAAGCTTTGTAAGGTTAATGTTGAAGAATTACCCATACATATGTTTTGCAAAAAAAAAAAAATTATGGTTTACCTTCTGGAAAACAATTTAGAACTATGCCCAAAGGGCTACCAAACTGTGTATTCTCTTTGATCCAGCAGTGTTCCTACTGAGTCTGTTTCCCAAAGAGATCATACAAAAGGGAAAAAGACCCACATGTGCAAAAATGTTTGTAGCAGCCCTTGTTGTAGTGTCAAGGAACTGGAAACTAAATGGATGCTTTTTAATTAAAGAATGACTGAATAAAAGTTATGGTATATGATAAATAATATTCCATTATCATCCTATAAGACACAATCAGCAGGATGATTTCAGAAAGGTATGGAGATACTTACATGAACTGATAAGTGAAGTGAAAAGAACCGAGAACATTGTACACAACAAGATGATGTGATAATTAGTTCTGATGGATGTGGTGGCTCTTTTCAACAATAAGAGGTGATTCAAGACATTTCCAATAGAGTTATGTTAGAAAGAGCCATCCAAGGACACAAAGAAGACTATGGAGACTGAATGTGGATAAAAGCATAGTATTTTCACCTTTTTTGTTGTTGCTTGCTTGCTTGTTTTTTTCTTTCTCATTTTTCCCCTTTTTGATCTGATTTCTTGTGCTGCATGATAAATGTGGAAATATGTTTAGAAGAATTGCACATGTTTAACATATGTCAGATTACTTGCCTTCTTAGAAGAGAGGAGAGGAAGAAACATTTGGAATACAAGGTTTTGCAAGGTTGAATGTTAAACTATTTTTGCATGTAATTTGAAAAATAAGCTATTGTTTTTAAAAAGGTATTGTTTAGTTATGAGCCTATTTGGAGTTTCTTGGCCAAGTGGTTTGTTATTTCCTTCTCCAGCTCCATTTTGTAGATGAGGAAACTGAGGCCAGTAGCATTAAGTGACTTTTGAAGAGTTCCACAGCTAGTAAGTGTTTGAGGTCAGATTTGAACTCAGAATGACTCATTTTTCTGACTCCAGGCCTAGCATTATTCACTGCACCATCTGGCTGCCCCCCACACTAGGAAGGGTAAGGAAATAGCCTTCATAGTGTGAGGAACCTTCCATATCCAATCAGACTCAATCAAAATGTTGAGTTGATTTTGCCAAACTGCTTTTTCCTTGTCTCATTTAAAAAATTCTGTTTTAAGGGATGATTTTCTGTATGGAAGGGGAATAAGTTGGGAAGTGTGGATGATATAAATAGCAAAAAGATTTCAATACAACTCTGAAAAATTGAACTCTGAACAATGGAAAAACCAGTGAGAGAATGAAGTATACATCCCCCTCTAAAGCAAAAAAGGACTCTTCCAAAAACTTCTTAAACTTTTTCCACTTGTGACCCTTTTTAACCAAATTTTTACATGACCCCAGATATATAAATTGACAACAGACCAATACAAATCAAACATTTACTACTAATAAATCATAATGTCACAACATTCAGTTACAAAACCCCATATGGGTTCTCAAACCATAGTTTTATAAGCTGGAGGATAGAATATTGTAAATATTGTCAGACAAGCTTTCTGTATCAGATTTTGTGCTTCATTGTTTTCCTGTGCCACAAGACAGGATTAAAGGGAATATCAGAGGAACAACTATGATATAAAGAAAAAAGATCAATAAAACAAACAAAAAAATTTAAATAAAATCTATTCCAACTTCACTTTATGAATGAGGCCCAGAAAGGGAAGGTGACTCATCCAAAGATAATGCTAGTTAGTGGCACTGTCTTATTTCATTGTCTAGCTGTTTCATAAATTTATTGTAGGTCTCCCTCGATATTTCATTCATTCATTCAAGCATATATGCATGCATGTGTGCATTCATTCATTTATTCAACAAATATCTATGAAAAGCCAGGTGCTCACTCAACTAAACTCTTTGAACAAAGAGAATCATATTTTAAAAATATCTCTAGTCTACTGTACAGTTCCAGCACAATCATAGGCATACAATAGAAATGTATTGACCTGAAATAGAAATGTCCCCTCCCTTATTTTCCACATAGAATTAGATAGGTGTATAAGGTTTCTGAGGATTCCAGACTATGGGGATGTCTTTTTTCCCACATAGAATCCAGCCTCTTTATTGAGACGACTTGGATATAAGAATAATATCATCATCAATTTGCCTTTAGGTAGCAAAAGATATTAGACTTAGTAGAAAAGTGATGATGTTCATTTTCAGCTACTCAGATTGGCCTAATGTTTATAGGCTGAGACATATAGGATCCACTTTAAGAGATGCAAAATAAATGCTTTAATTAAGAATTTAAAAGGACAGACTAAGGAGAAGCAATATGATCTATCTTCATCGGCCAGCAGCCAAGAGGCTTTGGCTTTATTCCTGCCTTTGCTACTAATTTTTGTGTGACTTTAGGAATGTCGTTTTGTTTCTCCGGCTCTCTCCTTTTATCCTTTGATAGGGTATACAGAGTAATGCTACCTATATCTAAAGAGGTTCACTTGCTGTTAGCTTACTTTGGGAATCTAAGGGGAGTAGGAAGGAGAGCTTTCTCTAATTGAATGAAGCCAGAGAGTACAGATGAAAATCCTTCAGGCTTTTCATGAAAGGAGAAATAAAACACACACACACACACACAAACACACATACACACACACTACCACATGTTCTAAGAACATTTCTGGGTGCCTAGGTTGAAGGAGTATGGTGCAGACTTTGTAGTTTTTCCTGGGTTCTATAATTAAAATTTGTAGCCATAGTTGATTCTTTTGAATAGTAGAGGCAGAATAGGTAGTTTTCTATATGGTGTGGTCTGAAGATTCTGTCAGAAAGTCTGTCACTTCCATATAAGTTTTTAATCAAGCTTTTACCGATCCTTAAATCTTTTGCTTTACTAGTATTAGGAATGACTGATCCCCAGATAGCAGAAAAGTAAAGAAGGTTGGCAATGGGATAGAACAAGTAGGGAAAAGACACTGGAAAGAAGAAGCCACCATGTTTCGAGCTCTCAACCAAATTATAAGTTGATGTCTCAGAGGTCTTCTCTTTCATTTATTACCTTTCCTACCCTTTCCTACTCCATCTTACAATGTTCATCTCAAATGGGGAGTCCATTCTATGTTGTCAAAAATGGACACAGAGGAGAATAGTAGTTTTGATCCGCCTCCTCTTCTTCCATCTTCTTCTCCTCCTCCTTCTCTTTTTCCTCCTCCTCCGTCTTTTTCCTCTCCTTCTCCTTCTCTTTTTCCTCCTCCTCCTTCTTTTTCCTCTCCTCCTCCTCTTTCTTTTCTTCTTCCTCCTCTTCTTCTTTCTTCTCCTCCTCTTCTTTCTTCTCCTTCTCTTTCTCCTCCTCCTCCAGATAAGATTTTCCCCTTACTTATTCATTCATTGAACAAAACTTATTGAAGACCTATTATTTGCAAAGCACTGTATTACTTGCTATGAAAAATAGAAAAATAAACTAGACTCCTAAGGATGTTATATAAGGTGAGATTAGGGGCACACAAATAATAGAATCATCATCAACAGAATTCTAATGCTGAAATGTTCCTCAGAAGTCACCTAGTTCTTGTTTGAAGACTTCCTGTAACAGAGACAAGCCAAGTTCCATAAGGTCATAGTTTGGGTCCCAATTGACTCAGATTAAATGTAAATAGCAGCATCATTTCTGCTTCTTCCAGAAACCTTGAGGGTCTTCCCCTCCCATGTTTATTTATTTAGATTTAGATGAAAGTGGAGATTCTTTGTCTCAATTGACACCTAGTCTAAATCACTGATTGGGTACATCCTCAGTCAGACAGAGACCTGTTGAAGACCTTAGCTTAAAAAGGTCAAGATCTTCCATGGCATCCAAGACCATTTCTAGAAATCCTGATCCATTTGGCCATAGGACTCAAATGGTTCTGGAGAGGATAGTGACTTTGCACAGCCCAACCTTACTTAAATCCAATTCATGTGTATGTCAAGGCTTCACTTCCCAGATGTCTAGGTCCTCTTTTAGAAGAGAAGGACAAATAATAACCACAATGCATATATATCCATATATACATGAACATATGTATATATCCATATATATAAGTAAATACATATATACATATTAATTCCCTAAAAGAATGACCTATTTAAAGGCAGAACTAAGTAGATAATGTCTGCTGTCACATAAGGTGCAACACATATAAGAGTGTGAGCAACAAGTTGTATTTTAAATATGACTTTCTATAAATTAGGATAGCTAGATGGTGTTGTGGCTAGAGCACTGTTCCTGCAGTCAGAAGGACCTGAATTCAAATCAGGCCTCAGACAGTTACCACTTCTTAAAAAAGGAAGTGACTCTGGGCAAGTCACTTAACCCTAATTGCTTCAAAAAAAAAAAAAAAAAACAACCCACAAAAAACACAACTCCTATAAATGCATTGCTTGCTCACCAAATAACAATACCTCCCATAGCAGTTAGTCCATTTTTACATAGTATAGAGCCATGGAAAAAAATCTTTGATTTAAGCTAGGGAGTCTATTTTCAAATAATGATTCTGTCATTTGGAAAAATCATTTACTCTCTTTGAGCTAGTTGGAATAGATGACCCATAGGATCTTTTCTGGGGCAATTAGGTGCTGCAATGGAAGACTCATTTAGAGTTCAAATCATAGCAATGGGACCTCTGGCAGATCACTGAATCTGTCAGTTTCCTTATCTGTATAATGAGCTGGAGGAGGAAAAGGGACAAACCACTCCAATATTTTTGCCAAGAAAACCCTAAATGGGGTCATGAAGAGTAGCACACAACTGACACAACTGGACAACAACAAGGATCTCTTTCAGCTATAAATCTTCAATCCTCTGATCACTATGAATATTACAAAGTATTTCCTTATGGCAACCTGAAATATACCCCCCTGTAATTATCACCTATTGTTCTTCTATTCTGTGTGGCCAAGAATAATACATATATTTAACGTCTCTTCCACCAGATAGCCCTTTAAACGCTTGAAGACAAGATAGCATATTTCCTCTCTCCCCCCATTCTCCAGCTTCTCTTTTTCAGATTACACACATCCATTTGGCATGTTCTCTTATCTCATTATCAAGTCACTTTCCTCTAGATGAGCTACAGCTTGATAGTGTACTTCTTAAAATGTGGTGTTACTTAAAAAGATGCCTAATTTGAACAAATTTATATTTTAAAGTATAAATGAAGAGTTGAACAAAGATGCCTTTAGAATAAAGTAGATTCTGATTTTATAGAGACTAAATAAAGTTCAAAGAAGATTGATCATATACAGAGAATTAATGTTTGACCCAGATTCTGGTGGTAGCCAGGATTGAGGGACATATTTGATTGGGCAATGGCAAAAAGAGAAGAAACACAGGACATAGATGAAGATCATCATAACTGGTAGTTTTTTTTTGGTAACTTTGATCAAGTCAGGCCTCTCATTGTGGTAAAATGAGAAGATTACTTAAAGCATATTCTAATTGGACACAATATCTGGGCAACCATGGGTAAGTGACCTAAGCTTTCTGAGTCATGGTGTCATTTATAAAATAGAGATACTTATAGAACATAATTCATAGGATTGTTGTTAAGCTCAGATAAAATAATATAATTAACTCTTTTAGCTCCTTTTTTCAGGTTTAGTAATTTATTTATAGTGAAGTAGTAAGAAAAGGAATAAAATTTAAAATTATATTGCCTAAAAAAGAGGAAGGACCCCCATAGTACCTATAATAAAATGGCTGCAAAGTCAGAAAATGCATTTCTACAAAAAAAAAGCATTTGTTGGTATCATAAATATTACATTAAACTGGGGAAAGGCAGGAGTTAGGAAAAAGTTCAGATAGGTCTGTGGAAGACAGCTATAAGAGAGGGGGAATAAATCCTTTCCCACTCATCATTCTCTGGTTTCTTCCTCCTGGGGAGTAAGGGAAGGGAATAAATGCAGAACCAAATTTTATTGGACAGAACAGTTGAATTCTGCATGGACCCATAGCCTAGCTCCTCCATTAATCACTTTGGACACCGGAGAAACCTGAATGAAGAGTGAGAAAGAAGAGAGAAGAGTGTCCCTCTCCACCCATGTTGTGCTTCCCTGATGTCTCTTACATTGCAGGTGGGTAAATAATCCCAAAAGATTAGGGTAAAGGGTCAGCTATTGATAGAATAATTTCAGAGGAGTTAAGGAATGATAATGCCACTTGTTATTAGAGTACACAAAAGGTTGGATGGGGGCAGACAGATAACAAAGCTAAGGTAGGGAATAAAGTAAAGAAGAAAAAGAGGTGAATTTGGGGTTCAATTACCCCTGAGAAATGAATGACTAGGTTTGCCTGAGGTTGGATAATTCTCCAATCCCTGGGAACAAAGCCCAGGCAGAATTATACAAGGATAAAGTAAAATTAAATTTAGAGAGTGGTCCTTACCCTGCTGGATTTTTCACCCTAATCTCTAAGACTGGCAACCTAAATACCCAACTAAAAGGTTGTGGTCATAAGAAAACTCCCATTATTATTTGGAGATGAAGAAACTGAGTCCCATAAAAGTAAAGTGATTTGCCCTAATTCCTTAATAATGTAAGCCAAGTAGGGTGAGTATGAAAACCAAAGGAGTGGCTTGTGTAAGAATAAGACTAAGAAAGAAGATTTGATATTTTAACATAATTAATATGTATTAGACTTCCTGCCATTTTGGCAGGTGGGAGGTAGGAGGGAAAAATTTGTAATAGAAAGCTTTGCAAGGGTCAATGTTGAAAAATTACCTATGCATATGTTTTGCAAATAAAAAGCTTTAATAAAAAAAAAGAAAAGATTTGAACCAAAGAATTGAACTGATTCTTAAACTAGACAAGTGTACTGTATGAGTAACCTGTTATATAATGTTTCCTAAAAAAAAAAAAAAAAGAAAGTGATGTAGAATTGAGTTTTGGAGAATAGGAGGGGAAAGAAAGCTCCATCTTGGATACTGCATGGTATTAGTAAGAAAAGAAAAATAACGAGAAAGTTTTCACAGCAAGTAACATGAATTAAATGAATAGCTAGCCTTTATAGAAAAGACTAAGGTCTGCAAAGTAGTCACCCTGACTCCCATTCAGTGTCACCCTTGGCCTCCCTCCATTATTCCGCCAGAACAACAGAAAGGAAAGTAATTCCCGCTGAGACCCCCCCTCCCCATGTTAACCATTAGTCACCTGATTTCTGCTGAGAGGGGCAGCCTTCACCATAGCTGTCACAGCTCTTGCCAGCAGGGCAGCACTTTTTTCCCAGCTGGTTTCCATTTGCCATGTCAGGGGATCCCATTGATTTCATCTCCAGGGAAAAGGTGTTGAATTTACAGGGTGCTTGGGCTAGGGACTAACTTAAATAGAAGTCAGGGGATGACTGGAAGTCCAATTCCCAAAAGCAAAGTCACTGTCCCTGGGGTCATCTGCAAATACGTAAGTGGGAGATAAGGACTTCTTATCTACAAAGTTGATTGACTCTTAAGCTGCAAAGCCCAGGGCAGCTAAAGAGAAGCCCACACGGATCTAGAGTCCACCTCTGTTCACTCCTTTTTCCTCCCAACCCCAGCTTTTCCTGGATGATTCCATTCCAAGGTTATCAGTGAAATTCAAGAGCTCAAAATAAGACTTTTGTCCCAAATCCTATTTTCAGTCTTCAAAGCTCAATCCAGCTACTATTTCCTGGAGTAAAGCCTTTCCCAACTACTTCAGCTTATAGTGATCCTCCTCTTCTCTAACTCCTTTAATCTTGTTATTGGTAACATCCATCCATCCTCCATCTCTCCATCCATTCTATAATAGAGTTCTAAGTTCTAAAGTAAGAGAATCTAGATTCAGATCCCTGTTACTTACTACCTGTGTGACCTTGAACTATAACTCAGCCTCTTTGGGTTTCCACTTTTCCATTAATAAAATGAAGTCTTTAGATCCCTTCCAGCTATGGTGAGAAAAAGAAGTCCAACAGCCAGTTTTTTAAATTATGGAATTGCACTGAGAGGGAGAGACAGAGAGACAGAGAAAGAGACAAAAACAGAGACAGAGAAAGAAGAAGACATACAGAGACAGACAAAAGAGGCAGAGACAGAGGAAGAAAGAGATAGAGATAGGCAGAGAGAGAAAGAAATAGAGACAGAGAGAAAGATAAAGAAAGATACACATACAGAGAGATAGAGAGGAGAGAGAGTGCACCGTGGACTGGAGTGGTTTGGGAAGGTTGTTTAGAGGAAGTGAGTCTCGAATCTGGATATAAAAAATAAGCAGAATTTAGAAAAGCAGAAAGAAATGGGTAAAAATATTTCAGGGAATAGGAACAAGGTAAAGATAAGAATAAGAATTATAAGTGCCAAGCAGATAAATATTTACATCAGTTCATCAATAAGTGGAGAAAAAAAAGAAGCAAAAGGTCGCTTGGTGAATGTTTAGCCTGGAATTTCCTCTTCAGTAACAACTTAACTGCCTTTGATTGAATCCTCCTGGGTCTTGAAATTCCAGCCCTCTTCAAGAAGCCTTCTTGATCATCCTAGCCCTCAGCAATATTGCCCATTTTTATATTTCAATAGCAGTGTGAGTCATTTATTTCTTTGGCTTTTATTATGAGTGGAAGACAACATATGGTAAACTCTCCAACTACAATGCAATATAAAGTCCCCATGGATAGGTCCTATGTTTTATATTTACTCCTCACAAACTTGTCATAGTAATAGGGTCTCAATATGTCTTATTGATGATAGTGATCAAGATGACCATATTCAAGTACAGAAATTGTCTACCTGGATAAGACTATGCAAGCTGATAAAACATACCATTTATCCCAAGTTTCTTCACCCCCGTCAATACTGGGCCCAGTTTTTCATCAAATTGTTTTGTTTGTTTCTTTCTTTCAGTTTTCTGAATTGCCTTTTCAATTCTTTTGATTGTATTAAAAAGGTCCTCAAGCTCTGTCCAATTCTGTGCCTTAGGAGTGGGACCAGAAAATGTAAATGCTCATAGATTGATGAATGGTCAAACAAATTATGATACATGAATATAATGGAATGTTACTGAACTGTAAGAAATAATGAAAATGTAGATCAAAGAGAGCTTAGGAGGACTTATATGAACAGATACAAAGTGAAGTTAAGAACCAGGGAAACAATATACATAACATAACTTTTTAAATGGAAAGAACAACACAAAGTAGCAAACCAAACATGGTAATTATAATGACTAAACTTGACCCCAAACAGAAAATGAGAACATGTATATTCCTTTCTTCTTTGGAGAGGTGCTAGACTATGGGTATAGAACATTACACATACTCTCAGATTCAGTTGATATGTTAATTAGTTTTGCTGAATTACTTTCCTTTCTCCATTCCTTCTTACTTTTTTTTTCTTTGTTCTAAGTAATGGGCTCTCAGACTAGCAGAATGGGAGGAAGATATTTGGAAAAGAAAGTAATATAAAAACAAATTATATCAATAAAAGAAATTTTAAAAGGCAACTTTAAAAAAAGGACTAGGGCTAGCCTAGGAAGAAAAACCTTTGTGGCTTAGAATTTAAGGACTTTGGGTAGAAATAAAGGCATCTCTGGTCTGTGGTCAGTGAAGTAGCTTGAAGAGAGGTGACAGAGGAGGCAGAGAGATAATGCTCAATCGAGTAAATCAGATTCCCAGTTGTAGTTTCTCAGGGAAGAGAGTGCATAGCCAAGATACTCTCTCTTCCTTTACCCCTTCTGATACTGCTGCTTTATTCTGAGCTTCTTTTATCTGAGTGTATTTATCTTTAGCTATTGTTTTTTAGCTTCTGATTATGCTTATTCCAGGAAAGTGTATCTCCATCTTGTACTTTGTGTACTTAGTATTACAAGGGCCAGTGTCATTTAGGCACTCAGTGCAGAAATCAAGAAATCCAAATCTGCTAGCAACAACAGGGCAAGCAATGATAAGTATGAGAAGGGGAAAAAAACTAACAACAACAAAAAACCCCCCCAAATAAACACAGTTGCTAATCTGGGAAATACAGATGCACTTCTGCTACTTCTATGTGGGAGGGACTTTGATATACCAAAGAACAATGGAACATTGCTCGCTCTTTCTTCAAACTAGCCTCATAATTGCCAATATTGTAAGGGGTGAGAGGAAGGGAGGAAAGAGGGAAGGGGAGAAGAAAAAGGAGAGTACTGGACATATTCCTCCTCCCTTAGTTTTTGTGCATTTGCTTCTTCCAGTTCTCTTCTATTTGAATGATCCTCAATTTTCTTTGGTAAAACACCATCCATTACACCTGCTTCATTATCTAAATTTTAGTGATGTGGCAGATATAGCACCAAAAGATGTTATTTAAACACCAGATGATAGTAGGCACCAAATATTGGGGCTCCATAATGTGAAAAATTCACAATGGTCATTCTCTTTGGCAAAAGCTAGGTTTATTTAGAAGAAGAGGTTACAGAAAAAATGAACAGGTACAATAGATACCAGGAATAGTAAATGTGATATAGAGTGGGGAGCACATAGCAAGAAAAGAGATTTTAATAATTAATGATGGAAAAGGCAAGTTCCATAGTGGAAATTGCCATTTATCAGGAGAAAGGAAACACTCCATGAAGTTGGGGCATGCCCTTAGCTAGCAGGTTAAATCCTAAAAGGGATTTAGCATCCTAAAAGAGTTATCTATAAGAAGAAGAAATGGGGTTTGAGACACCATAAGGCATAGTCAGGGGGAGGATCCCATATGGCATGGGGGAGAGGTAAGGGGAAGGACACTGAGTTAGATTGTCATGGCAGACTGATTCAAAACTGTGCAGTAAACATGGCATGGGCCATAAATAGATCTATAAGGAAAATTTAATCTCAGGGACATAAGTAGGATTTCTGACAGGACATACTTGGGCTGCCCAAGACCTCTGGACCTCAGGAGTTTGACATAACTTGGATTTCTGAGTGAACCACCTCCTCAGAGCTGTACTGATCTCAATCAGAATCTTCTTTCTGCCTGTCCTAGGGAACAATTTTTATCAATGCTCCAGTTTCTCTCTGCCAACCATATGCACTATTCAGGACCTCATCATTAAATATTCTTAAATATGCTTCTCTTATGTTTTCCTATTCTCTCCTTTGGACATCTCATCAGTTCCATGGGCTAAATTATCATCTCTCTGATACTGACTCTTAACTTTTTAATCTTCTGCCCTCAATTCCATTTAAACATGTCAGCTGCTTGCTGGATAGCTCATTCTAGTTGTTTCATGATAAGCAGAGCTTATCTCCTACCAAACTGTCTTCAAACATTTCTGTTTTTTTCATTCTCCTGGTTACTTAGATTTACAATTTTGGATTATCCATGATTTTTTCCTTTGACTCACTCTGCCCCCTCATGATGCCAATTAAGTCGATAAATCTAGTTCTACACCTTCAGTCCTCTCTTACTCTTTCTCCTCTTGCCACTCCAACAGTCATCAGCTCCTTTGAGGTACCCCTTATCTCTCTCATACTACTATGTAATGGCCTTGTATTAGGCCCTCCTACCTCCAATTTCATCCCTTTGTCAATCTCTCTTCTATTTAAATGCCAAAATAATCTTCCTGAAGCACAGGTCTGACCACATCATTTTCTTGTTTAAAAAAAAAAAAGTCTTGGGGCAGCTAGGTGGTGCAGTGGATAAAGCACCAGTCCTGAAGTCAGGAAGACCTGAGTTCAAATCTGGCCTCAGACACTTAACACTTCCTAACTGTATGACCCTGGGCAAGTCACTTACCCTAATTGTCTCAGGGGAACAAAGTCTTTAGTAACCCATAGATTGCTATATTTATAAAAACATATATATACATATACATTTAAATATGGCTTGTATCTATATCTATTTCTATAGATATAGGAATTTCTAGGCTATATACATATAGTCACATAATCTATACACATGAACCATATTTAGAGTATACATGTATATGTGCATCTACATATACATACATGCCTATACACACACACACAGACAGATAAAGAGAGAGAGAGAGAGTGAGCACATTATCTATGAGGGAGAGCACCATTCACACATCCACACAGTCTGGCTCCTTTCTGGCATTTCATACTTTCCCTTCATGAATTCTACAAATTGTACTAGTACAAGTAAATTTGCACTAATAGTTGTTCCCTAAATTCTATTTCTTTCTTGTAAATCATTTAAATTCTGCTTGACCCAACTTCCTTCATCTATAAAGTGGGGATAATAATAGTACCTACTTCTGGAATCCTAAGGATAAAATGATAATAATATTTGTAAAATTCTAGCGTAAATCTCAAAATATCTAATAAATGTTTGTTGTTTTTGTTCTCATAGAGATCCAATGACATCAGAAAGGTGATGACTTGCAAGTGAATTGGTTTTAAGTGAGGGATACCAGCCAATTACAGGCTTACTTTCCTCTGGAGTCATCTGGGTTCAGTGGCAAGGTATAGATCAGGACAACTGGAGATGACTGGATGCAGTGGGGGATCTTGACTTTTTTAAACTAGGTCCCAGGTCTCTGTTTGTTTGAGGCAATGCCCATTCAATAATTAAGGCTAGATAAGAATGAAGCAAAAAAAAAATCACTTCTTTTACCTAGTCAAAAAAAATCATTCTGGGAGGAAGAGACCCTCATGGTTTCTGACCAAATCAGAAACAATTGCCATTTGCACTTTCTCTGAACATTATTATTTCAAAAAATTTCCTTTGTTACTGGAATGCATTCCCTCCTTGTCTACCTTGCGGAAATCTTCTCTTTTTCAGAGTTCATCATAGGTTCCTACTTCCTCCAAGAAGCTTTTCCTAGGATTCTCTTCTTCCACCATTATCATCTTTGCTGTACCTCACATCTGGGCAGAATGTTGTTTTATTGTCCTTCCTTTCATGGTATCAGGAAGGTGCTGCCATGACATGGATTTAAGTGAGGGAGGGCTGTGCAAGGTCACCTGCTTCACTTTGCCCTCCAGAACCATCTGGGTCCCTTGGCAAGATATAGATCAGGAGATGGCCCTAGATGCAATGGGAAACTTTGATCTTTTTAACCTAAGGTCTTCAAATGATCTCTGTGCACGTGCAATGATTAAGGTTAATTAGCAAATTGAGGCAAAAATCTCCACTTTCACACAGTCCAAAAAAAAAAATCTAAATAAACAAATCCCCAAGGGAAAGACCCTCAGGATTTCTGGCCAAAGCAGAAATGACTGCTATTTACATTCAATCTGAGTTCATCAGGACCCATATCATGAACAAAAAAGGCTTGGTTGGGCATCTCTGATTTTCATTGTTTGCATCAGTAGAATATAAGCTCCCTGAAGGCAGGAATTGTTTGTTTCTTGTCTTTGTACCTACTGTGCCAAGTACAAGTACCTCAAAAATTTTAGGCACCCAATATATGTGCATTTATTGAACTGAATTGAATTAGAATCCTGGGAGATAGGAGAGATAAAGAACTTGATATTCAGCTAGTTACCTGAGGTCCTTCATAAAGAATTTGTATCTCCAAAAAAATTTGGACAAATAGCCCGAGGTCTTCTGGGAAAAACAGGGAAACAGAGAGGTAAAAGTAGGACTAAGGAGGTGAAAAATGGAAGCAGGAGTTGTTGCCTGTGGTGCAATTCAGGTTTTATTTTGTTTTGCTTTATTTTTCTTCCTAGAAATAGCTTCATATGTTTGGCCCATTTTGTGTTGCATGCATCCGCTTCAAATCCCCAAATTCTCCTGTAGCAGCTTCAGAACCAAAAGGATCCTTGGAGAGGTGTCTTGGGGGTAATACAATGATCTCCAAAGTGGGAGAAGACCCCAAGGGGCATGTGAGGAACCAACCAGAATCCCACCCTCCTCACAATAGTCAATGACTGAGCTTATCTCCCACACAACCAGAGATACCTTTCACATAAAACATAACGCGTCACCCCTCCTGATGTGAAGCAAACTGGCTTAACCCCTTCCATCTTTGTGCTGGTCATGGGTTCCTCTGGACAGTTATAACCTAACCCTGACCTGGGCATTGACAGCAGCAACTGCACATTTGCCACTAGTACAACCCATTCAAGCGCCAACATAGGAAACTCCCACTCCCCATCTCCACACCATATTGTGACTATGGTAGCCATACCATGAAAGACAATCTCTATGCACTGACATAGTGACTAATAAGGTTCACCTCCCTCCCTCTTTCATTTTATATAGGATAGAGCTACATAAGACAGCAAAACAAGCAGAAATGGTTAGATGGCAATCTGCCTCACAAATCTCATTGCATCATATTTTTCCCAAAACCACATTTTTCTTTTTTTTAAATTTTATTTGCATAACATATGTGTGGGTAATTCTTCAACATTAACCCTTACATAGCTTTCTGTTACAAATTTTTCCCCCCAACTCCCCACCCCTCCCCTAGATGGCAGGATATCCACTACATGTCAATTATGTTAAAATACTTGGTAAATCGAATATATGTATACATATTTCCAAACTTATCATTGTTGTGCAAGAAAAATCGTATCCACAAGAAAGAAATATCAGATAAAGGAAACACAATGTAAGCAAACATCAATCGAGAGTATGAGAATGTTATGTTATGGTCCACATTTCACATCCCTCTCTCTGGGTGTATATGGCTTTCTTCAGTGAACAATTGGAAGTGGTTTGAAACATTTCATTGTTGAAGGAAGCCATGTCCATCAGAATTGATCGTCATATAGTATTGTTGTTGCCGTATATAATGATCTCCTGGTTCTGCTCATTTCACTCAGCATCAGTTCATGCAAGTCTCTCCAGGCCTCTCTGAAATCGTCCTGCTGGTCATTTCTTTTTTTTTTTAATTAAAGCTTTTTATTTGTATAACATATGTATGGGTAGCTCCCCAGCATTGATCTTTACAAAGCTTTCCATTACAAATTTTACCCCCAGTCCCCTCCCCTCCCCTAGATGGTAGGAAGTCCACTACATGTTAATAATGTTGAAATACTTGACAAGTTGTGCAAGAAAAATCCTATCTACAAGAAAAAAAAAGAAAATCAGAGAAAGGAAACACAATGCAAGTAAACCTCAATAGAGAGCATGAAAATGTTACATTGTGGTCCATATTTCATATCCCTCTCTCTGGGTGTATATGGTCTTCTTCAGTGAACAATTGGAACTGGTTTGAGACAATTCTTTATTGCAGAGAGCCATGTCCATCAGAATTGATCATCATGTAATATTGTTGTTGCTGTGTATAATGATCTCCTGGTTCTGCTCATTTCACTCAGCATCAGTTCATGCAAGTCTCTCCAGGCCTCTCTGAAATCATCTTGTTGGTCATTTCTTACAGAACAATAACATTCCATAATATTCATATGCCTTAATTTATTCAGCCATTCTCCAATTGAAGGGCATCCATTCAGTTTCCAGTTTCTAGCCACTACAAAAAGGGCTGCCACAAACATTCTTGCACATGTGGGGCCCTTTCCTTCCTTTATGATTCCATTGGGATATAGGCCCAATAGAAATGCTGCTGGGTCAAAGGGTATGCACAGTTTGATAACTTTTTGAGCATAGTTCCAAATTGCTCTCCAGAATGGCTGGATCCGTTCACAGCTCCACTAACAATGCATGAGTGTCCCAGCCCCACATTTTTCTTTAAAAAAAAAAAAAAACATTCTTTTTCCAATTACATGAAAATTTCTTTTAACATTGTTTTTTTTTAATCTGAGTTCCATATTCTTCCCTCTCTCCTCCCCAACCTCACTGAGAAGGCAAACAATTTGATATAGATTATATATGTAGAGTCATATAAAACATATTTCCCTATTAATCATATGTGAAAGAAAACACAGATAAAAAAAAAACTCCTAAGAAGTTTAAGGAAAGTTTAAAAAATTGCTTTGATCTGCATTTAAACTCCATTAGTTCTTTCTCTGAAGGTGGATAGCATTTTTCATCACCAGTCCTTTGGAAATTGAATCATTATATTGCTAAGAATAGCCAAGTCATTCACAGTTGATCATTGTACTGTTTGACTGTTAATGGGTGTAGTGTTCTCCCAGTTCTGCTCGCTTCATTTGTATCAGTTTATGTAAGTTTTTCCACCAAACCCACCTTTTTTAGATCTTGCCTATTTTTATTGTGTTATTATTCTGGTCACATAGGTAAATAACTTCTAAGCTATCCTTGATTACTCACTTAACTTACTCCATGTATCCAAGCAGCTGACAAAACTCTACATCTCTTTCTCTTTTTCTCCACTATCTTCCTTATTCAGTCCTTCATCATATCTTACCCATATTATTTCAAAGGATTTTAGTTCACTCTACTTCAAGTCTTTCTCTCATTTCTATCACTCAGTAAACTTCAGTAATTCCCTATTACCTTCAGAATCATAACTTGGTCACTATTGATCTCACACTGACTACAGTATGATGAGCAAAAAGCTCCAGGAAGACCAATCTAAAGTTTCATCTTTGACAAATACTGGCTGTGTGACCCCAGGCAAATTACTTAATTTCAATCTGCCTCAGTTTCCTCAACTGTAAAATGAGAGAATCATAAAAGAACCAATTTTATAGGGTATTTGTGAAGATCAAATGAAACTAAAGTTTTACCTTAAGCCTTAAGTATGTTATCTGGCACGTAGTAGACACTTAAATGCTTGTTCCCCACCTTGTTCCCTTCCTTTGTAGTCCTTCTCTCAAAGCAGTATTTTAAATTTATAAATTGCAGAGAAGATGCCAGTCTACTTTGAGAAATGAAACTCCTATGCCAATGAAATCAAAAGTTCAGTTCCTGGCTTCAACCTACCTTTCTAGTCTTATTATTTGTCACTCCCTTACTGAGCTTTGTTCCAGCCAAACTGGACCAATGTGGTGTTCTCATTATTTCTTACATTCATAGAAAAGCACAACAAAAATATCCAGATGTGAATAGAAAATTAAGATATGGTACCCACTCACCAAGCAGATCTATGCAAAGAAAAAGGAATGGAATTATACTGAAAACTTTCTGCTAAGTTGAAATGAGAAACAAATTATTTTTGCTTCATCTGACATTGTGTGTGATGAAGATCTATATGATCAGAAATGATTCTTGCTCATAAAGTGTTATGTTTTCTGACCATTATTACCTATTAATTGATTGTCATATTGTATAGTTTTCAATAAAAAGTATCTTAAAAAAGAAATTCACCTGCTTGCCTAGCTACATTGATCAAATTACTCAGATAATTGCTAAAAAAAAAAGTACAAATCTGTCTTGTTCTCCAGAATGTACAAGAGGGAAATATATATGTGCATAATAAAATATTTTCAATAACATTTCTTGAAAGCAAAAAAGGTTTTTTCTCCCTTTGGCTAATATGTAAAATAAAAATTAAATGTCATTTAATTTATTAATTTATTCATTGTCATTTTCTTAAAATTTTATTTTTGTTCATGTTTTACAATTGATACAATATATTAGTACACTAGAATATGTAGCTAAAGTAGAAATAATATACGTATATCTATATTTAATATACACATAAATAATATATATTTATCTAATATACAAATATATCTAAAATATAAATAAATATACATATGTTTGTATATATTCAAAATTTTTTTAAGGGGAAAGTGATCAAAAAAATTTGGAGATCACTAGCATAGTGAACAAAATATAAACCTAAAAGTCAAAAAACCCTTGGTTTCAGTTTTAACTTTCAACATTTATTAGCTGGGTGAATAGGTAGGTTATTTCTCTCCTCTGGATCTTTGGACCTTTTCTGCAAAATGGAAATAATAATAATAGTGCTTCTATCACAGACTTGAAAGAATCAAATGAGATTTTTACAGCCATTGTAATCCTTTATTATATTATCCAACCAGTAAATGGGGAGAATTATCTTCTACCTTCTAGGATTGTTTGAGGGTAAAATGTAATAATATTTGTAAAGAAAAGGCTTCACAAACCTTAAAGCTACCTAAATGCTCTTTACAACTGTTACTTTCCATTATACCCTGACATGTCTCCTAGGGCTAAGCTGTTTCTGGTCTAAGGTGTTAGAACAAGTTTATTCCAGGTCAGAGGGAGTTCAAAGAGCACTGGGAAATCCCTCTTTTGTTCTAAAACTTTTAGCTCTAGCCCTTCCTCATTAGAAACCTATAATAAGGGCAGCTAGGTAGTACAGTGCTTAGAGTACCAGCCCTGAAATCAGGAAGACTTGAGTTCAAATGTGACCTTAGACACTGAACACTTCCTAGCTATGTGACCTTGGGCAAGTCACTTAACCCCAACTGTCTCAGCAAAAAAAACCAAACAACAAAAAAACCTGCAGTAGTTCCCCAACACTGAAAGTAACAAGTTCTAATTCTCTATTATCATCTTCTGCTAAATCCCAACATATCTTGTCAGATTTCAGCAATCAAAATTTCATTTGAAATAAGATCTGGGAAAGACCTTATTTTAAAAAGCCTAGGTCTCCCATTGCATCCAGGCCTATCTCCAATTGTTAATCTGTTTCTAGCCTCTGGATCCAGATGACACTGGAAGGGAAAATGAAGCAGGTGACCTTGCCCAGCCCTCCCTCTCTTAAATCCATGTCACAGCATCACCTTTCTGATGTCATGCTCATACTTGAGAAAGAAGAACAAACAATACATATCTAACTACATTTTTAATAATCAGTCCTGCCTTTTCAAACAATTATTTATTTATTCTAGATTATGCATATACATTCACTTTTACACATTTCCATATAAGTCATGTTGGGAGAGAAAAATCAGAACAAAGGGGAAAAAAACACAAGAAAAAGAAAACCCAGGAGAAAAAGGGAGGGCAAATAGTTTGTGATGATCCACATTCAGTCTCCATAGTTCTCTCTTTGGATGCAGATGCCATTTTCCATCCAAAGTTTATTGGAATTGCCTTGGATCAAGGAGTTGCTGAGAAGAACCAAGTCTATCATAGTTTATCGTCACACAATCTTGTTGGGTACAATGCTTTCCTTGGTTTTGCTTGTTTCACTCAGTATCAGTTCATATAATCATGTAAATCTTTTCTCAGTCCTTCCTTTTCATCTTCACTTTGACTATTTTCACTGTTTGGAATGTTCTTCTTACTGTAATGTATTGATTCAAATTCTTCTCATTTGCCTAAGGTTATGAATCTTGATTCCACTGGCTCTCATGAATTCCTCTCTTTCCCTCACTGTCTTATGCTCTACCTTTGGTGCCACTTAATTATTTCCTTTTATGGTTTTAATTATAGAGCTGTAACAAATAATGCAAAAGCCAAAAAATAAGAGGCACCTTAAATTGACTTAAGACAAATTCAAGTTGGGGGAAGAGACCTTGGAGCTCAAGATCCAAAACTTAGGAGTGAAAGGCCCTAACACAAAACTCTGAATAGCCCATCATAGTTATGACGATTTATTTCATGTGTTTATGATGTAGCTTAAATGGATTGCATATTCTTTAAGGAGAGGAAGGACTTGGCTTTATATTTTCCTTGTCTTTGTCTAGCACAGAGTAAGATTAACATCAGAGATGCATGCATCCAGAAAACAAGATCCAGTTTTGGAAAAGGACCAGCCAGTTTAACATCTAATCTGGAGTTCTAGTCATCCTTTATTCTGTCTATTTTCTTCAAATTCTAGTTAACAGCCCCTTCAGGTTGTTGGAATTATGGTGTAATGGTATAGGGGAACCGAGAGCTGAGTGCAAGTCCTTGTTGATCCACTTATTATGTATAACTTATTCCTCTGAGCCTTAGTTTCTTCTTCTGTAAAGTATTTTGCATTTTTATATCACTTTTTAAAGGGTACAACTTTTTCATGTATATATATTCATATACATACATACAGATATACAGTGCATCTATCATCTATCTATCTAGATAATTCTCACAACAATGCTATGATATAAATGCTGTTGCTTATTACTCTTTACCTTCTCTTTATCTATAGATGACGAAACTGAGCCCTCCAAAAGTTAAGTGACATGTATAGTCATACAGCTAATAAGTGTCTGGTACAAGATTTGAACTCAGTTCTTCTTGGATCCAAGTTCAACACTCTATCCATTATATTGCTTCATGAAATTGTTAGAAAGACACTTAAAAAAATCTATATAAGCTGAAAAGGTGCTCTAAATCACTATTGAGAAATGCAAATTAAGACAACTCTGGGCTACCACTACACACCTCTCAGATTGGCTAAGATGACAGGAAAAAAATGATGAATGTTGGAGGGGATGTGGGAAAACTGGGACAGTGATACATTGTTGGTGGAGTTGTGAACTGATCCAACCATTTTGGAGAGCAATTTGAAACTATGCCTAAAGGGATATCAAACTATGCATACCCTTTGAGCCAACAGTATTTCTACTGGGCCGATATCCCAAAGAGATCTTTTTTTTTTTTTTGCTTTTTGCTGAGGCAATTGGGGTTAAGTGACTTGCCCAGGGTCACACAGCTAGGAAGTGTCTGAGACCAGATTTGAACTCAGGTCTTCCTGACTTCAGGGCTGGTGTTCTAACTACTGCGCCACCTAGCTGCCCCCCCCCAAAGAGATCTTAAAGGAGGAAAGGGTCCCACATGTGCAAGAATGTTTGTGGGAGCCTTTTTTGTAGTGGCTAGAAACTGGAAACTGAGTGGATGCCCATCAGTTGGAGAATGCCTGAATAAGGTACGGTATATGAATGTTATGGAATATTATTGTTCTGTAAGAAATGACCAAAAAGATGATTTCAGAGAGGCCTGGAAAGATCTACAAGAACTGATGCTTAGTGAAATGAGCAGAACCAGGAGATCATTATACACAGCAACAAGAAGACTATATGATGATCAATTCTCATGGACATAGCTCTCCTCAACAGTGGGATGATTCAAACCAGTTCCAATTGTTTAGTGATGAAGAGAGCCATCTACACCCAGAGAGAGAACTGTGGGAACTAAATATGAATCGCAATATAGCACTCTCACTGTTTTTGTTGTTGTTTGCTTGCATTTTATTTTCTTTCTCATTTTTTTTCCTTTTTGATTTGATTTTTCTTGTGCAGCAAGACAATTGTATAAATATGTATACATATATTGGATTTAACATATATTTTACCATGTTTAACATTTATTGGATTACTTGCTATCTTGGGGAGGGGGTGGGTAGAAGGGAGGGAAAATTGGAACACAAGGTTTTGCAAGGGTTAATGTTGAAAAATTATTTATATTCTATTTATCTGTTTGCATATTGTAACCCTCCCCTACTCTCTCAAAGAACATAATCTCCTTGAAGGTAGGCACTTATTTTTATAGCTTCAGCTCTTAGCATAGTGTCTTGGCATATTATAAATGTCAAATAAATGGTTTTTTGCTTGACTACCATTTGGCCCTGAAACCTTGTCTTCAGAGACATGTGCTTATTACTCCATTCATTAGTTTTTCTCCACCATTTAAGGCTAATATCTTTGATGTCTTTATTTTTCCCAACCCAATCAATTTCCCAAGTTGAGAATTCCAGCTACTGATAATCCTCATCATTCCGATTTCTCTTACTGTTAGTTTCTTCCCCTCTGCTGTTACCTCTATTTTTCTTGTATAAATCTTGTTGTGCATAGTACTTTGCATGTTGTCTCTTCTTTCAGGTTGTGAGCCCCTTGAGAACTAGGACTGTATTTTGTCTTTCTTTATATTGCCATTGTTTAGTACAGTGCCTGGCATGTAGTAGGTACTTAATAAATGTTTATTAATTGATTATTAATGAGACTTTTTCTAGATTGATTAAATAATAGCTTATTGTAATAATAATTTATGAAGGGTAATTTCAATAATACAAGTTTATACTATTTAATATATATGCTGTGTAGCTATATAATAATGTGCAGTATTTATTTGTTTGTTCTTTAATGAAATAATTTTTACTAAGATGGTGAGGAATTTCCTCTATCAAGGCAGAGGAATCAGTCCCATCATCCTACCAAGCAAGGGAAGGGAGATTCTTTTATATGTGCTGGTGGAGAAAAGGGATGGACCATCCCTCCTTCTCAGTTCTTCCTGTTTTCATCTTTTGGTTACTTTTCAAATCCATCCATGGGACATAATTGGCTAAATATGGTATCATTCACTTACATAATGATTAATTAAATTTCTCTAGTATCTTAAGACTTATAAAGCAATATATTTAAACATTTTTGAAAAATTTTATTATTTGTTTGTTTATTTGCTTTTTTACAAAGCAATATCTTTACAATGTGATAGAGTTAGGGCATAATTATCCCCGTTTTACAGATGAGGAGACTTGGAGCTCAGTTATTTGCCTACAGTTACTGAAACAGTAGAAGACTAGGGATTATGTCCCAGTTCTTCTAGTCCAGGCTTTCCATTGAATCCCCCTATTAAAGTCTTTTGCTCTATGAGCTTGGCCCCCTCCCCTTAAACTTCATGATTGTTCATTGAAAACCACATACTGATTGTTCATTGAAAACACCTGATCTCTGAAGCATGATTGTGAATCTTAGAGGGGTTTAAACTCTCTCCATGTAATGTTGCATAGTTTAGTTGTCAGCATTTGCTCTTTATCTTCCAATCAGATTATAAACTCCATTATAAACACTGGATACATGTCTTATTTAAACTTTCTAATCCAATTTCTAGAACTGTATACAATTGGTGTTTAATGACTATTTTTGAATGAATAAAATGAATGAATCATATAACAAGCATGAGGCACAAGAAAAAAGCAGCTTCACTGAGATTTCTGAAGAGAAGGAAATAATTGTTGAGGGAATATAAGCATAAAAGAGGCAAACTCCCTGAGTAAGAAAACAGACTTTCCCCAGGGAGGGATAGAGAGAGGAGAAGGGTTATCAGAAAGGAAAGGGGGCAAAGATGCAAATACTTGACTGTGGTCTATCAGGAAAACAGCAACATCATAAGGTTCAGTTCGATCCTAGAGCCCTAATCAATGTTTGGGAGTCACTTTCTAAAAGGGAGAGGCAGAGTCAACAATGATATCTGGATGTGCAAATAGCAGTGTAGGCAGTCTTCCAAAGGGCAGGATAAGGAGGGCATCCTGTGGGGATGATGGACCTTGATTGTATATCAGTCTCTAACCACATGGCCATAGCACCACCCTCAATACTGCCCCTCCTCCTTTCCCTCCCTGAGTTCTGAATACTCTCAGAAGAGTCATGTTCAAATTACTGTGTCAGAAAGAAACTCTTAGTTCTAAGGCTGAATGCCCATTAGAATGCAAAGGAAGAAGTGACAGATTGAGCTTCATTTTGTAGAAACAAATTTATTATAATCCATCAAGTGTTTACCATGTGCTCAGCAGCATGCTAGGCCCTTTGGGGGAGACAGAAGAAGTCCAAGCTCTCAAAGAGATTAAATTGCAGTTAGAGAGAGAGAATCAATGCACATGAGGACAGACAGGGAATCAGATAGTATTAAATTAAATCTCATTTCATATATTCTCCTTTAATTATCACAAATTCCAAATGAATGAGACTTGAATTAATGCAGGATAACTCTAATTTTGCACCATCATATATATGTGTATTCATCTTCAACAACATCTGTCTGAAGCCAGAAAACTTTGTTCTTTGAGATAAATCCTAGGTTATTGAATGTTTCCATCTTGAGGTAAGAATTCTGAGCAGTGGGGAACTTTCTGGGAATTAGGTTTAAAAGGTAATGGGGTGCAGTGATTAGAGCACCAGCCCTGAAATCTGGAGGACCTGAGTTCAAATGTGGTCTCAGACACTTAACTTCCTAGCTGTGTGACCCTGAGCAAGTCACTTAACCCCAATTGCTTCAGCAAAAAAGAAAAAAAAAAGGTATGGGATGGTTTTTGGTAGAAATAGGAAGAAGCAAACTGGAGGTGCAGATCAAGTGGAGGGATAAAGGCTTTTTACTATTGGACACACAATTTTAGAAATGACTCTATCCCTTCCTCTTATACTAGGGATTAATGGAGATAAAAAAGGGATCTGATTGTAATCCCTTTTGAGTTCCAGAAGGTTGTATGAAGACTTTGAACATGTTTCTATTGTTTGATCGTTTTCTTTTGTGATGTAGCTTCCTTTATGTCTTAATTAAATACTTTGCTATTGGATATGTGACTTTTACCTCTTCTATAATAAAAGGTATGCTGGAATTTTACTTATAATTTGCCTAATTTTGATTATCCAATAGCTCACATTGAATCTGAGGTACTAAATGGTCTAATAATAACAGTAACGACAATAATAGCATTTATATGTCATGTACTATGGGCCAGGCATTATATTAAAAAGTTTGCAATTATTATTTCATTTGCTTCTCACAACAGCCCTGGGAGGTAGATGCTATCATTATGTTCATTTTGAAGATGAAAAAATTGAGGCAAATAGAAGTTAAATGACTTGCCTAGGATCTCCCACCACTAAGTGTTTGAAATCAGATTTGAACCCAGTTCTTCCTGATTGTAGGCCTAGTACTTTATTCACTCTGCAATCTAGCTGTCTCAGTAGGATCTATTAAAAATAATCTAAAAACCTCCAGTGCAGGAATTCACTTCTTGCAACTTCATTGTACCAAGTTCTGTGCACTTATAAAAATATTTAAAACAATGAGAAACATCTGTCACACCAAATAACAGTTATCTCTCTGTTCCTTCAGAGAAAGCTACCTATAATAAAAGGTTTTGGTTCTTTCTTGGAAACGACGTATAAAACATTTTTCAAAGCAGAATAAGAAGAAAACTGCAGAGATATGTGTCCAAACTTTAAAGATTCCATTCCCCTCAGTTTCCCCTTTTTTCCTCTTCCTTTTCCTTGCAACACTGTCTGGAATGCACATTTGGGAGTCAGGAAGCATGGATTTTGAGGATCTGTATTAAACTGGGAAATTCTCTCTGAGCTTCAATTTTCTCATGTGCAAGTTGGATTGGGTGACATCTAATATCTCTTTTATCTCTAAATTCTATGATCCAACTCACTGAATCCAGTCCCAACTGGGAGACTGCCTCACCTTGTTGGAGAGAGAAGTGGACACTTATTCCATTAGAAACATAAGCTTTTCTCACACTGGAAGGCTGAGGGTGTGTTCTCTTTTCTCACAAGGTCCTCAAAACATTTTTAAAATAGCAAGTTGTTAACCCTCAGCACTCATTCAGGTGAGGCTGGTAGAAGGTACAATGTACAATTTATATATTATTAATGCACCGACATTAATAATAAAGTAGAAGCTTCTTCACCCCTCTATAAAACCAAAAATAAAAAAAAGACAAAAAAGCCATTCAAAGACAAATGAAGAGATCTTGGGGGGGTGAGACAAAGAAAAGGCATAACAAATGAGACAGACGAAGGGGGAATCAAGGAGAATGATAAGCATCATTCGTACAGGGTCTAGGGCTGGGAATGGCAGTTGCTTCTCCATTTTCCCCTTCTCTGTGGCTGATGGTTCTAGATCAGTGCATCCCATCCCTGATTCTACCCACTGCTCTTCATCATCCTCACCCCATGTCCAGTTTTAAAATCTATTCAAAAGAAATTACTGACCCTTTTCATCAGATACGGGTATTTGTCCTCATAGCTCCTATTGCATCGAACTCACTTTCAGATCTGGATCACCAGACTGCTGCTAAGCTTTATTGTCTCCTTGCAAATCCATCATAATAGTGTTTTTCTGAGCCTCAGAATCTTGGGATTGGGTTCTTTTTGCCTTCTAAGGTGACACATAGCTGGTTCTTGGAATTATGTTAATTGATGAGAGAGATTGAGAGGACATCTCTTTTGGGGCCCTTCCACCATTAGATAACAAGTGATGCTGTGGATAGAGTGTTGACTGAAGACCTGAGTTCAAATCAATCTCAGACTCTTACTAGCTGTGTGATCCCAGGCAAGGGGTTGTTTGCCTCAACTGTAAATTGGGATGTAATAATAGCATCTACCTTCCAGAATTGTGAGAATCAAATGAGATGATATATTTTTTAATGTAAAGTGTTTTATTTTCAAAACATATGCACAGATAGGTTTCAACATTTACTCTTGCAACTTGTATTCCAATTTTTTTTCTCCCTCCCTTCCTCCCACCCCTCACCTAGATGGCAAGTAATCCAATATATGTTAAACATGTGCAATTATGAGATAATATTTATATAGTACTTAGCAAGTTTCTGAAACACAATAGGTACTACATAAATACCTATTACCTTCCCTTTTTACTACACATTTTGGAGATAATAAACTGCCACTTTTGTTGTATAACCACTAGGAGAGGAATTGTAAGTTAAATTGAGAAGAGTGGTGGGGTAGGGGAAAGAGAGAGGGAGAGAGGGAGAGAGGGAGAGAGAGAGAGAAGGAGAGAGGGAGAGAGAAGGAGAGAGAGAAGGAAGGAGAGAGAAGGAGGAAGGAGAGAGAGGGAGAGAGAAAAGGAGAGAGAGAGGTAAAGAGAGAGAGAG